>CM021734.1:26757192-26804046 GCA_011075105.1 Heteronetta atricapilla | reverse complement strand
CCTGCCCGGCTGCCGCCGCCGCCCGCGGCCGCCCCGCCGCCGCCTCGTCCTCCTCGTCCTCCCGCAGGCAGCGCGGCGAGGCGGCCACGCGGGCGGCGCAGCACACGCCCAGCCAGCCGGGGGCGAAGCCGCAGCCGGGCGGCTCCAGCCCCGCTCCCAGCCCCAGCAGCGGCTCCGCTGCCGACGCCGCTTCCCGGCCGCCCTCGGCCCACTCTGCGGCCCGCGGCAGGCTCATGGCCACAACGCCTCAGCGCGAGCCCATGGGGGGCGCGGTGTGTGTGTGAAGGGGGGGCAAGCGGCGACCGTTGGGCGGCGGTTGGCAGCGCGCGCTCGCCCGCCCCGCGTGTGGCGCCCGCCCGCCCGTCTCCGGTGTCGGCCGCGCGCCGCGCCCCCCTTTAAGGCGGCGGCACGCGCCGGGGTCCCGTCCCGCGCACGGCCCCCGCGCTCCCCATCCCTCGCGCCCGCCCTCGCGCCGGTCGCGTGTCGGGGCGGCCAATGGCGCGGGGCGGGGAGGGGCGGGGGGGGGGAGGCGGCACGCGCGGCGCCTGACGGAGCCTCACGGAGCGCGGCCGCCGTGTGCCGCCGCCGCCGCCGTCCCCCCGCGCGCGGGGCCGCTGCCTGACGGGGACCGGCCCCGAGCCGCCACAGCGGGCTCCGTCCCCCCGGGAGGGACGGCAAGGGACCCCGGGGCCGGCCTCCCGCAGACAGCAGCGGGGTGGCTTGGGGGCAGACGAGGGGCCGGTGGCTGGCTTTCTGGGGGGGGGTTCCTGTGAGGTGGTGAGGCGGCGGTGAGCTGCCGTGCCCGCTCTGCTTGTGGTTACTCTGAGGCAACGCCTCCGGATTTTGTATTTCTTTTCATTTTTATTTTCGTGGGGCGGCCTCCTGGCACAGCCAGAGCCCGTGCTGGGGGCTCACTCCTCTCCCCAGCCCCGTGAGGACCTGGAGCCCGAGCCCCAGTGTGCCTGCGAGAGGGCACCCACGGAGGAAGGGCTGATCTCCACGCGAGGCAAGGGCTGCTCTCACCTCCTCCGAAATAACGCGGTTCCCTGAAAGCCACACCGCGCTGTGCACACGCGGACACCCGCTGCAGGCACGCTGGGAGTCAAAGTCAATGGCAAAGGGGTGGCTGGTGCCGGGCTCGGCTCGGCTCCCCCAGGATAAGATAAATGTAAGCGGTGAAGAACTCCTGGGGCTGGCTGGGCTCATTTTGTATTCAGTGCTGCCCGGCCCTTTTCTCTCCCCTTTCTCCCTCTCTTTGTATGTTCAAGCCTACTTGAGTTTCTTTTTTTCCTTTTGTAGGAGTTGGTTCTTTTGAAGCGGTTCGAGGCACGCCCTGCCGCAAAGGGAACTTCACGGGAGTCGGAAACACAGGCACACCGGTCTGAAACGCTTACTGTACAATAGCAGGAATGTAGGAAGCCTTGGAAATGAAGCTGCCCTCTCTCAGAAAAGTGTCAAAGCTTTCACAGGAAAACAAACTGGACGGATCCCCGGATCTTTATGCAGATTTCCCTCCATCCCCCTCCCCCCCCAAGCCCGGTTTAGGCAGCAACGTGGGGTCAGGCACATAGTGGTGGTACAGAAAAACAGGTTACAAAAAAGGAAGGTGGGGGGAGAGACTTGCAAAAAAAGCCTCCTCTATCATTACAGCCAGAGACACTTTCAAAGCACACAAAGCACATGGGTCAGCCCTCAGCTTAATTGTACTCAACAGTCTAATTACTCATTCAATCACGTTTCAAGATCAGCAGGCTGCTCGGCAGGCATCGCCACAGATTAGGAAGTATCTCATTCCTGCCTTGCCCCACTTTCTCCACGCGTCTCCTCCCCTTCAAAAAAAGCCAGGAGAACCCTCTCCATGCCTCTCCTGGCCCAGGGAGCTGGTCTTTGGGCAGTTCAGTGCGCAAGCAGATAGACAGCACGTCCTCGGGGTCGCCGACCAAAGCTACGAACCTCAACTGCAGCCTGCACAGGTCTCCGGCACTGGGGTGGCAAACCACATCCAGATCTCATGAACCCGCATCTGCGGTGAGCTGCAGCAAATACGTAAAGACGCTGCCCAGCCTGATGGTTTTTGGCCTCACCTGCTGCATCATCGGAACAGTCACCCAACAAAGTGTTAATTGTCACATTATTCTGAACCCGTGAGCTTAAAGCAGATCAGGGTCCAAGAAGTCCCTCCAAAGACTCCCACCACGATCAGCACATGGTACTTTAGTTTTAAATATGTTTTAAATATGAATCAGAAGCAATGGCTGTGAGGAATGCAGAAGCCCAGGTACCCAGCCCATCACTGCAGCCTCCAACACTCATGAAACCTGCCCTTTTCCACTTGTTTTTCACCCACGGGTAAACGAGGACCACGCTGCCACCGACGCAGACATGCCCCTGGTCTGCAAAGCAATCTTCCTGCCTGGATCGCTGCAAAACGTCACCCGCTTTGGGTACGTGAGCACCCACAAAAGTAATTCCTGCTTCCTGGTGACGTTTGCCCCCATAAAGATCTGGGGCAGAACCACACTCGGGGCCTAATCTGCCCCCAAGAGACGTGCAAAGCATCGCTCAACAATCCTTGCCTACCCCCCTGTACAGCATAATGAACGCAGCTTCATCATGTGTTTGGAAATCTGATCTGGAGAATTCACACCTACGTACACTTTGCCCCTTTATTGAAGATGCTGTAACTGTTGCTGGGAATTTAATTTATGCTAATATTTTAAAAATAAACTGCTTTCTATTCCTAGAAGTATCACTAATGATTTTCTTTCAATCACTGTTTCGAACGCTTTCTGGCACTGAAACTGCTTGGCAAGGAATTTCCTCGAAAGCTGCTGAAGGCTTCCCGTCCTTGCGAAGTCTCTGAGAGCTGAGACACTTAGCTGCGGGAATCATTCGTAACAGGCCTCCAGAAAACCAAACCAAACCACAAAGCACCATCACACAGGCGTTCTCAGGGGCTGTTTCCCTAGACGGCTTGGAAGGAAGGCAGCAAGGGATACGTTCGTGTCACAGGCTTTATACCTCTGCATAAATTGGTTTAACTTTTTGTAACTCTATTTCCCCACACCTTTAATAGTGATCTTATTCCGGATTTAGTTTGCTTGCCCTCTGCAGCAGCAAGAACTTTGCTGGGCCCGTGTGTGCTCACACACGCTACCCACGAGTCCGTATCTCAGTCACTTGAAATGAGCAACAACAGAACAACTGTGTCCCGCTCAAGACATCGCAGCATGTGGAAAGCGTTTTGAAAACAACTGCTGTCCAGCATGCTGCTACTTGGTACATTTTACTAAATCCCTTAACCAAGAAAATGACCACTGCCATCAAGTTTTGATGTAAGAACAACACTTCCATCTGGTTTAAGATACGAGAATTAACATCCGTCCATCCAACATCCACAGAGACAACATACTCCCTTCAAAAATTACATCTGGTCAGCTCCAGTTGCTCTCAGTGGATCTTGCACAAGAGCAAAGGGAATATAAGTACTTCAGGTTTCTAGGCACGGAATTGCTGGCATAGATTTGTTGTTGTTACTGTTAAGAAATGGCCAGAGCATTCTCTCTTTGTAGGCTTAACCATTGCACAGAGAACAGTTATAAAGATGTGCTCTGGGAAAAGATTAGAACAATAGGGTATAAACTAAAATTTAGCTTGCAGACACTCTAAGGAACAGAGGTAACATATTTCAGTGGAGAAGTGGGAAAAAAATAACAGCTGACATGTCAGCAAGAGGAAAAAGGGAGAATCTGGCATCTTAAACAAACCTGCATTTCCCCTCACCAACAGTTACCAGAGCAGTAACCTGGGAACGCAGGGGGCTGCTGGAGTCGTACAGGGCCTTGGATAAGGGGTCCCAAAACCAGGCACTTCCAGTACCCACAAAACTCCTGGCACATTTGGAGTCACAGAAGCAAAAATAACACAGAGAAGAGCAGTCTCTCTAAGGGACAAAAACAAGTGAGCAGACGCACGCAGGTGCTGATCAACACTTAAATCAATCCCCCAGTTTACAGCGTATTTCCCCACAAAAGGAAACACCTGTCAGCCACGAAGAACCTACCTCTCCATCCCCAGGAGGTCCTCAGCCAATTCTGTTAATCCCTGACAGCAAAGAGGTGTCCAGGAACAAGGTCCCAGCACTGTGCAGCTCCAACACTTCAGAAGCAACTGGTGGGAATGTCTGTAAAATCCAGCACCTTTGAATGATGCCTTCATCTGTATACTGTCTCTTAAATTAGCATGCCTTGAGTCTTAAGAATTTTAAACACTCGTTAATAAAGTAGAGCTAGGATACTAGTTATACTAGCTCTTTTTCACTACGTGTCCAATCTGACAACTGACCGCCTTGGTAGAGTGTTGCTTGCAATGCGTGCCATGGACGGTCTCATCACTCGTGTTCAGTGACAGAGAGGCTCCGTGACAGTCCTGGAGCTTGTGTGAAGCGGTTCTCCTGTGTCAGCTAGCTGGCAAAACCCTCTCTGTGGCAAGACCTGTCCTCTGTGGCAAGACCTGTCCCTCTGGCATAGCCTGGAGTTGCAGTTCAGTTTGCCCTGAAGCTGGAGGATGACTTGCTATGTGGCTCGTAGGCACTGTTATTCCCAGGATGTTTCCAAGGTTGTAAAACGTTCAGGAATTCCCACGGGGAGAGGCCTACCTGGCGTCCCATCCGCAGCGCGTGAGACCCCTGTCAAGGCCAGACACAGCCGGCGGCCTGCCGGGGCCAGGCACCTGCGAGCCGTCACCAGTTGCCCCCAGTTCCCACTGGGCTAGCTGCAGCCCACGTAGCACCCCGTATACAGGTCACAGAAATGGACAGTGTGTGGCTTAGCTGTTTTGGGAGGGCAGGCACAAGCACCATCCAACGCAGCACGCGGGCACCACGCCACAACAAGGGCTTGGCCAAACGAAAGCCGTGCGTTGCCACAAAACCCTGGATGCCCTGCCAGGAAAGCACGAGCGAGAACGGCAGGATTTCAGTGAAAATCATGGAAGGGATTGCACTTTTCCCGTGTGAGGGCAGCGGGGGGGCTCCTGCCCGGCACACGGCACGACACCTTGAGCCTGGGCGACGCCGCCAGCCCCGAGCTCGGTCCCCGCCCGGCCTCGTCCCCCGCAGCCCCCCGGGCGGGTTGTGCGGCCCGGGGCCGTCCCCCTGCGCACAACAGGTTGGATATTGTAGGTGTGGGTTATTAAAGTGTCCCCGGCACAATGGCGGTCTGTGTCCCATTCGCCACGCTTGGGCTCCCCTTTGCAAAGCGCACACAAGAGGTGACACGCCGCTGGCCCCCGCCATTATCCCGCCGGCATAGCGGCGCGGGCCGCCCGGTCTCCCGGGAAATGGCGCTCCGCGGACGCCCAGCGGCACCGACGGCGACACCGCGGCCGCGCACGGCTCCCACACGGCGCCCGGCGACGGCCCCGGCCCTCAGCAGAGCCCCGGCGGTGCCGCAGCGACACCCGCTGGGCGGAGGGGGAGCGGCGGCGGAGCCGTGACGGGAGCCCAGCGCGGCCCCGGGCCCTCTGAGGGGCCGCTGGCAGCCGTGAGGAGCTCCCGCGGCTGAGGGGGGGGTCTCGGGGCGATGTCCCTGAGACAGCCCGGCCTGGGCGCGCTGCTAAGGCACGAGTGAAAGTTGAGCTCCTTCAGCGTGCTGCGGCTTTTGTGTAAAGGTTTTAACATATTTCAGACAAAACTCTCTGTGAGGTTTCCCTCACAGTGTCTGGCTAGGTGTTGTACACAGCGAGCAGTCTCTTGGGGTTTGGGGCAGCAGAGTGCTGTAATAGTGGGCTTCACCCCCCCATTTATTTATTTATTTATTTTAAATGGTCACCACACACTCCAGAAGATGAGGGGAGATACATACGCAAAACCACACTGCCAGCTGTTTTCTTCCACAGCTTCAACCCGTGAACCAGGAACTTGCACACGTACTCCAAGTTCACTTCTACTTAACCCCAAAAAATGACTGTCTACCACAGTACACCATGGCTGTGCACCACAGTAATAATTACCTGCCAGCACCAGCTGTGAGTTGGAGAAGGAAAGCTGCTTGTATGCGCCACTATTTATGGCATAAGTATTTAGAAATATTGAGCAAATTGGTTTTCCCTTTCTGAACCACTCTAACAGGCCCAGTGTAGATTTGAGTAGGCCTGCGTTTGTTGGATAATGTAACAAGCCTTTACTGCTGAAGACTGCATGAATAGATTTGTTAAAAGTCAGCTTTTCAGGTGTATGACCTCTCCTTGTACCCATCTTTCACCTCGGTGTGGGAAGAACAAAGCTCCCTGTGTCCCGTATCAGCTGTACCTTCGGTATTGCAGCTATCCTAGCAGGATTTTTTTTTTTTTTTTTTTTTTTTTTTTTTTTCCCATGTGAAGCGTTTTTTTTTGGGAACTCCGTTCTTTGAGGAAAGAGGGTGGGGAAAAGTGAGAAGAAAACATCACCTGCCATCCCCCAGATCTGCAGAGATACGAAACCAATCCAAGCAACAGCAGAAATGGCTCGGAGAGGCCTGTAAAAGCTGGAGCAAGACAAGCCACCTCAGTGTTACCTAGGCACTGTTTTGTAAAGCAGCATGTTTTTCTACTACACTACATCAGTTTCTCACTGTGGGTACCATCACGCTGCAGAGACTTTGCCTTAAGATTGTGTCAGAGTGTGGGAATAGCGAGCAACCTCATTATGAGCATTGATCGCAGGATTTGCTTGCTTTCTCCCATTGCCGTGCGTAAGCAAAAGGATTAATTAGTAACAACACGGGTCAAGGGTGATTGCTCTTACCGTGGTCCGCAGCAAAGAGCCTTACACAGGGAATATTCAAAACCAAACCAGACCGCCCCATGGTGCATTTGGAGAAGCATGTCCACGGCCAGCGGGGAAGAAAAGCCAGCTTACCCACAGGGGCAGGGCTGCGATGCACTCACAGAGCTGCCTGCTCCCCCTTTCATGTTTTATTCCCAGCAGACACATTACATTTACTGCCTCCACACCAGGCTACCAGGCAAAATGCTTGCAGTAGTGACTTCTGCCTGCCGCTGGGGAGTCCTGCCATTGACTAGGGGCATAAACAGCACCTCTGAGCCTTTGCCCCTCCTGAATCTACCTTTTGCTGCCATTCACTTTCCTGCCTGTAGAAGGAGCAAGTGGGCAGCTGAAACACAGCTTGCCCAGCCGCAGAGCACTTAACCTGGAGGGCTGTAATGCCAAGAGGGTAGAAGGCTACAAAACCAAACCTGCCTGTTACATATCTGCACAGGCTGTGCCTGAGCCTCCAGAAGCCAAGTTATCTTGCTCCCACACTGGCTGCAGCATGGGCCAGAAGGATCAGGAAAGCACCTGCAGCTCTGTGATTGCTTAGGGAGCTCAGTGACTGCCTAATGAAGGCAGGCATGTGCCCCCCACCCTTCCTTTATTAATTAACGAGTTTATCTTAAACTCCCTTTCTTACTCTATTTGTATCTTGAGGGAGGTGGTGGTCAGACTTGTGGTGACTGATAGATGGAGTATTCCCTGCTCCAAACTGGTGATGCAGCAGCAGAACATGGGACAAGGGATTGCTGTGGAATATCAAAAAAATGAACGGTTTTATTTGCAACACTATCAAATCCAGCTACCAGTCATCATCGCAATGCAAATAAAGCTGATTTTTAAAAAAAATATATATTATTTTTATTTATTATTATTATTATTAGCAGGCCACAGCACTCTCTTGCACTAACCTGGAGACTGGCTTGATTGGCTTTCAGAGGTCTCATACCTTGTTCTTGTCCCCCCTCCTCTGCCCCCATTGCCCTTGCCGCCTTGGTGCTGATCAGGAAGGTACTGCAAATCATTAATGCCACCACAGGCAGCGCTTCCTGTGAATGAACCCTCAGTTGTTCAGTCTGGCATGGCCAAAGCATGTCCAAATTATTGAAGTACTTCCAGGTTTATTTTGTCCACACCCTCTCCCTCCCCCCCCCCCCCTTTTTTTAAGAGGCCAGAATTGACCTGAAAAATGGTGTCTCTGCCCTTTGAACAGGACAACCATTGCCTCTTCCCACTTCCAGCCCATGTGGGTGGTGCAAAACTCTCCTCGGTTCCCTGCTTTCCTCTCTTTTCTCTTCCTTCCCTGAGCAATCAGGGAGGAAGGATTTGTTTTCCCCTCACAGCAGTGAGCTGTTCCTGAGAAGCTGGGTTCTTGCTTCTGTCTCAAATTTCCTGCGTGATCTGGACCCTGGTAGTTAATTACTTTAGAATTCAGTTTTCTGGCTGTAATATCTTTGTTCCTTCTGATGAATGTTATAGAAATAAATTCTGTATTACATACAAAGTGTCATACTGCTGTGATGAATGGGAGAGGGGGGCAGATTTTGAAAATCTTGACAGATAGTAAATTCATTTTTATAACTCAGCCTCTTGAAAGGTAATTCTTCATGAAATTCATGTCTCCTGTATTTTTTTTTTTAGGATATTCTGTGAGGGTTTTTATGGTTAGGACTTCATTAGGCCATGAATCACTTTACCAGCACTCATCTTCCTCGGGAGGCTGTGACTTTTGGCTTCGTGCACGGTACCACGTATGAGACATGACCAGCTGCTAGGGTGATGAGGTGAGGAGTCTGCAGTTGCCCCCTGGTCCTGATGTGTGGTTTGAATGCATGTATTCACAGCCTCGTGCTTACCAAAAAGATGTTCTGTGACTCATTCTTAGGAGCAGATACTTGATTTTGACATTCATTTCAAAACAGCTCCACAGGATAAAGAGGAAACACAGCTGTCTGGGCCGAGGGAAAAAGGGGTAAAGTCAGGCTGTGTTGGTACGATACCTTTGTTGTTTCGGAGACTGTTATTTCATCACCTACAAAAACAGGTGTGCACATGGGAAGCTCTTTTACTTTTCAACCCATCACCTTTGTGCAGATCTGTGAAATTTATTCTTATACTTATCAAACTTACCCAGCTTGCCTTACAACCCAGCTGCAGTGGGTGTGCCAGCACAGAAAAGGCATCCTTACATTACTTCGCAGCATCCCACGCTAGTGTGGAAGGAAAACATTTCTTAAAAATCTGACATATTTAGGGAAACCTATATTTAAAGCACTTCATTTTGCCAAGACAGAAGGGAAACCCCTGAGATACTGGCTCGGATCACGCCAGGGCTGACTCAGTGACAGCTATAATCATTCACTTGATTGCCACAGCAGGACAAGTTTTTATCTCCAGGTGGGTCAATAGAGTGACCTGACCAAGTGAGTCGTTGAAACCAGGTTAATATGCTTTCTGCTGCTGCTTGCTTTTCCGCATGTAGCTGGTACATCAAAGTGGTTGTATGCCTGGAATCACCAGGCAAACAATTCATATTGATATGCATCCGGCTGGTATTACCAGTGGATCTACTGCAGCAGCAATGCTCCACAGTCTTTAACGCTGTACTTTTACTTCACTGGCTTTGTGTTTGAAGACAGGGAGGAGAAATGTCACAGAGTTCTCCTTAACGCGGCCTATTATGAAGGCTGTGGCTCTGCATAGGTGTGATTGTGAGCATCAGTGACAGGGACAACACCCACGCTAAAGGCAAACTGAATGACCTGTCATGCCCAAAGTACAGCACTTCCCAAGAAGTCACGGTGACTTTACAGGTCAGGAATACCCCAAAACTAAGGACTCCAATTATGCAAGCGTTTTGCGGACTACAGGAATCCCTACTAGACATCTTGTAATATGCCTGTAGCATCCTGTTGCTGGGCATTTAGTGCCTGTTGATATACATGCCTATTGACACTAGTGCATAGATACCTTTAAATTTTATTCTCAAGTCACTTGCAATAAGCTAATTTCCTTTAGAATTGTATGTTAACCTGTCTTCATTTTTTTTTTCTAATGTAGCAATGAATTGAGAACTCCTTCCACTGTATTTTTTGAAATTATTAACAGAGATTCCAACACCCTCTCTCCTGAATGCCTGCTGAACTTAATAGAAAATGGTAAGAATTCAGGTACTACTCAGTTAATGACACATACCGAATGTGAAAAGCCAACAGACAAACAAATGGATGCTGAGAGTTAAATCATCATGACTTGCTATTGAAGTAAATCCTGCAGGAAATACTAATGACGAGGACAGTAGGTTTAACACATGAAAAATCCTTACAGACTGAGAAGGCCACAATGAAATACAGGCTAAATAGTCTCACATTAAAACTTCCATCAAATATAAGAGCAGAATATGCCTAGTGTCATAGCAAACTAACTTCTGTGTAAATAGATAGCAGAATGTAATTCTGTAAAACTAACATCCTTGTTCCAAGAACATTCTTAGATTATGCCAGAAAGGACAAAGATAAGGCGCAGTATTTCCAAAATTCATGTCCCTTACATGTCCGTGCCAATGAATTCTAAAATCATTCTCTAAGATGCTACGTTTCTGAATTCCAATTTGAAGTGTAGTTAACACAGATCTTGGTGATTTCCATATGCTCACTACATAGGAAATAATGAGAAGAATAGACAGTGGTGTAACTTGCTGTTTGTAGTTGATGTGGGTGGTTTTTTTCTTTTCTTTTTTTTTTTTTTAATATTTTATTTATTTTTCCAGCGAGTGACTTGTGCCGCAATTTCTGGTATGGCCAAAACATTCGGGGCAGACACCTGCCACAGATGGAAAATCTCACAGTACTCAGCATCTAAGCAGCAGGAAACACAAGTTTAGAAAACAATTTTATTAGACAAATTATTTAGACAAATTATACACAGAAAGCTCTGCCACTTGTAACTGAGGCCTCCAAAAAGTGTTTTGTGTATCTGTATAATAGGCAACACATCAAAATAGGCCTATTTTAAATATCGTACATGGTTAACATTTTTTTTTTCCTTTTTTTATAGCTAAAATCACTGCAACATCTGGTATATCCCTACGTAGCTTGTTGGAAAGAAATTTTCTTTTTTTTTTTTTTCTTTTTTTTTTTAAATTTTGCTCAGAGGTGTGGATGAGTTCATGAATGTTACAAGGGGGAAGCAAGTTGTGCATGCTTTTAGACACTTGCTACCCTGGAAACAAAATGGCCTTTTGCACAATAAGAATTTGTTCTGCCTTACACAGTAGACAATATTTGAAGATTTAGTACAAAAAACAGTGACAGTACAAGATGCTCCCCCAGAACAGAATTAGCGTCAAAATAGAATAGATTTGAAGAATATACCTTTTAATTTATCCTAAAGCAAATCACATAGGCTGATTCCTATTAATCCTAGCCAAAGAATGAGTTAGGTTAAAATAAGTGTATGATTGCATTAAAAACCAAACCAAACCCCAAAATAAAAGAAAATAAAACGAAACAAACAAAAATGAAACCTCATAGGATAAACTGCTTGCTTTCTACTTAACTGCATCTTTAGTTTTAAGGATTACAAATTGAAAGCTCTTCCTACATTTCTAACAGGTAACAGTGTTACTTTAAAAAGCTGGTGCCAAAACAGGCACTGGTTCTGCTCTCACCGCTGTTCTTTCTCTTGTTCTATACAGTTGGCACTAATGTAAAAAGTATGTAGCTCCTCTAAATCTAACTTAACACACAAAGGGTTAAAATAAGCGCTTGTTCATATATATTTTTCCCCTTCAAACAATATGTGATTATAATTAAGGCCACATCAGTATTTCTCAAGGGCTTTTTCTCCACTAACACCATTATATCGATCGACTGTACTGACTTGGAAAATAATTTATTAACCTTTGATCTATGTTTAAACTTCTCCAGAGCTCTATCAGTTGCTCACGAGTGTGGTATACCTCAGACAGTGTTCCATTTTAATTAATGAAAAGTAAAATTATCAAGGTTAGCCTTATAGAATGCTCAATAGCCAATGCAAAACCTAATCGAACGAGTTACATCTAGGTACAAACATTAAATCGCCCTGGATGTTCTAATAAAAAAGTATAAAATATGCTCTGTTGGCAAACAACGCAAGTCAGAATAACATTAAAGCAACCTGTCTTTTCTAAATGAAAAGACCCCCTGCACTGTACATCTTTCCTGTATACAACACATTTTTACTAAAGCTTTATTAAATGAATTGCAATAGCAACGGCTGCCATCTCATAGCTATATATACATGTATATATATATATACACATACCTGTGTGTATATATGTATATATATATGTGTGTGAGATACTGATTTATTTAACACAACAGAGGCTTCTGCCATATGATACAGTTTACTGTACATAAGAAAAACTTTTAACACTGTACAATCACATAAAGGTCATATGCACTGTTGCAGTGCAAAAGTAGATTTAACTGTAGTCTTTACTGGCATAGTAATGGCTTCTTGTAATCCTACAAAATTGCATTCTTGTATTATGGGGCCCGAGTGGTCTTTTAACATTTTTTTTTTTTAAGTTTTTGCCTTTTTTATACTTTTTTTTTTTATTATTTTATTTTAAATCGCAGGGTTTGCCTTTGGTCCACAGTTAAAAGGACACACAGCAGTGGAGCACTGACCGGATGCAGCAGAATACATGTAAAGGACTTAAGTTATTGCAATTATAGTAAAAAAAGGCGGTGCAGGAGGAGGAGCGAATGCCCTTCTTTAAAGTAATCCTCGGGGGTTTTTATGCATTAATCACTACATGTTTCCTATATTTAAGTATATGAAAAGCCTGAAGTAACCGAAACCTAATGTGGTGATAAACCAAAGAATAAGTGACTCAAGTAGTAAAGATAATAAAGGGAGAAAGAGGAGGAGACCAGGCTGAGAAAGCAGAGAAGAGGAAGAGTTGTTACGAATAATCCTGATTCTTTTCTTAAATAAAATAAAGGAAAAAAAAAAGAAAACAAAGGAAACAAACAAATTAAAAAACCCTCAAAAGCAAAAACCAAAAACGAACAAAAAAGAAAAGGTAAAAGAAAAAAAGGTTACATCCATGTTAGTCCCACAATATTACAGCTGCTCCTTGCAAAGGGAGTCCTAAAAAAGAAAGAGTGAAGAAACTTGGTCGGATGCTCATATGGAGGTGCCTCGGTCTGGATCACTACCGAGGTTCAGCCCCAGAGTAGGAGTTGGTTGGTAAGGGATGGATGACATTGTTTTGATGGGGCTTCTGAAAAAGCCACCGTTAGGTGCCCTGTGCCTGAAGGGGCCAGTTCGGTGCTCAGGTACGTTGCCGAAGGAGAAGCCAGAAGCGGCTTTGGCAGACAGTGTGCGGCTCAGCGTCTGGATCTGTTCTGGTATGAAGGTGGTTGTTGTGATGTGAGTGTTTCTGAAGTCACTGATTTGCTCCAGTGCTTGGCGGGTGGGCAAAGTGTCAATGTCCAGCGGGGTCAAGTCAATCGACGACGTGGAGAACTGTTTATGGGGACTGTCATCATCTGTGCAGAGGCTGTTCACGCGCCTGTGGAGGTGCTCCAGATCGATTTCCTTGTCATCCTGGGGAAGGAGAAGAAGAAGATGTACCACTCACTACCGCCATCTCTTTTGCAGGATTGAAGCTTCACAGTGCAATCAGAACCGCTCGGTAAACACGATACACACTTACTAAAGCTTCATCTTAGCTGAGGACAGCTCTAACACCACCACCAAACACCCCCGCCTCCCGAAGCTGGATGGGCTAAAACAAACCCAGGCAGACCCTTCTTCCACAGCTACCTTCAAGCCCTGAATATGAGTGAGAGAACTCCAAGTGCTACCAGCAGCTTTCTTTGTACAGTGAACACAGAGCATCATCTCGGATGTCTGGGTTAATGCCAGCTTTAAACGCTGCAGTGATGGCCACATTTCAGTGTCAAAACGGGAGGCTCTCAGGGACCAGACCGCCATCTCCAGCAGCATTCATTCTCTCAGAGGCTTAAGGAAGGGCTAAAAACTTCTCAGATTGATTTTTGCTTTTAAATTACAAATTGTGGTGCAGAAAAGCTGAACTTCCAGACCCAAATCCAAGCACTGGTGACTTATTGACATCACGCACGAGGAAGTACACCAGATAATTTTAAATTGTGATGCCAAAGAAGGGATTAATTCTCTCCTTACCTACAAAGAAGGAATGCCATCAATTCAGATGGAATTATGCTGCTGTGGGTGAGAAGGCGGCCTGGTGTATTCATTATAATACAGCATCACTCCTCTCTTACCTCTCTCCTTTTTCCTTCTTAAATCTCTCCCCCAAGAGAACTCAATTGAAGAGGCTTGTTCGTTATAATTGAGAATTTAAATGCATGAGAATTAAAAAAAAGAGGAGAATGTCCTGGGTGACCCAGTCGATCACCTGTATTGTACATATATATTTCTGCTGAACTGCAAAGCTTAATTCGAAGTGGCATTACGTATACACATACAGGGGATATGCCCTCAGTCTAGGTAGCGTAGCTCATTCAGAACAAAAATCAGTTCCAACTAACCTGAACATTTACCTTAATCTCTGTGAAATCTACTGGCTCTTCCAGGCCACTAGAAATATCTCACACTCTAGGACCTCACAGAGGACAATAGGGCGGCCGATAGATGTGCACTGATGACTTCCAGACTCGATTACTGCAATTCAATGACTGGCTTGATCCAGAGCTCATTGAATCGATCGCAAACCTCCTAGTATACAGAATGGGCTTTAGGTCCCTCCTTTGTCTAGGGATGAAGTCAAGCACTCTGAAAAAGTCCACCTAGAACAAACTGCAGGAGTTCATCTGCTTAGCAAAACGGATCACCAAATATTTGCACCGGTACCACACCGAATACAAAGCCCGACTCAAGGGAGAGTGAGGGACCAGCTCCCCTCTGGGATCTTACCCTCCAAGGGCAGGGACAGGGAGGCAAACTAGGGGGGAGAGGGGTGGGGAATGGGGCATCAGGGCTCTCCCAGGGTCTGGATGATAGCTTTGGAAACAAACCTGACCACAGAGGCCTTGAGCTCATCATTGGAAGGAAAAAATGCAGTGCTCGTTTCTCGGGCTTAGCTTTCTGTCTATAGTTTATTCACATGTGGACATAGACATGGATGCACATAACAACCACACAGGTGACACCAAAACCAAACGCATTCACCAAAAGCTCTCTCCTAAAATCTTTGGAGCTACGTATGGATGCAGAAGAACTGGGGCCACGTGGGCATCTAAAGAAATCTACAGAGGCTCCGTCAGCACATGCAAGTCATGACTATGTCTGTAAGGGACAGTCCTTATTTTTATTTTTATATATTATTATTATTTTATGATTTTGAAAAGCATACGAACACCGTGATTTCAAATGCCAATTTGAATTTAGTTACTTCTGAGCCTCTGTAAGTTATTCAGAATATTCCTCATTCTTCTCTTACTGAGATGCATTTGGGGCTAGGGTCAGACCAGTAAAAATATATAAGCGGTGATATTCTCCCATGCTTAGCCCGCAACCCGATCTCCACCCAATCGATACACCAAAATGAGACCCACTCACAGTAAGATTGTGCACATCTCCATAATATGATCTTTCCTCTTCTCTCTTGTGTGATCAGTAGTGAAATATTCAGCAGTTTTCACATTTAAATTATCATCAGGCTTCAGAGTCAACATCCCATTGAGATTACTGGGGCAGTTCATACTTCTCTCAGAGCTACCGTTTAAGGCTGTCTGCAGACTCAGGCAGACATCATTGAATGGATTACTTCTGGTACGCGACCGAAATGTTATCTTCGCAACCATAAGACAATTTTTTTTTCAGTATAAATGCTTGCATTCTGGAGCACAAGATGGCAGCCACCAGGAAAAAGGGTTGGCTTGCTGACCACAAACTGGCCCAATCTGACCCCCGATTCGGGACTAGTGGCCTGGAAGAGCCAATGGATTTCATGGAAGCTAAAATGAATTTTAAGAAAGTTAGTTAAGATGTATT
Source organism: Heteronetta atricapilla (assembly GCA_011075105.1). Taxonomy (NCBI): domain Eukaryota; kingdom Metazoa; phylum Chordata; class Aves; order Anseriformes; family Anatidae; genus Heteronetta; species Heteronetta atricapilla. The sequence continues at coordinate 26,788,202 of CM021734.1, read as the reverse complement.
TCTTTGCTGAATGACCCCCACATCCAGGGTAGCGGGGGCATTCAGCACATATGTCCATGTTAAATTAATTGTTTTGAGCCAAGCTTTTCAGTGGAGCTTTGAGATGCAATTTTAAAAGCTAAGCTGATGAATACATGGCAAAGATCAAGGAGGCCAAATTACACCATTTGAGGAAACTGTACGTTCAGAATTCTATGTCTGAAATTTTAAATGGGACATTTTATAATTATATAAAATATCATTTTTTTTTTCTTTTCCATTGATATTAGTTATTATGTTTTGCACCAAATAAATATGAAGTATGACATTCTGAAAGTCTGGGTAAACAGCAGTATTGTAAGTTTTAGGTTTTTGATCATTTACCAGTTGAAACTTGATGGTTCCCATTCCTGAGAAAGCCAATTAAAGGACTAGAGATTCTTTTTGTTTTTAATAATGGTCTGGTCCAGATCTTTAACAGAAAAAGCTTGGGAATTAAAACAGGCAAGAAAAGATTAAAAGTATTCTAACATCAGTGCCAATGCTGTCTAATTAGGTAGCACAATTAGTCTTGCCTGATTACACAGCATTAGAATAGCAGGAATAAACACAACGGAGAAACTGCAGAGAAGGTGAGACCACTGCACACAAATTAACAGCAATACCCCACAATAAGCATCTAAGCTACACAAAATAGCTGTAATTTATAGCACTATATTGCAGCTCATAATTTAGGTTCACCTTTGGGCATTTCTGCCAAGTATACTTTAATAACTTTTTTTTTTTTTTTTGGCTAGTGGAAATGGCTGGTAAAGCAACAGGTGGATTGCCATGGGAAGGGGTGCGTTACACATGCAGGTGTGAAACCAAACTCATCTCTGGTGTGAAATGACACACGTCCCCCACTCTCTGCCCAAGATTTTCTAAACCAAGTCTGTAATAGATTTCAGAAACAAGTCTGGCCTGAATCTGAAAAATCTAAAGAACTCTTGCTTCCCCAGACTTCAGGTTAAGTAATGAGAACCGAAGTTTGTGGAAGTCCCAGGAGGTTAACAGTTCTGAAGATCAGGACAAGCTTATTTAAGAAGCTAACTGCTGATTAAAGGGCTAAGCTCTGAAAGTCTATTTTGAAAGACTCAGCCATCGAGCTTAGGGAATATATTTTGCAAGAAAAAGACAAGAAGCCTCTGAACTTACTGGTGAGGATTAGCTCTCACCAATGGGAATAATGCCCCAAGTGTTGATGTACTAATAATGTATTATTCTACAAGTAAAGGTTGTGTTTTACTCAGAATATTTATACATCACCAATATACATTTATTTTATTTTATTTTATTTGAAGTTTCTCTAGAAAGAATACCTAAAGAGATTTTGAGGAACGTTTATCTTAAAAATTAGGAAGTTAAGAACTATTTTCTGATTTCTCCCCCGCCCCCCTCTAAAGGCAATAATCTAAATTCAAGGCAATAGTCTTTAGGGTGCATGAAAATTTCCCATGAGAAACGGAGGGTCTAATACCTCTTTTGACGGAACCCGGGAGCCTTTCCTTTTATTCCACCATGTTTCCAACATTGCAATGAAACAGGATAGGACAATCCCAGCTGCGAGGATGCAGAAAACACCTGCAAAACTTTTTATGTCCAGGGCGCCTCCTTTCTGTTTGGTATCCACAGATGAGTAAAGATCACATTGACCGTTCTTTGGCCACCACTTATGCTTCAGTATGTCCATGTCGCCGTTCTGCTGCAGCTCCAAAATCCTAGAGGAGAAAGCACAGAGTCAGGGGTTACACTGGGGTGGCACCTTGTGTGAGGGCACGAGGCTGTAATCCGACTACTTGCAACCCTCCTGTGCGTGTGGGAAGGCCAAGCTGCTGAGGAATCCAGACTGAGTTAGCAGAAAAGAAAGCTTGAATATGAGGTTGCCTGTAAGACTGAGCATATGGACATCCATGTTCCCCTTTGGATGCACAAAAGCACCCACAATCTCTCATTCTTTTCAGAACCTTAGTGAAAATGCTTTAGTTAGTACATTTTATTTTCTTAACTGGCTTTTACTACAGATCTTTCGTTGTGTGTGAGATATTTGAAAATACGTATTTTGCATTTTAATAGTTGGAGAAGAGATATTTCATAGAATCACAAAATATCCAAGTTGGAAGAGACCCACAGGAATCATCAGGTCCAACTCCTGGGTCACCAAAGGACCACCCCAAAATATATGAACAAATCAGACCATGTGTCTGAGAACATTGTCCAAACACTTCATGAATTCTGGCAGGCTCAGTGCCGTGACCACTTCCCTGGGGAGCCTGTTGCAGTGCCCAACCACCCTCTCGGTGAAGAACCTTTTCCTGATACCCAGCCTGAACTGCCCCTGTCGCAGCTTCAAGCCATTTCCTTGGGGAAAATACAGTTCAGAGATACTGCAGGATCCGTTAACTTGTTGTAAACGGATCGTTATCTGGTTACCTACCTGCTGCTTTGGAAAGAGTGTAGAGCAGCATCACATTAGATGCACACAGCGAAGACCTAAACTAATCTTGCTCAACAGGAGCACGCAATCTGTTGGCAAGCAATTTCCACGGGAAGGCTCTTTGCTGTGGAACTCACTCATCCTTACACCCACGCACCCAGCCTGCTGCTGAATATTTGCTGGGCAGATTGCAAGGCCTACGTATTTTGCTAGACTTCCTTGGGGGGGGAGGGGGGAGGAGTGGTTTGAGAAACAAAAACTGCATTTGGAAGATTTTCATATTTGGTTCATTTGTTAATCTCAACAAATTCTTAAGGAGAGATCTCTAAAAACATCCAGAGTTGCCTAGAGTAACAGCTGAATGCTTCTGGTAACTCAAAATTAAAAATAAAAATAATTAAAAAAAAATCAATTACTACATTTAAAAAGAGTAAAGCAAAATGAATCTTCTCCTTTGTGTCATAAATTTGTTTTTCTTTTCAGTGTTGGAAAGCAAACAATCACTTGTGCAATCACTTGACACAGCATGCAAAAAATCCAAGTTCACACAAAGCAGCAGAGGTCTGGGATGCTCCTAGCAGAAACTCCACCACCCCAGAGGGGTTTTTATTATTATTATTATTTAAAATGTTCTTACAAAAAGAGGGGTCAAACACTGGAACAGTTTTGATCATACTATATTTGAAGCTCCACAGGGCAAGGAAGCCTGAGCAACCTGACCTAACTGGACCTGCTTCAAACACAGCTCTGGGCTAGAGACCTCTGGAGGTCCCTTGTTACCAAAATTACTTCTTTGTGACTGTAAACACGAGCCACACGCTGGTCTCCATGATGGCATGCAGTGTGTATAGGCAAAACTCACTGTAATGCCAGCTCTCGCTCCCCTTGCATCCTGCATTAGGATTTATGGGAATATTTCAGCCCAGGTATTTAAGTTGGCAGAGGAAGCAGACAGTCATCATTTCTGACAGACAGAACCCTTTTCTGTAAGTTCTTACAAAGCAATAGAAAATTAATTTGGCATATATATATATTTCTATTTAGGAATTACTATACTATCTACATGAGGCAATAACAGAACAACATTCTGTATTTTTTTCCCCCTTTCTTTCAGCAGCAGCTCTAATCCCTGAGCAGGGCTATTTTCTCTCTTTTATTCAGTCAGTAATAGAACGAACCATCCAAATGATTGCTCTGTTCTCATTAATTAAATGATTCTTCACTTGTCAGTACAATTTCTGATTACACAAGACATCTTTTCAACAATAGGCATTTGCATAAAACACTGAACTTTAGCTTGTTCCTTAACTGAGATTTATTCCTAATTGTACTCCTGGTAATTATCATCAATTTTCTTTATGGATGTAACATATAAGTTCAATTATTTAAAGGAAAACATAAAAAAAAGAAGCAGAATCCAGGGACAGTAATTACACAATTACATGGAAAAGCTTAAGAAACTGTAAGCTTATAATGAAGCCTTGTAAAACCACGGCTGAAAACAGATGTTGAGATATAAACTACATAGCAGGAGAAATGATGAGAGCATGAACGTTCAACTATATTAACTTCATGCAGAGAGGATAAAAAAAAAGAGAGACCCTGGTTCTGTTAGACTTAAGAAATACTTTGTTTCTGAATTCAATTGTTAGCGGAACCAAGACAATAGTTAACACTAGGAAGTTTTAGCACTACCCAAGTTTCCCCCGTTAGGGAAATCACTCTTTTCGTAGCACGTTTTCAGAAATGAAAGCTGTGCTTTTATTGAAATTCCACGAAGAATGACATCAGGAAGGAAAGTTTCTTGGAAGCCTGCAGCAGGTAGGCTTGCACGCTGCACGAACTTCCCACACGATGGCAGACTTGCCATAAAAATAACGAGCCTGTGCTGCAGCTCCTGCTGAGGGCCCCCATGCCATCTAATCAGGTACCTGTTGGGTAGCAGACGCTATAATCACTTTGGTATTTGATTTTCAAATTTAATAACTGACTAAAATAATAACGCGTTAACTAAATGCTATGAGTGGCAATGATGTGCTAAACGCTGTGATAACGTTCAGCAGGTCCTTGCTTCGCAAGCCCAAATGTCTCACAACCGAACTTTTCCTTGACGGTTCGGGCTCCCTTGAACCTGCAGCATGGGCTGGCATTGCAGCGTGTGAGTCAGTAGTAAGAGGGGTGGAAAGAAGTAGGCTGCGTGACTTCCCGCTGTTTCAAAATACCACAGTCTTAAGGTTATGCAAGGAGCTCGTACATTGAAATAATCTTATTTCTCTGAAAAAAAAAACCCATGACCTTTAAAACTTGCTTATGGATAGAGTGTGGGTTATTATATATATTTCTCTAGCAGGCGAGATGTTACATTTACATTTTTCAAGGCAATGAGGTAATGTTATTAAACTGCAAAAAAAATATATAATAATAATAAAAAGGAGAATGTTTGCATATACTTTCATTGAACCAAAACCAAACCGTGAACCCGAACCACTCTGTGATTCTATGAATTCACAGTGCTGATTGATGTCTAGTGGATATAAGCACACAAAACTAAACTGCATGTGGTTTCCAAATCTGACACTGATACGAACAACTCCTTTCCTCCTGAAACAATGAGACTGGAGCTGAATTCAGCTCAGTAACCACATACCTTGCTGCTGGCAGTTAGATGCGATTACTCCTCCAGAACACCCACAGAAGTGAAACTTATTATGAGAGCAATGTATCACAAATGCTTCACAAGTGCTACAAAACGGAGACATCTGGGACAACGCTGTTTTTTGAGTTTGCTGGTTTACTCTGAGTTAGAAGTAGCAAGCAAAAGACGTGGAAGGCCATTTACAGCCTGAGATGCCAGCGCATGGTCTGAGATGGGAAGGGTTACTAAATACCAGCTTCCTGCACCAGGAGCTATTAGCTCCAGTAACTTCTTCAGCAGCTAGCAGGGAGTCAAACTCCTCGGGCAAAAGCCTCATGCCGTAGCTCTTCTAAAGAACATCTGGTGCTAAGTCTTTGCGGAATTAAGTTCCCCTCTTGTCTTGCTGAGATAAGATGAAATTTCATTATTCTAGCCTCATCATTGTGGCCTTGGAAAGGATGCACATTGATGCACAAAGCCTTAACTTCTATGCTATCCTAAGAACCAACAAGTATCGTCATTCCCCTGCTGCCCAAGCTGCTGAGAAGAGTGAAAGATTTATTTGTATTAATATGCAGTAGGTTTGTTTTGCCCAACTGCACAGAATAAAGTGATAAGAAAACAAAACAAAAAAACAGTTCCTACTTTTTAGTTCATCCTAAAATAGCTGCTTGCCCAGCCCCACTACCCAGTTAACCACCTCTAGACCTAAGCCTAGAATTAAAAGGGGTACCTGATCACTGAAAAACGGAGATGGAGCAAGCATAGGAAGATGTAGTGCAGAAATCGATATCCTGGGGTGAAACAAAGAGCAGAGCAGTGCCCATGCCCACTCCTGAGCAGGCTGAGGTGATGCTAGGAGGGCATGCAAAATGAATGAAACACCTTGAGAGTCAGAGATCACTGCTATTCCAATCCTTTTGTTGACTACAGGTCTTGATAACTGTAAACAAGAAATGCTCCTTTTGAAGAGACAGTTCTTGTTTTTCTGATTTTATTTTTAAGCCAGCATTTTAATGAGCTACCCATCACAGGCTGCAGGAGAGGTAGTTTTTCACACTAGCCAAATGCAGCTGGGGTTGCCAGATTAGACGAAACCACCCTTCCTCTCTACCAGCTCCTACCACTTGACCCAGCAAAACAGCGTCCTTGGGCCCAGCTGTGAAGCCCATTTTCTGGCAGGGACTGCAAGCAGATCAAAACCCAACTAACTCGTGCCCCACGAAGGAGGGCAGGCAGGCACCTTCACACCCGCCCTTCAGCAGCCCTCAGCATCCCACCGCTGTCACTGGGAAGTCAGCTGGCAGAAAGCAGGCTAAACCTCTCACTTTCTATATACAACAGAAACAGCTGTGGTAAAGCAGACCTGGTGTTCGGCATTAAGGATTTGCATATCGAGCAATTGTAGGAGAGAAAACAGCTGACCTTCTGGTTTTGCTCAGCAATTGACCATTAGCTTTCAGAATAGGCAGCACTCGTGACTTGGATCACGTAAATTAGTATCACTTTCTTCAAATTAGTGAACTTGTTTTTACTTAAATCTGTTAAACTTGCACAAACACTCTCCCAAAACAGAATGCTAAACTGAAGTGAAACAGCTCCTGCAGGCATGAGATACTAACTATACTTATTACACAACTGTGGTAGAACTTCGTAAGAACTGTTCTACAATAGTTTTATTGAGGTCATGTGGCTATATTAAATGCTAACGATGCAGAAAATGATAAAGAAAGTCCCCAATCCTTCGAGATCATTTGCTTACTTTTATTATTAAAAAAAAAAAAAAAAAATAGGTGTGTTTTACTGGCCTTTCACCATACAGACCTTTCCATGTGTTGCCTGTTTGGGAGAAAACAGTGATAAAAGAATTAATAAATGTTTATAAATCCCAAACGACAACCGAACACCTAAAGATAGATTCACAAATATCATCATTTCATTAAGCTTAATGCTATTATGGTAAACACCAAATTAATTCCTTACGGCAAGTCATGGTATGCCACCATAGAATCACAGAATATCCCGAGTTGGAAGGGACCCGTAAGAGCCCCAGGGAGGCAGCAGACTTCCCTGGGGGTTGGGTCCGGATAGCAAATAGGGCCCTCTACCCCTTTCAGAAGGGAGTCGCCTATGATGATAACCCTTCTTTCTTTCTTGACAGAACATGTAGTGATGCAGAGAATAGGTTGCCTTGCCTTAGGCACCCCTTCCAACCGGGACGGGCTTTTGTCTACATTGCTGTTTTGACTGTTACGTTCTAGAGCCTCATACCTGTTACGTAGGGGTAGTCAGGAAGGTGAGGCAGGCCGGGCGAGGTCTTGCCTACCACCCCGAGCAGAAACCTGCTTCCATTCCCTGCCTTGAACTAGGTCCCCTCCTACTGCCTGTCGGGATGGAGGAACCTTTTTCTTTTGTGTAGTGGCTGACTGGTGGGATAGGGGAGCCTTAGTTTCTTCTGTGGTGGCTGCCTCCCGAGTCTGTCTCAGAGAAGGCAGAGTACGCTTCCACCAGTCAATTTCCCTCTCTGACTCCCTGATGCTCCTCAGCCTGCTCCCCTCCTCTCGAAGCTCTGCCACCAGGCTGAGCAATTCTTCAACCTTGGGACACCTCCCACAGGCATACCCACTGCCACTACTATCAGATGACTCGGGCACACCCTGCAGCCCAAGAGCTGTGTGGCGGTGTGTTTCCCCGAGCCCTCCGTCTGAGCAGCCACATCGGTGACTGTGGCTGGAGAGGCCGCAAGAGATGCGGAGGCCATGTTTTTCTGCCTGGTTGATACCATGGCCGGGCTCTTCACAAGCAGGTTACAAGTACTGATGGGAAAGACCGCTGCAAAAGAGCGGTGAGGGGCCCTTCCTCCTTGTCCTGCCTGCACAAAGTGCCGCCCATGCCCTGTTTGCCCATCCTGGTTGCTTGCACTCCCCAGGGGCTGCCTTTGAACGGCCAGGAAGAGGGTGATGCTGGTTCTGTCCACACCTCCTCAGCCTCCCACGCAAGGGCTGCTGGGTCTTGGGGGCTCCCTAGGGTGGCTTCGATGCTGAAAAAAGCCCTGCCCACCCTGATCCCCCTCTCCACTGCAGAACGCGTCTGCCTGGAGCTGGTCGCCCCGGTGAGCGGCTGCGAAATGGCAGCGGCGTCCAACCAACCTCATTAAAACAACAGAAAAATGTACTTTCAAGGTATACTTGTGCACTACATGTATCTTAGTCCTGTCCTAGATAATTTGCTAAATTACTTGAAAAATGATAGTGAGCTTTATAGAAATGCAGTACTTTATAGGCCACATGAATGCCTGGGACTTAATTTTTTCTCTTCCTTTTGCTACCATGAACCAGCATCAAACCCATCCAAGTGAATGCAGGGATGGACAGGACAGTTCATGGCTTCTGCAGAAGATGGAAGCAGACATCAGCAGGCTCTCTGTGATAGCTCCATATCTTCTTTCCCCAAATTTACACCAAGAAATGCTATCTTGCATCCCACTTGCAAAATCATCTCGAAGATCCAAAGGTTAGCTGCCATCTTGCACAACTGCCACAGCACGGAGATCATGCTCCATCCTAGAATCACAGTTTCTTTAAGCTCTCCCCTGTGATAATGCTTGTGCAACACCGAGGGCTGTCATAAATGACATTTTGAATATATGAGGAGAGAGTATGATTACATATATACAACTTGAGGGCTTGACTCACAGGTCTCCAGCTGGATGTATGCAGATCAGTAGCTTTTTTCAGAAGTGGCACAATTGACGCTTTCACTTCAAATCAGGAGCCCTCAATGTCTGAAGTCAGTGGGAGTTTCACCATTAACTTGCAAACAGCAGAGACCAACATGGAGCACACTTGGGAACTCAACCCTTCTGGTTAGTTTGACACGGAAGCGACATTTTTCTGCATACAAGTCAGTTCAGGATACCTGGCTTAGCCAAAAACAGGAAGCTTGGAAAAAAGCATCTTTTCAGACACCAGTTACTTCATTTAGAAAACACCCAAAATATTAAAACGATTGTCTTTTAAAGAGAATTTTTTTTTTTTTTTAAAAAAAAAAAAAGGATCATAAGGAATAACAACTCATCTGTTTGGATCATCTGCCAATGTCCTGTGAGAAGGAGAAATACAAGAAGAGGAGCTCACTGAACCTGACCTGCTGCTGAATGAATATGCAAGCCTCATCTTTAGCTAAGATGCAATTACATGAGAACTCAAATTACTAACATGATTAATCTTAAGATCTGTGGTGACTAGTGAAGTTTAATTTCTATTTTATTTATTTATTTATTTATCTGTTTTATTTCTATTTTATGTGTTTATGCCACCTTTAAAAGTCAAGCAGTCATTACTGCTATGACAATATGATTTTTCCTGATATCAAAGTTGGGCTCCAGTGAATTGATAACAGGCAGAATGAGAGCAAGCCAAGAAGATGGAGGAGAGCTCAAAAGGAAAAGACAGTAAGTCCCACAAAGATCTGGGGCATACCTGCAGTTGGAAAGGGAACACCTTGGGTGGTCTTTGACAATGTCAGCATCGTCCTTTAGCACGCTGTGATATTTGAATTACTGGGTGCCAGTAAAAATGTTTCATTTCAGTGCAAGAATCTGGAACTGACCATCATTGCTTGGAGTCATGCTTCAGGCAGTGCAAAGCCTATCTTACCCAAACTGCCACATTTTTTAGAAACAGAATGCATACCAGTCACATCAAGTCCTGTTAAATGTCTAGAACAGCCCATTTAAAAAGATATCTGGGTATCATTTAAATATTAGACATTCATTTGCTATTTACATAGGCAAATGTGTGAAATACATAGCTGATGATTCTCTCAGTTTTTGAAGCTACTTGTTTGGCCTCACCTTTTTAAGCCTTTAAAAATGAAGAGACAAAAACTTGAAATTTTGTTTTAGAGGGTCTATAAGTGAATTATTTACATGGCTTGATTTAAATATCAAAATTTGGATTATAAAAAACCCAGATCAAGAGTTTAAATCTATCTCCAAGGTGAACAGAATCATTGATAGAATAGGACAAGCTAGACAGATGAATACAGAGTCTGAAAATCAAATCATGGTAATACATTTTGTGTCTGAAACTTGTCATTTCAAAATGTCTCAAAGGCTTTTAACTCCTAGCTGCTCGGTTATAGTAGTGAAAGCTTCTGAGATCCATTCCTACTCACGGTTTTAATATTTGTGTTTGAACTCAGTACTTCTGCACACACATCAACCTGTAAGTTCAGTTAATGTCATACTGAGGAGAACCCATGCCAAACAATTCCTTTGACAATGAAAACAAAAAAGTTTAAGGAATTCCGTGTAATATATTAGTACTCTAAAATCTAGCTCATTAATCTGATTTGTTCTCTCCAAGTGTTCACAAAAGATTATTTTCCAGAGACAACCCTGAAATACACTCTAAAGTGTTCCTCAGGTCTTACTAATGAATGTTCTTCAAATCTATATGTGGCAGTGTAGGGGCTATCTGCTGAAATCTCAGGAATTTCCCCAGTTCTACCTAGACATCATGAATTTCTCTACCACCAGCCTTGATGAACATCTTTTAACATGCCCTGGGTGTAGAAAGAAAGGGTGAAAGATAAAGTAGCGCAACTTTGCAAGCAAAGAAATGCCTGACTGCTATGGCACACCAAATCTGTGCGTTGGTCGGCCTTGATGCATTACTGGTGCCTTTTGTAACCGCGCTCCCCATGTGTACAGGGAGATATACTAGGAATTAGTCTATCTCCTCTTCTACAGGAGACTTAGTGATTATCTTCGATAACACATCATCTTGCTGCAGCGTGCCACACCGCTCATCCATGTGCGTAGGATTTCTGCCAACAGGAGAGGTTACTGATAGACAGACAAGGAGGTAAGACTGGGACAGAAACCTTGCTAACTACTGGTGGTTGCAAAAGATCAAAATCTGATGTTTGACTGCCCACCTTCGCACTGCAGTGTGTGTCCAGGGGGGCTACAGACTGCTCTGCATGTTGTGAATAAGGGCTGGAAGCAGCACAGTGGTTACTCACTGGGTAGCACTAGGGGAGATTTCCATATTACAAAGAAGTGCCTAGATAAAAACGGAATGCTATGCAATCTGGCTAACAACCTGAAGGAGGACCAAGTATTTATTCTGTTGATAAAGGCTTCCCCCCAGTAATGCTACAATTTTTTAAGAGCCACAGCTAGCCAGCTTGCCTGTATTCTTGTCTCACTGACTTTGCATAATCAGGTCCTCTGGTCCCTTCTGCCTTGCAATAAGTAAGTCCCGAACCCGCTGATGTGCATAATGATGGTTTTTGGCATCTTGTTTTTTTTGTGCGTGGGAACAAGGCAGAGCACTCCACACCTACCATGACCTTCGCTGCTGGAGGACACTGGGCAGAAAGGATTAGCAGGATCTGAAGCTTTGCATTTACCTCATACCTCTTTTTTCCTTCAGATCTAGGCTGACAGTATTTACACAAGCTCAATGTGTGTTCTGTGCAAAAAGAGTTCATAGGCAAAATATATATACACAGCAAAGCCACTAGTGCAGCTAAGTTGCCTGTCAGAAATTCCAGCCCAGACAGAAGCACCAGGAAATAATTGCTTCTCTGTGCGACTAATTCATCTGGATCTGACCTGAGACTTTTCCAGGGAGTAAGGTGAGGAAAAGTAGTAATATTCAAAGCACATCTGTCACACAGATAGGCAGAAACCTTCCCATGCCAGAGCCCTTAGTCAGAGGCATTTCACAGATCAGCAAAGCCTTAGCCAATCTAAAAATCATCAGCTCCAAGGAAGGTTATGGTATGACAAAAATTCACAAATTTTACCAAACTTGCCCAAATAATACGTTTCACTTGGGGCCTAATCAATCACATACCCTCACAAGCGAGTATCTCTTATGTAGTCTGAAGATGAAAGCAGCACATTTACCAAAATGGATCTACAAAGAACCTATGGCTTGGCCAAATGCAAGAACACTCCCATCTCATGCCCCATATTTCAGCAACAAACATGCATGAGCGTGTTACAAATCATGTAAGGAGGAAAAGTTTCGAGGAAAAACCTCAACTTCAATCCTTAAATTTAATGTTTAAAAAAATTCAGGTTCCTAACAGAGCAATAGTACAGGCTGAGATATATTTTAAAATGCCTGTGTGATTTGAAAGCATTTGACATTCTGTGAAAAAATTTAGTGATTTGCATGAGGAATTCAGCCTTTATTTCCTTGCTTATCTTTGGCATGATTACCAAAGTCCACATGGTTAAATTGAGTAATTTCCTTAAATTCTGTTCTTAAAAGTAACACAAATTCAGTATGTAGTTTTGCAGTCTTGGAGCCTCTAATTCTTTCTCAGCATTTGGGAGTTTTCTATATTTTTATAGTGTCCTCATCCCCCCCTTCCCATATTGCTAACTGTCCTGGTAACTGTGCTCTGTTCAGCTCAGGGCAGTAAGACGTACAAGACATAAGCTTGAGTAGCAATGACAGCACACATCGCTTATGTCCTCAAAGTGTTTTACAGCTCAACCAACCAACTCTGCAGTTACAGGTGAAGCAAATACCTTTCATACTCAACCAGAGTGGGTAACGGCCACAGTTACCCTCTGTTACTGTAGCTACCGCCCCTTCCTTCATGACATGATTAATTCCACTTGCAGCTGTGCAATTTCCACCATCCAAATCTTGGAGGAGGAACCTTGCCTTCCTTCTCAGCAGGCACAGCCCCTTGAGCCTCTTCCTGCAGAGGCTTCTGGGCTGTGCGTGATCGTGCAGCCTGGCCTAGCTCGTGGCTACTGATGAAATGCAATGCCAGTGTTTGCTGTGTAACGCCACAGAATGGATCCCAGTGCTTTCCTGTGTTTTGCGCCAGATCACCTGTGGCCAAAACGAGTAACCACGGAAATAAAGTGCATTGCATTCACAAGTGCTTTTCTATCAGTCGTCCTCAGAAGTGGGCCGATTGCAGGGAATTTAACAATTTTATAGTGCAGGTCAAAAAATAAGTGACTTCGCACTGAGATTCAATTTTGATACGCCAGCGAGCCTGTTCAGACGATTTATGCATATCTTTTTCAAGATCAAGGGCGCGAGGTCAATTCTGCAGCTTCTTTGATAGCACAGAGAAGCCGGCCTTCCTTCTGCCAGCAGAAGCTGATCCGAGGTCCCTTCAGAGAGTCTACTGGGCAAGATCCACGGCAGCCAGAAGCAGAGTTTTGGAGGAAAGGCTTGTAAGGCAGCCTCATGAGTTTCGAGGAAGAAAGGACTGTTCCTATTTCTCTCGAGAAGCTGTATTGCAGGAGAGATGGGAGGGTAAATTGGGTGATTTTTCCCAACCCTAATTTCCCAATTCCAGAGAATAAAAGTTTATTTGCTGGAGGGCAAAGGAGGACATTAGCAGGTTCCTACTTCTACCCAGCCGGTTCACCTTTCTCTAACTCCGTCAGACTGAAAAAGAGGATTGCACTGAACAGTCCCATCGCAAACTCACAGATGCAGAAGATGACATGCAGTAAATCACTGTCCTCTCACTGAGAGCTGCCATAAATAATGCCACAGGAGCTCTCCCCCTGCAACCAGCAGCTGCCTGAGACTGCTGGGAGCAGAGCTGTAACACAGCCCCAAGGTAGGGAAAGGAGAGAGCGTAAAGCAGAACAGCCTGAAAAATAAGATCCTGGCATTTATCATCACATTAACTTGTGAGCCTTTCAAAATATTTGTCTCTTCTCTCTCACAGGAGAATTTCTATAAGCAAACTGTCATAACTTCAGACAAATCTGGGGAACTTGCTATGTTAATTTTCTGAACATACCTAATCTCAGAAGCATTTTCATTAACAGTGAGTATCACTGCTCTGCTTTTAGAGAAAGCAGGGGCAGAGAACATGCAGCAGGTGCTGCAAGATTGTGCCTCAGGTAAGCAGTGCGACCGGAGCTGAGCCCAGCCCCTCTCTCCCTGTTCCCTTTCGCACTGGGGATATTTGTTTCCCTAAGAGATGGGGAAAAAGAGGAGGCAGGGATAAAGAGCAGATTGGCAGGTTATGACAGGTGGAAAAGGCCAAAGCCGTGAGGCGCATTAGCTGTGACTTCCCGAGCAAGCAGCTGGCTGACTCCATTGCTCAGCGTCTCCATCACTGACAGCGTTTGATGGCTTTTGCTGCAGCTCAGCCTTTCCCTGGCTGGCAGTAGGTGCTTCCTGGCCACGGGCACAACCCCAGGGTTACCAGCTGGGCCGAGCTCCGTGCAGTCCCAACCCATCATCTTCAGCTAGCATTTATTAGCCCAGTTTGGGTCAGAGCTCAGAGATCCCTGGAGACGAGCTCCAGGGTTACACTCCACTCCCCGGGAGAGAGGGAGAGGGAAGGGGTTTATTGCAGCGCATCTCACCGACACTGGCTGCAGGTGGGGGTAAACAACTAAAAACCTAAAGAAACCTCAGATTTGTTCTTCACATACTTGGCAGAAACCAGGAGCAGGGGCTTTCTACAGTGCACTCATGCTGCTCTAAGATTCATATAGTTATGATCGACTATATAAAGCAGTTTTAATTAGGCTTTTGCTAATCACCAAGCATCTGGCTAAAATCTCCCTTTAACAGTTTTTCTAGACACGATGGAAGGAAAGTGGATTTCCCTTAGTTCTGTAAATAAAGATTATTTTCTTATGAAGATATACCCAACCTCTGAGAAATGGTTTAAAAAATGACTACATTTTATTATTATTATTTTTTTCTGAGTCCAGAAACAGTCAGCCATGTCTGTGATTGACTTTGTGGAGGTAGTTATGCTGGAGAGAGATTTCCACAGAGATTGCTATACGGACATAGTTAGGCCTGAGATAATTCCAGTGAGCTTTTTGTTTAGGCTAGTTTCTAATTCTGATTTAAATTCTAAGCAACATTAATAATTTGTTTTCCTCTTTATTTTTTATTTTCCCAACCCTCCCTTTTTGGTTGGACTTCAGCTCAAGCTGGATGCTCAGTCCAAATTTCTCAGAGAGAAATTAAATACCCAGCACAAACATGCCACAATGTGGGCGAACTCAGCCCCGATCCTGTTTACCCAATTCAAAGCAAGGATTGGAAGCCAGATCTCCTCTGTAACAGGAATTATCAGGTAGAGCAAAGAACTCATGCCGGAGACAGTGATAAGAGCATCCTGTCCCTGCAAGTAAATCGGGTGTTCAGGAAGCTACCGCAGGGTTCATGAAAATCAGATAGAGGAGCCTGCCTGCCCTGTAAAGCCTCTGGACAAAACCAGATACCAAAGCTTAGGTTTCTTCTTTTTTTTTTTTTTTTTTTTTTTTTTTTTTCTCCCCTCTGAAACAGAATTCTTGCTTTCCAGCCAGCTCTTCCAGAAACTGGAATTAAATACCCAGCACAGAATTTCCCTGCTGGAGAGGACCACCTTCAGCTGTACTGCGCTTGGACCAGAGCCTGCACTAGCCACTCATCACCCTGCCTGGCACAGGAAGCACATGGCTGTGAAACAGCAAAGCTCACCCATGCTGCCTGCTCAAGAAAAGCCTTTTATACAGGTCAGAAAGATTACTGAGTGCGGCAACATATGTCAGAGCAAGCCTTCTGCCCCCTGGCACCTACCTTGTCCCCACTGCCATCTCTCGGGCTGAGTGGAGCGCTGGGAGAGTGCTCACAGAATCACAGAGTAGTTTGACCTCAACTCTTTGAGTGCCACCACCCAGCCAAATCCTTACCCACCAAGTGGTCCATCCATCAAATCCACGTCTCCCCAATTTGGAGACAAGGATATCGGGGGGGACAGTGTCAGATGCTTTGCACAAGTCCAGGTAGATGATGTCAGTTGCTCTTCACCTATCCACCAATGCTGTAACCTCGTAACAGAAGGCCACCACGTTTGTCAGGCAGGTTCTGCCCTTAGTGAAGCCATGCTGGCTGTCACCAATCACCTCCTTATTTTCCATGTGCCTTAGCACTGTTTCCAGAAAGATCTGCCCCATAAGCTTGCCAAGCACAGAGGTGAGACTGACTGGCCTGGAGTTCCCTGGGTCTTCCTTTTTTCCCTTTCTAAAAATGGGGGTTATGTTTCCCCTCTTCTAGTCAGTGAGTCAGTGGAAACTTCACCAGACTGCCACAGCTTCTCAAATACGATGGACAGTGGCTTGGCAACTACATCCTCCAGCTCCCAAAGGACCCATGGATGTACCTCATCAGGTCCCATGGACTTGATGTTCATCATTCTCTCAGTCCTCGCCTTCGCCTTCTGGGGCCTGGGCTATGTGGCTACAGCTCTTGCAGTGAAGACTGAAGCAAAAGAGTCGAGTACCTCAGCCTTGTCCATATCCTGGGTGACCAGGTCTCTTTTTTCCTTCTGGGGAGGGCCTACAATTATTTCCCTAGTCTTCTTTTTATCACTGATAGACCTATAGGAAACTTTTTGTCGGAATGCATCACTCCCGAGCTTGGAGGATGTTATCCTTGAATACTAACCAGCTTTCTAGGGCCACTCTTCCCTCCAGGGCTTTGTCCCATCATACTCTACCAAGCAGATCTGACTATGATGCCATGCCCACGCTGTGGTGTTGACCCCATGCCTGTTGTCCAAGGAGCTGTACCAGGATCACCAGCTGTACCCTGCCTTCTACAGTGTAAACCCCATTGCAGGTACATGGGGTCAAAGAAAGTGTATCCAGCTCCAGAACAGGGCAGCAGGGATTTCCCCCTTTCTGAAAACAGAACTGGAACAGTGAGGCAGCAGCTAGCATAAGGGCATGGGAGGCATATTTTGTTTTAATGCCCCTGCTGGCTGAGGGGAAAGCACTGTACAGGCCAGCACAGAAAGCTTCTGCTGGCAAAAAAGCACTGACACAACCTAACTCTCTTCTTACCCCCATTTTGCTTTAGGGCAATAATACTGACAGAATTGTTGGTTCCTGTTCACATTTGCAAGAGAAGTCAGATTTTACTTGATTTTACTTCTTTTCCTGATGGATGAGCTCCTTAAGACTGTGCACATATCTGCAAATTGAGTTAATATTTAACATGATATGCTATGGATTTTTTTAAACTTATTTTTAGTGCAAGATTTGAGTTTACCAGATTTCAAGTAAAACCCTTTAGAGCTAAGAATGAATTTCAAGGATGTAACTTGCTTATTGTTTTCTTTTCTTTTTTTTCCTTTTCTTTGTCTCATTTCAAACAAATAAGACAGAGAATAAATCCCATTTTAAGACTCAGCAGTGGATGGGGGAAGGTAAAAAAAAAAAAAAAAAGCTTTGCATTTAATTTTAAACTACTTTTGGGGGTGCACTGTATTTCCAGGTTTCTCTGTTACAATTTTTGCCCACGGTGCATGACTCCATTTGCATTTGGCACTATTGCCTGCCTTTCGAACCCTGTGCATGGCCCTGGGACTAATAGGAGACTTTTCTGGATAAGTTGCTACATTACAGTGGCTGCCAGGATGCTTCAGCCTTGTTTACCTGCTTGCTTTTTGAAGTCACGGGAAGGAGGGCTCCACTTGCAAGGGTCAGATTCAACTCAACTTGATAGTGTTGTTTGAAGTCTTATGTCCAGAAAATGCGTGGAGAAAACTGCATGTCCCTTGGACACACTGATCTACTGCATCAGTACCATTCCCAGCTCTTGTAATAGAGCTCGTTATCTACAATACATGCTGAGAAAGGCCAGTGAAAACTTCATCTTTGCATTTTGTTAGCTGTTCCTTGCTTGCAGTCTGCCTTGCTATGGGGAAGAACCATGACAATGTCACTCTAAGATGCTTAAAAACTGGGGCAAAAATGATAGATTAATTTATTTTTCTTTAAATGTATCCTTTCTGAAAAGCTGATATCCTCATTTTGGGGGCCCTGAATCACATTCTTGGGGTGTATGGTGCTTTAGGCCTTCGCAATTTCTCTTCAGCGTGCTGCTTACAAGCAAGCTGAAACACGCTCTTATTTACCTTGCAATATTACTTGACCCTTCTGCTTTATTTATTATCACAGCTTTGCCCTGCGACACCAAACCCAGCAAAATTCCCCCTCGCTGTGGGGCACGTCCCCAGGCTGGCAGGTCAGAGCACTAAGGAGGCACCTTGCGGGTGAAGTCAACAGCAAATCTCTCCCTAACCAGAGCCCGTAGCCTCATTTAGCACCTAATTCTCTGTCAAGGAGGTTTGACCTTTCGTGCCTTGTTGGAGCTGCTCTCTGCAGCTAAAGGTCTAGCTGAGGGGATGGGGTCGTCAAGCTGATTGACCTTGTTCGGCTGGACAGGAGCTGGGGACAACGTGGGGAGGTAGACAAGGACAGCAAATTGGCTGATCTTACAGTCTGTCTGCCTTCTGACTCCAGTAAATTATGACAGTCTGATAAGGGCTTTATGACAGTCTGATAAAAACCAGAGGTACCTGGTAGGGGCACTGGAAAGACAGGTAAAAACAGCATAAAGCTTGTTAGTCGTGGGGCTTCAAAATGTAATGAATTTCATTTCTTTTCATACAGACACACGGATCATAATATCAGTGCATTATCTCCCAAGCCAAGAATTGCAGGCAACTTTTCCCAGAGCAGATAAATAACCTCAGCATCTCTGGATTTTGCAAATGGAGAGCATAGAGCTGGGCAAGTTTACCTTTCTTTCCACAGTATAAAGAGTCGTGGCAAAGGTACATCCAGTCTACCTCTAACCACCAGGACAAACTCTTCCTATTGCTGAATCCCCATTGAATTTTCCTTTGGACGGCTGTGTCTTAGACATAACTACACTCATATATGACTCTATACTGTATGTTGTGGCAAGGTGTAGGTGGAGTGCCAGCAGGTTTGGGGAATGCCAGCACCTCAAAGGAGGTGCGGATGGATTGCAAGGAGCAGATGTCACAATGTTTTCTCACTGCAGGTGCTGCTAGAGGCAAGATGAACATTTCTCGCACTAGTGCATTTTGCCCTGGTACGATATGAGATCTCAGTGCAGGCATTGAGACAACCAGACCTCCACACGGCCATGTTAAAGCAGGGCAGCAGGCAAATTCCATCATCTTTATGGAGCATGCAATACTGCACATGGCAGTCAAGCAGCAAAGCTATTTTTTCCTCTTGTAATTACTTAGACCAGCACTTCTTAACCTGTGTGGTGCTCTCCCCACCCCAGCAAAACGCTACCAACAGTGAATGAGGTGTGAAGCAACCACCTCACCTCGAGAGCCATCAAACATGAGAAGGCCCGAAGAGCTCTTAATTGCGCTACCGTGGTTTAGAGGAGCGATTGACAGGGAGGCAGGCATGAAGCTTTCGAGGGGCACTGAGAGAGGTTCCTGCCTCACAGCGGTCATACAACAAGAGCTCCAGATCATTACAGACCTTGTCAGAAAACGCAAGATGGTTCCCCACAGCTCCCTCCTGGTTACAGGGGGCAGGAGGGAAGAGAAGGCGTATGAGACCTGGAATAACAGTCTTGTTTTTTTTTTTTTTACTCCACCACACAGTACCCACCGTGCAGGGATAAGAGTGATGCAGCGATAGCTGTGTTGCTTACCTCGATGCCTTTATGTTTTGTGCCTGATAAGATGCTGGTTCAGAAAAGGTCTCAGGAACAGCCACTTCATTAGGAAGGGAGATCACATCCTTTCAAATGAGGGGTCCTTTTTATTCACTAGATTATTATCAGTTCCCACTGGGCTAAGTTAAGCAAAAACACCCCTCATCCGATGCATTTTTGGCAGCCAGCAGTTCAGATTTTCTTATTAGCACTTTGTAAGATATTTCCCAACATATTTAATTTCAAAACCTTAATAGCTGAAAAGAAAAAAAAAAAAAAAAAAAACTAGAAAAATAAGATAAAAGACAACTGTAGAAAAAAATCATTATCCTAATTACAGAGTAGCTTTGTCCTCTAATGAGAAGGTGTATATATATATATATATATTTTTCCATAGGACAGCACTAGTCAAATGGAGGAAGGACTTTAAATGGGATTTCAGTTTGCACACTGCACTGAACTTCTAACCCCTCACAACTTATATTTACTGCATTTCAGAGCTGTATTGGCGTACAGAACACCCATCTTTTTCAAGGATTGCAGATTCATTTTGTAGAGCTCCCCTGCTGTGGAACTCAATATACCATGGTATTCAACAAAGTAAATCAATAGTGATGGGTATTTTGTGCAGTGTGTGTGTGTGTGTATATATCCATATATGTATGTATAATATATATACATATATTTGCCATGCCAAGCATCGCTCTTTCCTCTTTGCAAACACAACAGACAAACACGCAAAGTGAAAAATGTGATACTAGATTTTTGACTCCTCATGTGGCTCAATCAGACAGATGACTCCAGGAAACAACAGATAAGCTAAAAAGGGGCTGTGTGCCCCCAGCGAAGAATTACCTGTACTACCTTACCCGTCTGAGATTTGGTACCTCAGCTTCAAGCTGAGGGAGTACCCTGGAGCACTGAGCTCCCTCTCTGCACTCAAAAATGGTGCCTGACAGCAGGGTCTACGTTACCTTTAAACCACGGTAGCCCAGGTACACCCCCTACAGATACTGGCCACACATGAGGACACCTTCCTCTTGGAGACCACTAGAGACCAAGACCCAAAACTGCTGTGGCAATAAATCCCAACAGCAATGTGAGATGCAGGTTTGTAGTCACATTTACTATTTCATGCTGCTCCATCTTTCAGTCATCAGAGGAAGTTGGCTAAAGTATACCCCGAGGGCCATTTGAAGAACCACAGAATCATGTGATCACAATCTGTGATCATCACAGAATCACAGAATGGTTTGGGCTGGAAGGGACCTTAAAGATCATCTCATTGGGGGGGGGGGCCCCCCCCCCCCCACCATGGGCAGGGACACCTCCCACCAGACCAGGTTGCTCAAAGCCCCATCCAGCCTGGTCTTGAACATCTCCAGGGATGGGGCATCCACAGCTTCTCTTTTCCACTGCCTCACCACCTTCATCATGTTCATCATGAAGAACTTCTTCCTTATACCTAATCTTAATCTACCCTCTTTTAGTTTAAAACCATTCCCCTTATTCCCCAAGTGCACATTGCTGGCTCATGCTGAGGTTCTCATCAACCAACACGCCCAAGTGCTTCTCAGGGCTGCTCTCAATCTGTTCTCCACCCAGCCTGTATTTGTGCATGGAATTGCCCATCCCAGGTGCAGGACCATGCACTTGGCCTTTTTGAACTTTATGAGGCTTGCATGGGCTGACCTCTCAAGCCTGTTTAGATCCCTCTGGATGGCATCCCTTCCCTCCAGCTCGTTGACCACACCACACATCTTGGTGTCACCAGCAAACTTGCTGCAGGTGCACTCAGACCCACTGTCCATGTCACTGACAAAGATGTTAAGTAGTGCTGGTCCCACTACTCACCTCTGAGGAACACCAATCGTCACTGATCTCTCCTTGGACATTGAACCATTGACCACAACCCTTTGAGTGCGACCATCGAGGTAATCCAGGCGACAAGACAGGGATTGTTGCATTTGGTCACAAAGAAAGGCTTGTGACCAAAGGCTTTCACCAGAAAGGCTACCTAAAGAACAATGGGACTCATAGAAACACACCAGTGGCTTTTAGCCTAATTAAAGATGGTCACCTAGCTCACAAAAGCATTTCTCATGGGGCACTTGCAAGTGGTATGGCCACAGCACTGTCATGGGCAGAGAACCCAGACCAGAATTTCAAGCCACCAGTCTCTGGTAGACCCTTAGAGGAGACAGACACGGGATTTCAGGCTGCACCCGGGTCAGGTGCAGCTTCAGATGCAGCACTGAGTAGGGAAACTTCAGCTTCTGAACCTAGCAGGAACAGTTAGGCCCACAGGTCTTTTTCAATTCAGTTTACATGAATTAGGCCTTCTCTCAGTGGCCCACTTCAAGTTCAGAAAATGAGTTATCACAAGGACATTTCTTTTTCAGTCAGGAAGGCATCAGCTACCATGGACCCATTCTTGACACGTACAAATCATAGTAAGATTTATTTCTCATCCTAAGCACTGCTTGGGAAAGTAGTTGCAATTACATTAATTTATCTATTTTAATAAATACATTCATTTACCTGCTCAATAACTTTTCAAGATCCCTTTTGGTAAAAGCTATATGCAGTGCAATGTAAGAAATCTAAATATTCTGCACAAATGTCAAGACACACTCTAAATATTATGATCCTACACAATGCACACTGTCAAATGTGACAATGAAGGCAGGATTTACTGCTCACAGTCCAAGTACATAAGCCACCGTTAATTCAAGTACTGCCAGAAGCAGATCTACTCTGTGTAGAAAAATTACACTCAGAGATGAATCAAAACTTGAGCTATGCAAAATCAGCTTTCAAAGCAATGATTGAAAATACAGTGCTGCAATGGTACAACAAAAACTACAAATTGTATTTTCAGCACCCAACTTTGCATATGTAATTACTCATTCCCAAGAGGCAGTTTGGCTTGATTTTTGGTAATTTAAAATCAATATTTTATTCACCATGGTAGCTTGTGGAACATCATTTACAATGGGATTGCTCGTACCTGCAATTCCTCTCTTTGTTCAAAGAGAACTGCTTAGACATGCAATTCCCTTTTCGTTCATGTGCTTGCAGTCATAGCTTTCTCACAATATCTTTTTTTTTTAAGGGATAGGTGTAATATCTGTGAACATTACCAACAGTGAGAGAGCTGGTTCTGTGTTAAAGATACAGAAATAATAGCCAAGCAACACAGATTCAGTTCTTTACCAGGGAATAGCCATCCTGTACTTTCATACAGGAGAGCCTGATCTGCAGCTTCTTTGAAGAGGAGGCAAAATAATGCAAAATGCAAACTGATCTTTAATTCTGAGCTGCCAGGGAATAATACATTTTCTCTACAAAAATGCAATTCCTCGCAGAGGTTCTATATCCTCATTCAAATACAATGAACAACCAATAGGCCATATCTTCTCTCCTGTCTCAATCTATAAATATCATTATGGAAAGTATTTCTGCAAAAGAGCTTTGTACAGAGATATTCCATAAATTGACTAACAATTCTAAAAACTTGGGTTCTAACCTTGGAAATTAAACTTCGGTCTGTACTACTGCTGACATAACTTTATTCCTTTCTTTCTGGACTAGAATAACTTAAAAAACAAGTAACTCCAAAATTGAGAGAGTAGTCTCTTAAGTCATGAAGTAAGTCTGGCCATTCTTTAAGCAAAAATGTACATTTTGACAATAAGTAATGCTGATTTCAGAAAGCAGTATATCCCATCAGACTTCAGGGCTAGTGAAGCTAGAGAGGATGATCATTACTGCATGACCTCCTGCAGAAGAGAGAGCAGCAGAAACAATTCCACCCAACGCTCCCACCGAAAGCCCCTGCTGGTGTTAGAACTAGGGCACATCATTCTGAAAGGTAAGATTTAAAAACTCCAACTAATAGAAAAACCTTCCTTCCCTGTGGAATTATTCCAAAATGTAATTACCACTGTTCAAAAGAAACACACACACACACACGCATAAATAAAAAGCAAAACAAAAAACAACTCAAAAGCTTTAACTCATGACTGAGCTCATCTGGCTTCAATTTTCAGCCTTTAGACTTTGTTATGCTTTTCTCTTCTGGATTGGTGTACTCTCTATCAAAATTTTCTTCCCATGTAATCACTCCATAATCACACCCCAAATGATCACCTTTTCACTCTCATTTTGATAAGCTGAATAGCTTGAGATTCTAACGTCTTTCAAAAGCCATGTTTCTCAGATCCCAGACTGCTTTTACGGCTCTGAATTTTTATGATGTATCTGTACCAGAAATGAACCTGGTATTAATGACCAATAAAAAAATCTCACCAGTGTTGCATGCAGAAACAACACCTCCTTTTTGCCTGCTTAGTGGTATCCAACCTGCATATTCAATTCCCATTATATCTCCTTAGGACTCTCCAAATAATTAATTTTAAGGGCTGTTTGCAATTAAAGAAAAAAGTAATTTCACTTCTACCAAAATATTTCTTCTAGCCTGGAGTACAATGCTTCATTTCAGATTTAACCATCTAAGAACTTTATTTTTTTTAATGATACAAAATGAGTTTGACTAGAAAATCTGTTATTCACATTTTAATGTCAATATTTAATAATTTTTATGCCAATGTATATTTGTAATAGTATTTGACAATATTATGTCAATTTTTTGTGGGGCCTATCTTAAAAAAACCCACCAGACCATCTGTTCTATTCGCAGCATATTTTGTCTCCTCCTTTTCCCTTCTTTGCTCTCCTGAAATCGTCTTAACATTTTCTCAGTTTCTGTATTTGAGGGTTAATTTGGGTTAAGGCAGACTGCAAAACCGAGACATGGAGACTGCAAAAGGTCTCATTCCTTGCAGTTTATTCTACTTCAGAGAGGACGAAGTTAAATAAGAACACAGTACTCATGCTTCTGAGAAATAATCTTTAGACGTGCAGATTTTTTAGCCAAAGGCGGACAGTAACAACCTGAATGCAGGGCCCCAGTATGTGCCCAAACACAAAGGGAATGCACTGAGTCAGTCAAGGTAAAATGTAGCTTGGAGAAACTTGATGGGCTGTAATGCCAAGTTAGCACTGAACAGGCGCAGCTGGCAACTAGGGAGGCAAGGAAATATTCCTATTTGAAACGTGAGCACCACTGATGAGAAAATTTTTGAAACTATAAACACTGGACCCAGCAATGTCATTTTAAAGTTGATTTTCAGAAAACTAATAGAAGAGCAGCCTGTGCTGGAATAAAGCACCACACCTCACTAAACTATTTATTGTCAGAACAATAGGTATGACATGCGCTGCAACTACTCAGGAAAAAAGAAAAACTTGGTTCTATTGTTAAAAAGGGAAATTAATGCAGTAAAAGGTTCTCAGCCACTGCAAGAGTAATAACAATATTAATGTCATTTTGAAAAGATGGTCAAAGCACTTTGTTAGTACTCGTGAATCATCAGCTTCTTTTGCAATCTAACTGCTGTGTTTGGAAATTGAATCTCTCCTCTTGTTCATATAATTCTAACCATTCTTTCTGTATTGTGAAGAGTCACCATGTATCCAAGAAAAAGTAAATATGAGCCTTGGTTGTGCTTTCCTCCTGCTTTTGTTACAATAAGGGAAAAAACAGTTGCAGGTGACCCCTCCGTGCACGAAAAGCTATCCTTTCCTCGAAGCAGCTCTGCAACGTGACCACGAGCTGCCGATGGAGTTGCTATGGTTATAAAGAGGTCCTCTGTGGGAGATGTCTTCGTTTGTGATTAGGTTTTGACAGTGTTAGAGGGATGCTTGATGTGGAAGGAAGGATGAAAAGAGCTTCAGCCATTTTATCCACGTGAAAGCAGAGCTACATTACATCTGAAGTGCTTTGGAGGAAGCCCCATTACTCCAGGAGCACTGCAGTAGGACAAGCCTTTCCCATTTTCCTACAAGCCTAAAGTGATGATCATATGAAGAATTAAGCCAAGCAGAAGTGGAGCTGGTCACGATCAGTGGGTTTTCCTGCAGTGCAACAGACACTTTCCAAAGGACAACAAGATAAGCGAGGACCTAGTAGACACAGTAGATCTATGTCTACTAGGTCCCGAGGGAGGTTTTGTGCCCCTACACCAGAAGCATTGAAGGAAAGCATCATTTGGGCTTTTCATCCTACCTTGGCTCCTGAAATCATGAATCTCCTCACTAACAAAGGGGGGCTTGGGAGGGTGGTGATGGCCTGCCACTCTTGGGGAAGAATTTAAAGAAACGATGTTGAGCTTGGGACTTGCAGTGCTTTCAGACAGCTGAGGAGACTGGTTAAATCATCTAAAAATAAATTTAAAAAATCCTCTTTCTTTATTCTGTAGACTCTTCTCTGTCCTTCAGAACCTAGCCCCTTCCACAGCAGACATCTTCATGTCCTGCAAGTGTCTTTCCATCGGTCCTGCCAGCCCCTGAGGGAAGACCACCTGAAATAGCGCCAGAGGGGAAGCTATGCTCCACTTTGCCATTTATTAAACTATTTGCCTCATAATAAAAAGGTATGGGGTTTGTTCCCTCTCCCTGCATGCTCATCTTAAATCTTCACAGCAACCTTTTCCATGGGAGGATGGGGTGGAGGAGCTACATCTGCTGTAAGACCCTTGTAAGTGGGAAAAATCAACAAAAGTCTTCATTTCAAAATGCTAGGAGAGCTCAAATAATGACAAGCAAAAACCCTTGCCTCAGAGGTTTTACTGAAATAATGAAGGCTGACCAGAATGTTTCAGAGCATGAGAAAATATGAATAATAAACAATACAAGTTCTGTTTTACTGACAAATCTCACGACACACAAAAAAATCCATCCCATGAATCATCCTTGGTGCTGGCTAGCAGACTCTGTGTGCAGAGCACTGTGCCTGCACTCTCTATAAATATCACTACGGCCAGTAAACTCAAGGCGGTGGCAAAGGAGCTGTAAAACTATTGAGGGTACCACACACTGCAGTGGTTGTAAAAAAACAAAAAGGCAGTAAAAGAAAAATGGTCTTTTATTAAATCTTTTGTTTGGGAGGAATCTTGCATTTTAACAGGGTATTTAGCAATCAGGATACCTTTTCAGAAGCAGCAGTCTCTCCAACAGCAGATCTGATTTGAAAGCCTCAGGAAATACTAAAATGTCTTCAGTGGAGAGACAAGGGCCCGTCCCCACCTGAAGAAGTAGGACACGCAGTACTGACACAGAGCTCAGCTTGCTGTCCCCTTTTCACGACTCTTTCACAGCTTTTAACACACGCTTGATGCAAAGGGGGAGTCGAAATGCAGCAAAGCCTGAAGTCGCCTATGCTGTTACAGTTCTTCTAGCAAATGAAAAACCCAGTTTGTGAACTCATTCTCTACCCAGACAATGCCCAGAGACAGTGTGAAGGCATGCAGGCAGGATCTGGCCCCGTGGTGCAGTGCACGACGTAAAGGGCCACCACCGCTTATGAGGGTGCTACTTTGGAGTGCTGCTTGCTCACAGGACACACTTGGCAGCTGAGGGTCTCTGGGTGGCTCTGGAGGGCATTAGGCCCACCACACGCACTGGTGCCAATCTGCCCACAGTTAGTGTGCACCCATTTGTGTCACATTTCATTGTCAAATCCACCTGTACTTATGTATGTTCTCAGCTGAGACTAAACCTCCATCACCTACCTCAAATGTGAATACAAACATGTCTTAGGGACATGGTTTAGTGGGTGATACTGGTGGCAGCGGGATGGTTGGACCAGATGGTCTTGGAGGTCTTTTCCAACCTTAATGATTCTATGAAGAACTTCAGAAAACATAAAATTGTCTTTTAAAATCTCAATACATATTAAGGAGAACTGCAAAGGCTGATGTCTAAAAAGCTACACAAAAGCCAGTTAGAACAAACAACCCATCCGTTTTACTTATCTCATGTAGTGAAAGACACTGGCAGTATCTTTCAAAAGTCATGTAGGATCTGAAGGGTCAACTGCTGTGCTGGGACTCAGTGCCATCTAATAGCCTGAAACACGTTTTCTTTTTCTTTTTCTGCAGTGGGATACAACTGAAAGCTCTCTGTATTAACCATAAGAACAGGATGGTGGGGGTTTTCTAAAGTGCATCTGTCTCAGGAAATGAGAAAAAAAAAATTGGTCATGACCTGTAGCCTATTTCCTGGTCTTAAGGCAAATTCTAAAGGACCTTCAATGCCCTGGCCAGGGTGAATGTGCTTCACCTGAAGACACACATGTTAGAAAACCCAATCAAACTGCCCTCCGCTCAGGTGTCAGGACTGACAGGAGTAGGACTGAACTGAGGGAGCTTCAATATCAGAAAGCCAGAAACAGAATCCTCTCAGAGTGGATAGACAGATATTAATTATTTTAATTGAACAAAAATAAACAGAGCACTTGCAAAATAAATTAATAATTTAGAGGTTCAATGGCATTTGTCAACATATGCAATCATAACAAAATATGATACACTCTAAAGATTAAGTACGTAACACCAAATGAGTACTTTGGGAGTTGTTTTTACATATCAGAGGTTTAGAGCTTGGCCCTAAGAGCATTAATATTTCCTTTAGGAATAGCACATTAACAGCAAATCCAGTGAAACCATTCATGGTACACTATAAAAAGCATCTAAAACAAATTCTTCTTCACCCACAGAGATGTTCAGTCTTTGGACAAATCAACATTTCTTATTCCTATTAAGAAATATCCTGCAGATTGAAAAAAAAAAATCAACCTGTATCATCTTTTCTATTAGAACAGTCTCTCTGTGTTAGGATAAGCACAGCCTAATGAAACCCAAATGTTTACTTAAACTAGTCAAACTCTGCCTATTTTGTACTAAAGCCAGCACATCATATCTAATTAACCCTCCTGCTTCTCTGGCCATGTTGCTAGGGTCATATCTAGCTGGCTACTAAACCTGTTAAAGTGAAATTTAAGTAGAGCTCTCAAGGGGAAAAAAAATGCACTCCATTCACGTTCTCCTTTTTCTGTATCCACTGGTAACATTTTTAATACATCCTGTATTCCACCAAAATATACCACACAAACCCTCCTGCAGCTGTGCTGGGGGAAAGAGGGCCGGGCTGCTGCCATCCAAACAAGGTTTGCAGAATCACGCTATAGGATGCAAGAGCAGAATTTACTCCTGCAGGCACAGTAACTGAATTTCCAAGCTATAATTGGATGATGTGGTTTGCAGCATCTCCAGAACCCCTTGATGGAATTACATCTGCCTGATAAATTACATAGTTTTCAGAACTGTATTTTACACAATGCACGGAGCCCTGTGTCCTGAAGTCTTGATAGGTATCATCTACCTTCTGCTTCTGACATCCCACGAGGCTTCAATTGCAACGAACTGCCCTTTGCTCAGAAACGAGACAGAAAGGGAATGCCCATGAGCTAAGGGGAGCCTGCTCCTACAGGACCTTTCCATTCACAGAGCACTGTTCGTTTTCCTTCCCCAGGCTAATGAGAGACAGTAGACAGTGGGAAAACGGGATGTCTGATGCTGTCTGCAGTTCCTTTTCTTCCCAGAGAACAGCAGCACAAACCCACAGAGCAGATGGCGCTGGCTGCAGAAACAGTGGGGCAACAACACTAATTGCATGCCTGGTTTTCATTCACTTGGTAAACTGCTGACTGGCATCATGGGCAGGGTACTGGTCACCAGACCTTTGGTTTCATCCAGTAGGTCTTAAAGAATCCCAACATCCCCTTAAGCTGAAATTTTAATAGACTGAAACAAGATTAAATTTTGGTTTCCTCTACTGTGTTTAAGTAGAGGAGATAGATGCTGAGAGAGTGGTTTTCAATCTTAGAACGCAGGAAGAATTAAAAAATAACCCCCATAAACTGTAATAATCCTAATGGTAGCCTAGACCCCTGAGAACTGATGAAAGGACAGGCTCTGTCTTCCTTTATCTATCCCCTGGCTAAAATAGAATACACAATGAGATTGGACAGAAATAAATGAATGAGAAAACAGTCATTGAGTATACTTATTTAATTAGTTTTTTCTGTTTCTAATGGTAATGTGGCAGAGCACGAGACAGAACAGAATGAGGTACCTGCTCATGGCATAATTAGACCTTTTAAGGGGGGAGAGGAAGGCATCAGCCTGCAGAGGCTGGCAGAGCAGGGAACTTCAGTCAACACCACGTGTACATAGCTGGAAACTGGCAGCTTCTTTAATTAAGTCATCTGATAAAGCACTTACTCAAAAACAAACAAACAAAAAACCCACCCAAACAAAAACCTAAACTAAAACCCAACTATAATTTGTCACTTGAAAAGTACTTATTTAGTGCTCTTTACTTGAGATGATAAGGGAGTTCCCAGACACAGATGCTTGGGGGTCCTGAGTATGCCGATGACTACGTTCAGTTTTAGCACCGTAACTCTCCTTAAACAACAGAGAGGGTGGGAATGGGACATGAGGTGGAGCCGCTCTGAGCCCAGGGAGCAAAGGCCAGCAGAAGGGAGAGCTCTTCCAAACTTCCTCCTCCTCCTCCCCTTCAGAGCCCGAATTAACAACATACCTAGCAAGGGGCACCTTAACACAGCCACACACCCAGCAGCACCTCTCCTCGCCCCGTGGGGAGAACAAGCACCTTCTGAGAGGTTATTCAGCCTACTTAAGATGCTACTCGAAACACTCAGATAAGCTGGGTACCGGCAGTGTGTAGAACAGAAACAGTAGGGTATAAAGCTGACCTTGTAAAAGAGCGCCCGTGGATCTGCATGACATGCTGAACACACAGAGCTCAGTCTCAGGGGCACGCATGCTGTCAAAAATTCTAATTACAATTATGGAGCAGCCTTAAATAAAATTCTTTACTAAAAGTACTATTGTGATTTTTTTTCAAAATATAAATATTTTTATTGGACCAAAATGCATACGCATGCTTATGCATACCCATCTCCAGGTGAAGTGTAATCCTATTATAACCCTAATCTGTAGTATTACAATCTGGAGAGCCACATAGCTTGATTTTTTAATGGCTTTTCGATCTTTTCGAAGAATCCTGCCCCCTCCTCTGAGATGTTTCCTAATGTGTCAGACCTCCAA
Organism: Heteronetta atricapilla; assembly: GCA_011075105.1. NCBI lineage: Eukaryota > Metazoa > Chordata > Aves > Anseriformes > Anatidae > Heteronetta > Heteronetta atricapilla. Next base: position 26,757,569 of record CM021734.1, on the reverse strand, counting down.
ACAGCTTCAATGTCCGCCTGCTACATAAATCGCAGCTTGGCAGAATTCTTTCCCTTAAAATAACCCATTTTTTGCTCCAACCTACACACCTGTGAGGCATGGGACAAGCATTATCTTAAGCATTATCTCTGTTCATTTAACAGCCTAATTTGGGGTACAACAAATACACACAAGCACAGATCAGTATCATACCTGGTAAGAAGGTGCTCCAAATGAAGTTGATAAACACCTAGCAGCTGATATTAGTTGGAATCAGATCGAGCTACCCACCACCAAATAAATAAAATTAGTACTTATCTGGAAATCGCTGTAACTACTCCAATTTTTCTCCTAGGATGGCAAAAAAAAAAAAAAAAAAAAAAAAAAAAAAAAAAAAA
>CM021734.1:26543138-26757092 GCA_011075105.1 Heteronetta atricapilla | reverse complement strand
AAAAAAAAAAAAAAAAAAAAAAAAAAAAAAAAAAAAAGGTGCAGGAGTGAATGAGAAATTCATGACAGACCAGAAGGTAACATTGAAAGATCAGGTCTGATATTGATGACAATACTCTTCTTTTTCCTAATCCAACAACATTGATGTTGATGCTTATGTCTTTCTTGGTATTAAACCCACATTTCCCTGTAACACACAGAGAGACATTTTACAGATCCTTCAGTCTTATTCATCAAGTAGATAAGCATTTCATCTTTTTTTTTTTTTTTTTGCTTAGCCATGCTTTGCACGGTGTTGCCCTTTCATCTCCTGCAGTCTAATTATGCAATTAGAAGGTGGTTTTTTTTCGTTTTTTTTTTTTTTTTTTTTTTTTTTTCGTTTTTAAATTCTACTCAGTCTCATATTTCAGCACGTTCCCTTTAGCTAGGGAGATGAGCAACACCTCTACTTAACTTTTATAGTTAAATGTTCCAATTCTGGAACAATTCCTCACGTCTCATCACCCAGGGAACTCATTTTTGTTTTCCTCCTGAAGGATAAGAACTCAGCAGACCAGCTGGTAGGTGATGGGGGGCTGAACCAATGTCTACTAAATTCCTGGAAAGGAATAATTGACTTCAGTGCATCTCTCTCCCTCATTTTGTAGGATTTTTTTGTAGCCCCATGTATGTATTGCTTTGTATAAGCTTTGGTTCCACTTCTGCAAATAACTTGCTAGACTTCATGTCGAAAAACCAGATCAAAGTGTAATATTTTGGAGAAGAGATAACAACATTATAAAAAGCCTATGCATCTTGCAAAAAATCATTAGTACCTGAAGTCACCACCATTCCTTTAATCACGCTAGTTAAGCTGGAATGAAGATTTTGCAATTTTCTGAGCGAGATTTGCTCATGGCTAGAAGCAAAAAGTGAGCACAGTTAAGATTAGACCGGGCAATGCCCTTTCTGGACATGTTTGTAAGCTTCTTACTAGAAGAAAGTATTCATAGATTTTCCCAACCTGCTTCTGTCAGACAAGGAACAGCTCTTTGCCCCTTTAGATGGGTTTTACTTACAATGATGTATCAACCGTTACATGTACCAAAGAAAACGAAGTAAGTTTTTCTGTTGTTGTTGGACCCAAAGCACCACTTTAAAATTGTTGTGCTTAGGACCAATTTAAAAAATAGTAGGGGTGAACAAAGCTTTGTTGTTTCCAGACCCATACACATTCCTCTACAAAATGAGAATTCTATTTTCTTATAGACAGAAACTCGGCATCTCACAATTTTTCTAAAAAAGAGATTCACTAGATGAATTAATGAATTTTGTTTACAGCTTAGTATTCTAAACAAATGCTTCTCTGAGAATGAAACAGTATCTGCAAACTGAAGTGATAAATAACAGTTAATGCTCATCACGTTACTTGTTTTTACTATTCATTTATGATAACAGTAACACACTACATAAAACACATTAAATGAATATATAAAACATACACATTTTTAATAATTTACCTAATAATTATTAATTACCAGAAGAAATAGCTATTTCTGGTGTTGGGTTCATGGAAGTCAGCCCAGAGCCCCTGAACCAATAAGCCTGGATAACTGGAAGCAACTTTCTGAATAGGAAGCAGTAATACCAGCCCAGTATGTTGGAATTGGGGCCCTAAATCCATTAGTTTTTGTAAGGAGTTTGCTACTATAGCTTTCATTCAAAGTGTCACCATTTCTTCCATCTTTCCTTCCATTTCCCACTCTCACTAACCTCTTGCAGTGTGCTGGAGACTGGCAAGTGCATGTGATGTGGTTGTTCAATAGACCAAAGTATGAAAAATACTTAATAATGACTTTTTCTCACCATGGTTAGCATGCATGAAATGAATGAGGCTTCCTGCACAAGGGATAAATCTATAACTAAATGTCAAAAACTATAACTCTCTCTGAAGGTAGCTTATTAAGAAATTGCTATGGTTCATTTTACAGTGACACTTCCATATTCAGAAGTGTCAGAGTACAGAGGAGCAGCCTGGGATCAATTCATTCTGACATTAAAAAAGAGGGAGATAAAAAAAAAAAAAGAGAAAGGAGGGAGAACAGAACTGGTATCTAACAAAGCATCTGGACTCATTCAAAGATAAAGCAGATTCAAGATTCATTATTGAGCTTCCTAGTCCCAATCAGACAGGCTCTGCGACACAGTCAGGGTGATTTTAGCTTACTGGAGTAACGCACGACAGTCCCACAGCTCCATTTGCTTAAATAGCATGACCACAGTTCTTCCCCCCAGATCACGTAATAAAGCTCAATAGCAAAACTGAGTAAGAACAAAATACATAGTCTGCATATGTCAGAAAAGACCAATACTAAGGCAGTCAGGAAAGAAAACAAATTATTGACTGCATTGCACTCATAATTCTGATACTATTAGTTTTTAAAAGCAACACTGGAAGCAATGGAAGGTTTTGCTTAAAAACTACAGCAAAATGCAGCTGTAATTCTGCAAACTGTGAGAAAGAGAGCGAGAGCAGAGATTTGGGGATGTCAGCCAAAAAGCTGACTAAAAACACACCGGAAGTGAAAACTTCCCCTCTGGAAAATGCCATTTCTGTAGTAACATGCCAACTTCACCAAAATGGTAATGGGGAAAGCTTCAACAGCACTGAAAAGATGTTCTCTACTTTGCCTCCCCACAGACACAAACATTATTACTATTTGTTAGCACCTTCTAGTTGGGAAACAAGGAGCGGGCATTTCCCACCTGTAGAAGAGTGTTCAGGCATCTCCAAAGCACGAAAACCGAAAAGGAGGCCAGGGGTGGCTCAAGGGAGCACTGCCCACACAATTTGCTGCGTCCGAACCGGTGCAGAGGAAAATGGTGAAAGCAAAGGGGAAAGTGTGAAATGCCACAACCTGCCCCTGGCATATGGATCAAATGTCACAATAGCTGATAGCAGAGATGGGTCAGTTACCAAACACTCTGGGTGGTTACTGGCCAAGTACTGCATAGCATAGGTTAAGGCATGTTCCAGCAGCTCTGTGATGCATAGCAGCACATATGAAAACTGCCCTCTCTTGATGCCAGAAATTCATTGCCGCCTTGTTTGCATATAAGTGCAAACTCCTGGAGCAAGCCCAAGCCAGAGACAATCACAATGTATCTTGGCCTTGTTCAGCTCCCAGCCTTGTCCAGTTCTGTGGCAAACATCCTCTGCACTTGCACATCTAAGCTTTATATCCTAGAATTTGTAAATAATAAAATAAACAGCTTTCTCTTTGTCCATTTTATCTTTTGGGGTTATTTTCAATAGTACATTAGAAATGAAACCTATCTTCTAAAGAACGAAAAGCATCAGAACTCCTAGATCTGTGCTTTTTTTATGGAGATTGGTCTGTGAGAGCTTGTTTATGAGAAAGGAAATTACTGCCTAGCCCACAGCTTGGCCTTTTAGGTGCTGACTGACTGTAAATTCGTGGGCTGTCCATTAGAAAACGCATAGGGAGAAAAAAATGGGATGCTCTTAAAGGTATGTGAAAGTAATGGTCGTTGTAAACCACCCAACATACCTTTATTGTCTTGGGTAGGGATGGAGTTATGACTGAAAATGCACAGATACCTCTAATAAGCCAGTGACTTTCTTCTGGGGCCTCCTATTCTATGTGGTCAGCGAGGCTGGATGTGGCCTAGAAAGAAAAAATACTCCAGCACATTGGGAAAGAAAGAAACAAGTCTGAGGAATCACACAGAATCACAGAATTTATAGGTTGGAAGAGACCTCAAGATCATCGAGTCCAACCTCTAACCTAACCCTAACAGTCCCCACTAAACCATATCCCTAAGCTCTACATCTAAACGTCTTTTAAAGACTTCCAGGGATGGTGACTCCACCACCTCCCTGGGCAGCCTGTTCCAGTGCCTAACAACCCTTTCAGTAAAGAAGTTCTTCCTAACATCTAACCTAAAAATCCCCTGGCGCAACTTAAGCCCATTCCTCCTCGTCCTGTCACCAGGCACGTGGGAGAACAGACCAACCCCCACCTCGCTACAGCCTCCTTTGAGGTATCTGTAGAGAGCTATAAGGTCCCCCCTGAGCCTCCTCTTCTCCAGGCTGAACAAGCCCAGCTCCTTCAGCCGCTCCTCGTAGGACTTGTTCTCCAGGCCCCTCACCAGCTTCGTCGCCCTTCTCTGGACCCGCTCAAGCACCTCCATGTCCTTCTTGTAGCGAGGGGCCCAAAACTGAACACAATACTCGAGGTGCGGCCTCACCAGAGCCGAGTACAGGGGGACAATCACTTCCCTAGCCCTGCTGGTCACACTGTTTCTGATACAAGCCAGGATGCCGTTGGCCTTCTTGGCCACCTGGGCACACTGCTGGCTCATATTCAGCCGACTGTCCACCATCACTCCCAGGTCCTTTTCTGCCTGGCAGCTCTCCAACCACTCATCTCCCAGCCTGTAGCTCTGCTTGGGGTTATTGCGCCCCAGGTGCAGGACCCGGCACTTGGCCTTGTTGAACTTCATGTAGTTGACCTCACCCCTTCGGTGCAGCCTATCCAGATCCTCCTGCAGAGCCTTCCTACCCTTGAGCAGATCGACACACGCACCTAACTTGGTGTCATCTGCAAACTTACTGAGGGTGCACTCAATGCCCTCGTCCAGATCATTGATGAAGATACTAAAGAGGATCGGCCCCAGCACCGAACCCTGGGGGACGCCACTAGTGACCGGCCTCCAACTGGACTTGACTCCATTTACCACGACTCTTTGGGACCAGCTATCCAGCCAGTTTCTAACCCAACGAAGCGTGTGACAGTCCAAGCCAAGCGCAGCCAGTTTCTTGAGGAGAATGCTGTGGGAGACGGTGTCAAAAGCCTTGCTGAAGTCAAGGTAGACCACATCCAGAGCCTTTCCCTCATCCACTCAGCGCGTCACTTTGTCATAGAAGGAGATCAGGTTCGTCAAGCAGGATCTGCCTTCCATAAACCCATGCTGACTGGGCCTGATCGCCTGCTTGCCCTTCAAGTGCCGCCTGATGACTCTCAAGAGGATCTGCTCCATGAGCTTCCCTGGCACTGAGGTCAAACTGACAGGCCTATAGTTCCCCGGGTCTGCCCTCCGGCCCTTCTTGTAGATGGGCGTCACATTTGCTAGCCGCCAGTCAGCTGGGACCTCCCCCGATAGCCAGGACTGCTGATAAATGATGGATAGGGGCTTGGCCAGCTCCTCTGCCAGTTCTCTCAGTACCCTTGGGTGGATCCCATCTGGCCCCATCGACTTGCGCACATCCAAGTGCCGTAGCAGGTCACCAACCAGTTCTTCATGGATGGTGAGGGCCACATCCTGCTCCCCATCCCCCTCTACCAGCTCAGGGTACTGAGTATCCAGAGAACAACCGGTATTGCCGCTAAAGACTGAGGCAAAGAAGGCATTGAGCACCTCCGCCTTTTCCTCATCTCTTGTAACTAAGTTTCCCCCTGCATCCAGTAAAGGATGGAGATTCTCCTTAGTCCTCCTTTTTGTGTTGATGTATTTGTAAAAACGTTTTTTGTTATCTTTAACGGCAGTAGCCAGATTGAGCTCCAGATGAGCTTTGGCCTTCCTAATTTTGTCCCTGCACAGCCTCGCTACATCTTTATAGTCCTCCCTAGTGGCCTGCCCACTTTTCCAAAGTTTATAAATCCTTTTTTTTCACCTGAGCTCAAGCCACAATTCTCTGTTGAGCCAGGCTGGTCTTCTTCCCCGCTGACTCATCTTTGGGCACATGGGGACAGACCGCTCTTGCGCCATTAGGATTTCCCTCTTGAAGAGCTCCCAGCCTTCCTGGACCCCTCTGCCCTTTAGAACCGCCTCCCAAGGAACTCCACCAACTAGTGTCCTGAGCAGCCCAAAGTCAGCCCTCTGAAAGTCCAATACAGCAGTTTTACTGGTCCCCTTCCTGGCCTCGCCAAGAATAGTGAACTCCACCATTTCGTGGTCACTCTGCCCAAGACAGCTCCCGACAATCACGTCCTCCACCAGTCCTTCTCTGTGAAGAGAAGGTCTAGCGGGGCACCACCCCTGGTAGGTTCACTAATCAGCTGCGTCAGGAAGCTATCTTCCACGCTCTCCAGAAACATCCTAGACTGCTTTCGCTGGGCTGTGTTGTGTTTCCAGGATATGTCAGGGAAGTTGAAGTCCCCCACGACTACAAGCACTGAAGATTTCGCAACTTCTGTCAGCTGCCTGTAGAACTCCTCATCTGTCTCCTCATCCTGGTTTGGCGGTCTATAGCAGACCCCGACCAGAACACTAGCCTTGTTGACCCCGCCGATCCTAACCCAAAGGGACTCGACCTTGTCATTCCTAGCCTAGGAGAAAGGTAGTGCTGAGGTCCTCTTCTTATCCCCCTCCAAAAAGCTGTAAACAAATACAAATGCAATGAAAGGCCCTCTGATTTTCTAAAATACAAAACCTGACCAAGGCTGTGAGAAATTACCCATGATTACTGACAGGTGGCTCTTCACTCTTGTTATTGGAGTAGTTACTTCAAATTGTTCACTGCAGCATTACCCTGCCAAACACAGCTCAAGCGCTTCTGCTGATTTTCCTCCCATTATATAAATAAGCAAAATCCAATGTTATATGCTGCCATCTGACATTTCTTAGGTACTGCTATTGCATCCAGTGGCAGCTTCTCGGGGGGTTTTATGCTGCTCATCAGCAGAAGGAAAAAAGTTAAAGAAGTCTGAACATTTTAAACAACAGCTCACCGCTGCAAAGGGTTAGATAGAGATCAAAGTAAAAATAAATAAATAAAAAAGAGAACAAAACGAATAATCATTATTTGAAGAAGGATGTTTAAACACATTGCTAAGGAATCTCCTGATTCCCACAGTGACTGCGTGTGCTCTCACGGAGGATGCCGGCAGCTCTGCTGCACAACCACCTCGATGCCCAGACACTGTTGCTATGTGGACCGTACTCAAACGCTCCACATTTGTTCTCGTGTGGGTAAGTGCATTAACCTTGGCTTCCCTTCTCATGGCACGCCCCTGATGATTTGCTCCGTTCTCCATGTTGACTTGGAGTTAACTGGTGGGGAATCAAAAGCCACGTGGCTGACAAACGCGGTTTAAGAGGCTGTCTCACACCCTATGATTTTTGCCAAACTCTTCCTGAGCACATCCTGGCACAGCAGAGACAGTACCCACGCCCAGATCCCGAGCCTGGTGTAATGAATTGCTGAAGGGGGGCTACTGTGGCTTAAACTGAGCACTTCTGATGCCCTCATGAAGGATAAGAAACTTCTTTACTAACACCGCTGAAGTTGGAGAATAACTCTCAGCAGCACAGTTAATTACATGAGAACTTGATTCAGGACAAAGATGGAAAAGATCAGATAAATACTTCAAAACTCTTTTCACTCATATTTTCCAAGTGTCTGTTATCTATTTCAGATTTTTTTTTGTGCATTTTTTCATCATGTAATTTCTGAATACAGAGAAACAGGATATATAAGTAGCACATATATTCTACCTTATCCTCTCATAATGAAAGAGGGGGTCTGTGCTCTCTCTGAGATGCAAGAGACAGGAGATTTCTCCAGGGAACTTTTTGGATAGTGCTCAGTCCCATCCCCAAAGGATCAAAGAGAGAAGCTTTCTTCTCACCCGGCATCATTTTTCTGCCCACTTTCTTTTGCCCATTTTAGAAGAGCTACTTTCTCACTCACATAGAGAAGAAATAGCACCTCTTATCCAAAGAAGCTCCCATTTTCATAGCATTAGTATTAATCAGCAGAAAAAAAAATGATATTCTAATTATGATACTAATTACCTGTAGAGATCTCAATACCTTCAAAGCTTTTCATGAGACTGAATAGAGCAATGCATAACTATGCATGCATTTTATCAGCTCCAACACTACTTGATGTACATTAAATATTTTTTTTGAACTAAAATTCCCAGTACTTCATAACTGAATACCTAATGGTTCAAAAGAAGAATAGAAGACCAAGCAGCTTTTCAATGATGGAAGAAAGTTCAGCTTTCTAATCAGAAGAACAAACCATGTTTAGTTTAGCACGTTTACAGCTGATCCTATTCCAAGGGAGCACCGTACATTGCAGTTGCGTGTCTGCTTTTCTCAAGGACTGCGGATAACTACAGTTTATTAAACCCTGCTGAGACAATCTGTTCTGTCTGTCTGTTTTAATGTTGTTATAAGTCAGTTAGGCATGTACCATACTTGTTAGCTGCATATATACTAATTTAATGTATTGATGGGCTGTCAGTACAAATACCTAATGAATATTAAAATACAAACTCAGATACAGAAATGCAAAGCAGAGCCAGCATGTGGTTAACATTTTGAGGGACAGGCAGAGAAAGGAAAAGACCAGAGTTCATCGTAAATGACAGTAAACACTCATGAAATGAACCTGAAAACAAATCACCAGCGGCTTCCCAGGAAAGATGGAAGAAAATAATAATTAACGGTCTCAAAAACACAGGCGCTAAATATATGCTGTGAACTTTGTCTTCTGCCAGCTGATTTCAATATAAATGAAACAAAGCATGGTTCAGAGACCAGTATGCCAGTAAGACAAAGAGAAATAAAGAAAACAGAATAAAGACACTGTACTATGAGAGGGAGGGAAGGGGAGAAGGAGAAATCTCCCACCGTCTCCTCCTCAATGCTAATTTTCTCTTTAACAATGGCTCTAAAAATGGATAGTAGTTGATACTTTGCATGTTCCGCATAATAGTCTTTCAGCAAAAGCGTGTATGGACAAATCTCTCCTGCTTCAAGTGAATGTGGCAGGAGTTTGTTGGGCATGTTTCTCTCCCTTAGATCACATTCAGAGCTGCAGCCAGCTGCTTGTCAGAGACTCAAAGCCCCATGCACCATTCAGGCTCAGCTCAGAGGCATGCTGTCTCTCCTTCCCAGGTTTGAAGTGAAAAGCAAATTACAAAGAAAAAGCCTTTGGGCCAGAGAAGGAAATACCAAATTGCTGCAAGCAAGGAGGTGGCAGGGTAGAGACGTGGGGCTAATGAAACCAGGAGGAACCAGTGTCCTGCGAGAACTGCCTGCAGTTCAGCCCCTGCATCCTTCTCCCTTTGCCACCTCTCCAAAATTACAAAAACATCTCAAGGGTACATCTACTGGTTGTGGAAAATGGAAAAAAGAGCTGCTAAATAGCAGGAAAGCAGGAGGGAATGAGTGGTGAGCTCCCACCTGGAAGCCTGCCAGCACAGAAGAGACCCAAAAAAGAGCCTGATGTGAAAACCTAGCTCTGGAGGTTGTGGGCTGGTCCCCCTGCTATCCCATTATCCCTGGGATAACAGTGCTGCAATGCAGATGCTGCACACTCATCCATGAGCACGTGGAGGGGGCAGCAAACCTCTGCAGGTGACAAGGAAGATGTGAAGCTGAAGCGGGCTCCATCCCCAGTTATTACGGACGATGTTTCTCCATGGAGTTCTTCGCGCTGGAGACACCGGGGGAAAACCTGTAGGTTTATCTAGAGCGGAGCCTTCCTAGGCTGCTGGAAACAGCTGTGTTTGCTGACGGGGAGGAGCGTATGTCTTCCTGGAGCAAATGAATAAGGGCTTGTCAAAATTTCAGGCATTATGTAAACACCCAGTGGGAAGAAAGGCAGCAAGCCTTTGAAATGAGAGGTAAATTAGTGAAATTGTACAATTACGTTAAGAATCAGAATTCTATATTACATTAAATATATGCTTCCCTGGTGGCTTCAAAAAGGATTTAACAATAATTTTCTGGTTTAGATACAGTCCGACATGATCAAATACCTCAATTTACCATTTGAACTAGGAGGGGATGCACAAAGGTTTCTCAAATCTTTCTCTGCCCCCTTTGCTGCTCCTCTTCCCTGGTTCCTCTTCACATGGCCTACAAAGAGCCCCTATAAAGCTATGAGGTATGGAAAGCTTTCTGTTTCCCTTCCCTTTGCTTTGGGCTCTGACTGCACTTTCTCCAGCCTGGGAGATCAGTCACAGCAGCAGCTGCCAGAAACTTGCTTCAGGAAGGGCTGTGGGGTGTGGGCCAGCATAGTAAGGAAAAGAAAGGAACTCATCATGGCTTGGCACGAGGTACTTCAGCCCATTGACGTTATAGGCAAACAAAATTCCTGGGTGAAGCAGTATGGGCAGAGGTAGTGATGGCAGAACAGATTAACATAACCCCCCTGAGAAATTTCACAAAGAAATGACTTTTGGGTCCACCAGCAGACTTTGGGTAGGCAGTGGAGAAAGCCAGGTGAGGAGAAAGAGCGTGCATTTTGAGTCCAAGCCTTGGGATGGTGAAGTGCTCGGCGCACACAGTGGCAGAAAGACTGCATTCATCAGCTCTTGTGACTGCTGCCATGGAGGTAGCTAGTTTCTGGTCTGGGCACAGCTGGAGCAGTGTCCCTCCATGTGCTTGATACAGAAGGTTTATAAGCATCTATAGCAGACTTTGGAAAATAATTAGAGCCAATGCCAAACTTCATATGCTCATAAAAACACTTTCAATGCAAAAAAAATCTACCAGTTGGCAAAGAAGAGCCAGATGCGGACAAACACTACCGTCTAGGTCCAATCAATCTGTAAGTCACTGCTCTTCCACTAATTTCTAGATTTTTTTTCTTTCTTTCATTTGCCTTCTGCCATTAGAATAAGGCCAGGTACACAAAGGTAGATGTCAAGCAAACATTCAGTTCAGTTTAATATGGTAGAGTGTAAATAACAGACTCTACATTCAGCACTCACTAAATAAGACTGCATTATTCTTGTCTCCTGTGGCTTTTTCACTGTTTCTGGCAGGAAAACATAGAAAGGAAGGAAATCACTTACTCTGATTTACAGGCTTTGCTTCTGTTGTAACTCACTGAAGGCCTAATCCTGTTGGGTTTGGAGAAGCTTTGATGGGACAAAGGATGTTTAATTTAATCAAGGATTAAGGTCACACACCAAACAAAAATAAGTAAAATAAAGAGGAAATAAATGGATCCCTTCCCCAAGGGGCTGAAGGCAAGAAAAGTAGTCTGAGTGATGGCTTGATGGGTGAAGGGCCAGAAATACCTGCTATGCACAGGAAGTGAGAGATGAGGTTGGACCGTCAGAACCAGAGGGTGGCAGAAAGAAGAGATGTGTGGATACACTTATTCTCCAAGCTGAAGCTTTCTGCACTTAGGGTGAAAACACCACAGGGCAAACCCTTTCACCTGAGCTCAGAAGGGCACTGGTGCTACAGGGGTATGCGGTGAATGCTGTGCTTGCCTCTCCAGCTCTGTAGCTGCCAGGCTGCGTGCACAAATCCCCCAGAACGAGGGAAGGCAGGCTGAGCTCAACGTTTCTCCAGCTAGCACTGCTCAGGGAGCATGGGGCCGGAGCGGGGTGAGGCCAGGGCATTGCTGGGACGTGCTGAATTAGGCAGGATAAATCCCTGATTGGTTGAAGCTGACCTCACGAGCAAAGGGAGGTGGAAGCATGCCCAATGAGGTGCACATTTCTGCATTCAAGCAGCCATCCATGCATCCATCACCCAGGCACTGGGGCGAGGAAAGCGACCTCTTAATGACTCACCCCTTTCCCTTGCTCAGTCATCTCAACAACAACAGTGACAGAAGAAACCGTCTTCAAAGCTGGGCAGCCTCAGGTATCCATCAGTGTCACTGTCACCTGCTGCCTTCCTCAGACCTGCCATGTGCGCGGCCATCTTGTCTTGCCTCGCTATTACCGGGATGTGTGGAGCTAGCTAAAGTGCAGTACTGCTTCTGCAGCTGCAGACTTGAGCATCAGCTGATGAGAGTTTTCAGTTTTTCCTCTTCGTGCCTTGTCTTGGTCTTGCAACTCCCACTTCATTGAAGGACCAGAAAATAGGCTGGCCTCTGGCATTGTCTTTGGCGGACTTCAGGATATGGAAATGTATCACAATTAAATTATACATTTGAAGCTGTGTAAAGTTAGCTCCAATCAAGCCATCACTTGTCAAAAATTAAGAGAAGGCCATCATCAGGCTTCATTTCAGCTGGTTTGAAATCAGTAATTAACTTCTCAAAGAAAGCAGATATTTTGCAGGGAATCAGAGATGACATTTCTATTTGCGATGCACTTTTTGAGCCAAAAGAGGCTGCGTGTTGATAGTAAATATTATGTCAACAAAGCTCTGTAAGTTTGAAGATTCATCTGTCCTACTTGGGAATCTTTTCCAACATCAGAGGAGAAGAAAGCTGAAGTAAGGTAAAGCCTTTAGCCTGCAGCAGGTAGAGCACTAGCAGTGAAAGGTGTTTCCTATTATGCACCAGCCATCACAGTGGTTAAACAACAGTGCCATTAACAAAGCCATATCCACACCATTCATCCTCAAACCCAACTCTCAGAGGGCAGAGAGCCCCAGTTCTCCTGGTAGCTATTGATTTTCCATTCTTCTTAGAGCTTGTACTGATAAGGAAGATCAGTATCTGCAACCTCCTGCAACCACAGCATCCAGTCACTTTTGCATCAGTTGGTTAGTGTTCCTCGTTTGCTTTTTCTGAAAAAGCTGAGACTTTGGGAAATGATAGAAAGTCCTGTCTTATCTCACCCTGGAAAATGCTGACACGGGCTAAAATCAGCAAGCTCTGTAAAATGCTGCACCTCATTTAAGCACACACATACACAAACATAAGTATTACGAATACAGCTGACTATCCTAAATCATGCCAACCTGCTGTGCGTACAGGAAAGGAATGGAAAGCTGCCACTTTGGTGCTTAGGTACCATGGTGACGGGGATCATACAAATAGACAGTGCTCATCTAATATCAATCAGGTAGTGGTTGCCTACAAGGCTACTGTTACGGAGTACAAAATGCTGAAATTGGGGTAAAACAATCATTTAATTCCTCCTGCAGCAAGAAATACAGGAGAACCACAGGAGAGTGAGGATTTTCTTATGAATGACCAAAAATTGTCGATTCATTCCCCTCTGAAACAGCTCAAGACAGCAGAAGCACTGGGAAATGCAGAGCACAGATGAAGCAGTGGGATGAAGCAGTGGGATGAAGCAGTGTCCATGGAGGACAAATCTGCTTTGTCAGGGAAATGAACTGCATGCTCTAACAAGCTTTTTCCATCTCCATCTCCCTTTCCCAAGTTAAGAGCTGGGTTTCCTTCAATTTGCAGACTTCTGTCAGAGCGGGGTGGGAGAAAGCATGCCCCGAGACAGAGGTGCTGCTGCTGTCCCCCCAGCAGCCAAGCAGGGTGCAGCCAGCATGTGTAAAAACAAGCGAATGGCTAACCCATGTGCTCACTCTGGTCTGGGCAGGTGTCAGATTGGACAGCTCTACCTGAGTACCATTGCAGGCTCTGCTGCTCCAGTGAGGAATCGGACTGATGGTTTTTATGCTGTAAAATAAATTTAATACAACCGGGAAAATCAATTTTATTTTGTTTAGTTCTAAGCTGGCATCTACTTCCTGACATGGATCATTAAGTAAAGCAGAGCAAAAAAGGACTGGGAATGAATGAAAACCTATTTAACAGAGCAGCAGTAGCACTACCTGTAAGGAATAACAACAGAACTACAATGCAGAGTATTTAAGGCGGTGGATGACATTTCATGTTCATCTCATCATGCTAGCATACCCAGCTACTTTGAAATTTGTTTGTGTAAATCAAAAAGACAGACACAACATACTGTGGCAATATGCGATTTGATGAGAGAAAATTAAATTCCATACAACAGCGACACCCAGCCCTGCTACGGATGTAGACCCTTGGAACATTTTTATTATAATCTCGGTTATACCAGGCTTTGAAATGTGGCCATAAAAAATTTGCCTCATAATAAGACTTGGCACACAGCACAACAAGATCTTAGCCCAGAGAGGAGTTGCTGATTTCTTTTCTTCTCCCTGTGCAGACCAAATCCTAAATTCACTTACGAAATGAAAAACAAATAAATACATTTTCATTAAAGATGAATTAAGCATGACAGTTTGGCCTGTCTTACACCTCTCTAATGTGAAAGAGAGAAAAGAAGGTTGTTCCTCATTTAGAAATATACTGCACTCATGGGCTACAATGGCAGCTGGGACCTAAATAATGAAATCTAGTGGCTTTGCATAATGATTTAATTGCTTATGGTATTTTAACAAGTGTTATGGTAAAAAGGATAGCTATCTTTAAAAACAGAGTTTACTTTCTAAAAGTTCCTTGTTTTGTTTAATCTAAATATGCAATCAGAACTGGCCTAAACCCATTGTAGCCCACCAAGCTGTGAGTTTTGTATGCCCTGTGTCTGCTCATCCCACTGGGTCAAGTGGGTAACTCAGCCCAAATGGAGATGGCAAAACTAGAGCAAGGAAGGATGATCCAAGATGTTTCTGAGGGTTCACTGAAGAGCTCCCCAAACCCTTATGGTAGTACAGACCTTGCTTGGTTTACATCAATTTCCAAAAAGGGATTTCTTGCAGAATCACACTCTTTTCTCCCCACAAAGGGGATGTTCAGCATGCTGGAACAGATTTGTGCCAAATGGCAAGACGTCTTAAAGGAATAAGCAAAGCAAGGAATGATGCTCTTTTCAAAATGACATTTTCTGGGCAGGCTGATATACCCAAAAAGTTCTAGTTTTAAGGTGACCTGCATCTGGATACTGCTAACTGAAAAGAAGTTTGGGCATATTAATACTCCATGGCTATAATCACTGAAGAAGTGCCTGTCAGAGGCAAGCATCAACTTCAAGAATTATTAAATTGCTTCGGTAGTAGACTGCACAAACAATTTTGCTACAACAAACTGATCCTCAGGGACACAGTCAATGATTGAGAATAGGTGAGAAAAGATTTGCAAAATTCTGAATTATCTCTGCCCTTTCTCTGGTCAGACTGGGAAATAATGCTCTAATGTCCTCTTCTAAAAAGGGATAGAAATTGAAGCTGATTCTGCAAGGACATATGGCAAACTGTGAATTCTGAACAATTAAAACACACTCTCCTTCTTACGTATGTGACAGTGCATGGCATCATACTCTTTCTATAGTTACTCATGCATGATTACAAAATATTTTAAACAGTAGCTTTATGAGCTTTAATGAAGGCAGAATGCATCCAACCTGTGAGAATGCTGTGCTAACAATATCAGCAGGAATGGTACAAAAGAAAGCATTTTCTAGTAGCATTGGGTTGCTCAGTGTATGTAGCTAAGACTTTTCAAAAACAAAACAAAAAAGTCTCATGTCGGTGAATTTGATTCCTGGCTATTGTCTCCCGACTTTGCCAATGGCTATTATATACAGATATCTTTTATGTAATAGATCCCTCTATTACATTTTATTTCCTTGGCTCCCACCAACGGTTTCTAGGAAGAATGTGCTGTTACTCACTTAAATTGGACAATTCAACAATAGTGGAGGGAATAATGGAGAGGAACCACAATCCCTCAAAATGATAATAACCTGCAGAGATATTTCACTCCTCATTTTTTAACCAAAACCTGACATTTCTCATTACTTCAGAGTGCAGGCTGCCTAATCCTGAAGTATATCTATAACAAGTAATTCAGGTACAGAACTGACACTGCAATTATTTTTACTAGTACTAGCCAAAAAAGAACTATGTCTCAATGACCACAGATCAAATCTCTCCCACAGATACAGCAGTATACCTTCATTGAAAACTTCCAATTATTGGAATGAAAACATACAGCTGTCAATCCAAAGAGAGAGTTTAGGGAAGAAAGTATCTCTGTTTGACTTCACTTATTACTTTCCAATAGCCCATCTCTGTCAACTAACAACATTATTTTATGCTATTTAACATGTAAACATCCATCCCAACGTGTAACGGATTTATCTATCAAGCAGAGATAACAGCAGTTCTCGTGCAAAATGCTTGCAATAAAATTTCAATCCATGGGAAATGCACTGGAGTCTGGCTTTTGCTGGAGTCTCAAAAGCAAGTCAGGTTTTGCTAAAAGGTTCAGGACCCAGGTGAAGAGCACTGAGGCAATTTATGTTTTTCATCTCACTGATCTTACAGGAAAGCAGGCTCTTGGTGGCAATCACAAGAATCACAAGTACTATCTCTGACTATAAGAAAAAGAGAAAAATAGACTTTGTTCCACTTTTGCCAAGTCTGTTCTACATTTTTTGAAATGAAGTGTTGTAAATCTCAATGGCACCATAGAAAAAAAAATCAAGATTTCTGTAATTGTTCTACTACAATGAATAATCAGAGACCAAATGTTGTGTTATTATCATCAGCTACATCTCTGATGCAATCTGCATTTATTATTTTTCAGGTTTGCAAAGAATAAAGACTTGCTTGGAAAAAAAAATGTAGGCTTAGTTTACAATAATGGCATTCTCCTCTGCACTACCATTCTTTTAAAGCTGAAGGAGAGTGGGTGTGAGAAAAGTGAATGGAATTGAGCTGTCTGTTAAAAAAAAAAAAAAAGAATAACCAAATGAAGTCATACATTCACATCAGGCCTTTTTCTACATGAATTTACAAACTGGTACTGCTACATTGCTACTTGACTATATGACTGGGATTTTTCCACCAAATTCCATTTTCAGCTTCAGATTAAAACAAACAAAATCAAACAAAACAGGAGCTATCCCAACTTGTCTGTGTGGGGCTGGCCACAGTAATTACCATTAATTAAAAATTCTGAATTTTGCAGATACTGATGTCAACTTGACATGTAGCGACAGCTCTATCTGCAAATGCCTTCCTAGTTTCTACATCATTCAAACTTAGAACTTGTCAAGAGTTTCTTTTAAAGTTTCAGGAGAGGTTTCAATAAAAACTACTTACTGTGTTGAGTGTCTGAGTGCACAGCTGATGAGGAAGGACAGTATACCTTATCAGCTAAGAATTCAGATTTGGGTTTAACAGTGACCCAAACCCACCAGTATGATCAAGTCGTGAAAGAGGCAAATGCTGTGCCAGAGTGTACCAAGCAAGGTATTTCTGACTTGAATTGTGGAAGGTACAGGTGTGATTTCATCCGACACACTCTGCACAACTGCCATTACTCGCCTTCAATAAACTAGGACAAGTGCAGATATGAGATGCAGGGATAAACAGGAGAAAGGAGGCCTTATTACAGGAGAATAAAAACCCTTCTGAGGTACACATAAAAAAAAAAAAAAAAAGGAAAACTGAGAGTGACAGCAGCACCAGAAAAACAAGACATTTCATGCAGGAAAACACTCAAGTGAACAAAAAGCCCCCAGACTGGTATTGAAATGCAGCCTGATGAATTTGTGAAAGAAATCATATCGTGTGCTTGCCTATCATAGCAGGATAATGGATTCAGTGACCCAGCAGATCCCTGAGATTCCTATGGTCATATGGTCATACAGCAATAAAGTAAATTGCCTGTTGTTTTGTCTCGTGGGTCTTCTGCTTTATCAGACCAAGCTCTTGGACTGCAGAGCTAAAACCAGTGCAGTGGCAACATTTGTGGGGCTTTGGATTGTGGTGAGGGACATGTGGAAGACCAAGAGCACTGGAGCAGTCCCCACACCTCTGCTCCTCTCCTCCCTGCAGTGCCCAGCTTCAAATACCAGATGCCTGTGCTCCCTGCAGAGCCAACATGGGAGAGGGGGTTGTGCCCCAGCATGACCCCAGACACGATTTGGAGCACCTGAGGGAAAGTCAGGTGCTTTGAACAGCCTTGGGAACTGTCTGATACTTGGCTTTTGCCAACAGATTGTCTTTCAACGATCTAGAGTGATTGGTCTTTGTAAATAAAACCAGCTATATAACAGTAATGAACCGTTAACTGTATTAATGCTAACCATACTTACTTAAAATGTTATTATAAGGGAACATATAAATAGCAAAGCAAATGCAAAGTTATTTCAGAGCTCTACAGGGGATATTAAATGATAGCTTCACTCCTGTGAGACCCTGAGGATTTTACTCAAAAGTTAAGGTTTCTTTATTAAAAACACACTTCAGGCTTCCTGGTCCAGCAGAGATGTATTTACAGCAGCCCACTTCTACTACTGAGGGCTTGTAACACTATTACTGTAGCTTTATCATTTATTATCTATGTATTCTTCTTATTATTACTTATTATTAGCACCCATACAGTAACAAGATGAAGGATGGACCCAAGTGTTAGAACTAGTGGGTGGCTCAGGGCCCATGCCTCAGTTCTGTGAGGATTTTACACTCTTTCTTCTGTGCTAACACATGACACTGGGAAACATCATCTTTCCTTACACTTCTCATGTGTCTGCAAAGGAATATCAGATTATCTCTTACTTCACCAGCCCTCTAAATAGCTGTAATCTGAAGCCACTTTCTCTAGTGCCTATTGCTGATGACAATCCCAGATATACAATGTCAGCATGGCTATGAAATTGAAGCAAGTTACAACAAAGTGCCTTCCAACACTGTTGAAAGTTTCAGCCTCCCACGTAAAATGGATCATTATGGTATCATTTTCATTTTGGCTTTGCTGTCAAGTTCTCTGTAGCAAAATTCCACCAAGGTTTTAAAATTAGTTCCTGTCACCTTGCATCCAACTGCCTCAGAGACATGTACGGTTGACTTCAGCCATCACTTTATCCTTAATTTCATCCCAAATAGCCCCAACCCTGTAAGAACCACAGAAGAAAAAAATCCCACTTTATTATCATATTGAACATATCATGTTCTTGAAATAAACCAGCATCACAAAGCTTTAATCCTCTTTCAACTTCCTCTAAATGTCATCAGTCAGAAAACTGTTAACTCAAGTGTGACAAGAAACCTGCTTCCTTTCCCCTGAGACTCCGGTGAGATAAGTATTTTTTTTTTTTTTTTTTTTTCCCTCAGAGGGGTTGATTACAAAAGAGTGAAGCATCAAGAAATGCAATTTCCAGCACAGGATCAATATTGATACATTCAGGGATGAGAGGTTTTAAAATGCAACCCAATGTATGGCAAAACCTTTGCTGTGTTTCAAGGCATGTGGTTAGGAGATGTGCTGGGAAAACAGCTGTGTGGCTTCATTGGGGACAGGATAGAGCCTCCCTGCAGCAAGCCTGAGACACGTATATGACAACCTGTTTGCAAAGAATCAGTCCTCTTTTCCCTCTGGTATGAAAGCCAAACTCCTGATAGAGAAGTAGGCAACTCGTGTTCAGACTTCTACCAATCAATAACCTAAAGATTTGTCCTCAGCTCTTTGTTAAACATAGTCCAACCTTCAAGCAGTCTGGGATGCTTCAAAACATCTCTGTTTGTGTCAAGTTGCTCAGCAAAATAAGAAATTTGTGCCAAGATGTGCCAGAGACATACTTTTTTTGTATTGGGTCTATCTTACTTGAGAGGGCTGGGAAGCGGTTTCTCTGAATTTTGAAATAAATTAATTTGATCCTGTCTACGTAGCGATGGACTGAGCAAATTTAATATACACTTCTCCTTCTCCCCATAACATTTAGCATGGAAAGGTTTGCTTTATTTTAGGGAAAAAAAAAGAGAATATTTTAATAGATATATATTGTAATATTGCTCCAAGGCCCCACTTTACCAATTATCTCTGTCAGTATTTTATGGAAAACAGTTTGATAGACTACTCTTATGAGCACGTGGCTTATTTCTGTAATTATCTTTCATTTTCTTTACCAGTTTATGTTTATTTGCAAGGATTTCAGCTTTCTCAGCACAGATAAAATTTCTGTGGGGAAATTTATTGGGTGGAATGGTTTAGTAGTCAAGGGTATGAAGCCGTCTATTTTGTGTTTATTACCTGGTAAAACCATATATAATTCAGGCACCAGTAAAGCATGCTGCTGTCATGTGTGGATCTTCAAGCTTGCATGCAAAATCTAAGTTCTTAGACTTAGCTTTCCCTTCGCTTCATAAAAAGGAAAACCAAACAAACCTGCCCATGTTAGAAGTGCCAATAGGCAGGCCCAACGTTCGACTGCAAGGGAAATATCTGCCTGCAGGTCCCCTCCGCGGCGTAACATGGCCAGATGCCCCGAGATGCGTGGTCAGCCATCACTTCTGCAGCCTGTCTCCCCTGGAGCACTGGGGAAGCTTTGACTAAACATCATAAAGGACATTAATGAGAGACCATAATTTTTTTAAAACATGCCTCAGGGCTCCTTTGTAAACTGTTTCCTGCGATAAAATGGACAAGCCACACGCAGGGTTTGGCAGACATATGACTGCTATAGCAACCTGCAGAATGACTTCACAGATGTAGAACCATTTCTTTTTTCAATCATTTTAAATGTCACCTTGTTTATTAAAGAACAAACCAATAATATGTTTATAATGTAATAATGTGAAAGACACATGTTATTGATTAAAGTCAAATGATCTACAGCCCCAAATATTTCTGTCACGAAGCAGTATTAGTAACTGGTATTTTCTTTGAGCTACAACTACTTCTGTCCATCAGCCTTCCTACCCTCCTTCAAGCATACAAGTTGCAACCATCTGACAGTAATTGCTACGACAACTGATGCTGGTCCCAAGAGTACGGAAGACAATACCAGCAGCAAAATTCAATAAGCAGCGTAATGAAGCAGAACAGATTGTGGGAGGTTTGTTGTGGGTTCATGGTATGGACAGTAAGCAATCTGGAGTATTCCCAGATGCCCTGGGGCTATACATGCTCCAGGCTGGAGCATTCACATATGCTGTTGAGAGTGACCTAAGTGCCCTGAATAGGACAGAGAGATGCTTCAAAGTAACTGAGTGTAAGCTTAGAGGAGAAAGCAGAAGGCTGATTGCAGAGTGGTTTAAAAATCAAGCAAACAGATTCATGGACAGTGGGGCCAGAAAGGCCATTACAACACCTCATTCACACCTCATTCAGCATCCTGTGTGACAAAGGGTTGACTATGTCTTACAGCTGTAGGTAAAGCCAGAGAACGATTTTCAGAAGAGCAAATCAGGGTTAAGCAGCCTCCTCCCATGCATTTTCAATTTTCTAAGCTTTCAGCTTACTAGCCTTCTTATCCCTGGCACAAAGTAATCATCCAAAGACAAAAATCTAACATGTTCTTACGACACTGAAAAGAAATAACCACACTTGTTTTTATCTTCTCATGTTATAATAACTAAGGAAATACCATAATAACTAAGGAAATACCATAATCATAACCATATGTTAACTGTATAGCATCATTATAAGGCTGATTTAGGGTTTGCTGGCTGAATTAATTGCATTCCTCACCTCCTCTTAATTCAGACTTTCTTTGCTTTATCATGTCTGATCCCGGAACTATTACAAGCATTTATTTTTCCTATTTCTTTCTATCAAATAACAGGTTTCTACTTTCAACTTTAACAAAGATTTCAGTTTAGGGATTCCTAATGACATTTAAGTATCTAGCTAATACTAGTTAATTTAGCTAACTACAGTGCTATCAAGGAACAGACAGGTAACACAAGAGAAAACATCAGCTGCAGTTCTGATTGACAGGGCTATGAGCAATTGCCTCATAATTTCACATTTTTTCCCAACTCTGAGTTAAAAAAATAATTCTATGAATATCGTATTTCCTCCTTCAGGTCTGTGTTACTTCATTCCTTTAAAACCGAGTCCAAGGAGTTAGTTTACATTTCTTTGAAAGAAATCCTTTCAGTGGCTCAAGTTCAGAGTGGGTAATAATGCCCCCAACTAGGAAATGATTCCATAGAAAAGTAAATGTTGCCAAGAAAGCTTCTTACAACCCTGCTGTCAAAACGCGATGACTCAAGGCAAGCAACACTAATGCCCCAAACGAAAGCAGTGCATGCTGCTGGAAAGAGCAGCAGACAAATGAGGACATTTCTTGCCCTGATGCAATGTTTACATTAGCACTGGCAGTACAGGAAGAGGCTCATGAAATCCAGTGTCAGGTCTAAGGAGGAAACTATTTTTGTTCATAGACAGCACACCAGGCATACTTCTATATCCAGGACCAATAAATTATCAGTTTTATCCACAAGCATCACAAACTGAGTTTTAAGAAGGCATCTCCAAATAGGAATAAACTATCCTGTTTATCCAGGTCAATATATCAATCGAGACCTGTAGCATTTCTCCTGCTGAATAAAGATACTGTGCTATTTACACAGAGATAACCCGCACCGTCACTATTAAGATTCAGCCCTGTGATAATTCTAGCTGTAAAGGATCTGCCAGACGTGTATTAGTGATGTAAGGGGATGTAACATTTAAACGTTTTAGCAAGGAGCTTATCATTGCCTAGCCAAGATGAAGGGCTGGCATCTCTGCTTTTTCTTCAATTTGGAAAATGATGCTAGTATATGTGGAAGTGCCTGTGGGGATGGAAAGTGTCTCTGAGCAAGCATCTCTGTGAGCAAGCAAGCAAATCTTCAAAATTGAACCTAAAATGCAGCACTGTGGGAATCATCTTGGTCTGCAGTAGGCTGAAAAGAGCACAGCATGGTTTGCTCCCAGTCCTGCCAGCCCAGGACATAAGTCTCCTGGTGAGAGCCTCTTCCCCAGGCTTTACTTAAAACATAAGCTAAAACATGATGACAGCTCAGCTCAGCAAACACACAAATAGATCATGCTTCCTCCTAGAAACTGGAATAAAAAAAATCCTTTCTTCTTCACCGTGACCTGGTCCCAGTTTGCCAATTTTGAGGCACCCTGTGGACCCAAAGCTGCCCTTGCCCAGCTCCACCAGCCTGGCCAAAGGGCTCAGCATTAACTGAAACAGTTAACTTTGGGCAGAAAAGAGGAAAAAGCAAACAGTGAATTTGAAATCAAGCTGGCAGGAGGGAGAGGAATAATGGGGTGCTGGTGTAGCTCCCCACATTGCAGACTGGGGGGTGAACATAAAACATAAATGCTGCTGCCAGCATGGTGATGTACTTATATATACAGCTATTGATATATTTGTTCTTGGATTAAACTCCAGCCAATGGTTCTTTCTAAGAGCCTTTATTATCAATAGACTCAGTATTTAACTTTTTAAGTCTCAGTATTTAACTGGGAGCAAGATTGCTATTTTAAAAAAAAAAAAAAAAAAAAAAAAAAAGTTTTAGGTATTTCTAATTTAAGAGGGACCTAAGAATGAAAACAAACCTTAATTTCCTCTGGCTTTTAACAATGCTTATTTTCAATTGCATTTTTTTTTTTTTTTTTTTTTTTTTCCCCTGTGGATTTTACACTTTTCTCCAGATTTATATAAAATGGTGGAAAGACAGAGGAATTTGACGCTGAGGGTGAACCCCGGTAGTTTTTGAAAGCCCTGACTACTGCACAATACATAAGCGTGACTGTCAGAGCTAATGCCTTTATGTAGCTTTGTGTAGCACTTCACAGACAAAAAAAGAGAAAGGAACATAGATTCCCTGTTTCATGGGGGTGCTAATCTTGGGCCTAACATCTAAAGTATGCCAAAGATATATTTATAGGATTAAATAATCTTATCAGCTGGACCAGTAGAAATCTGGCGTAATTCTCTGATCTGAAGATCCATTGCTAATTAAGCAGTCCCCCAGAATCCAAGGAAACTAATGCAGCCAAACGATATTACAAAATAGAGGGCAAGCTTCTCAGCCAGTTCAAGGCTCAGCTCTGCATGTCTCCTCCTCCTCTCATGTGTCACTCTAGGGATATCCCATGCAAACCCAAGAAAATTCAGTCCCAGGGCAGGAACTTCTAATCCCTGCTCTCAAGGCTGCAAATCCTTCTTATTATTCTGCTACTTTTCTTTACAAATATTACTGTAACGGTGTTCTTTTTTTTTTTTTTTTTTTTTTTTTCTCCAAAGTTTATCTGTTCTATGGGCTTCAGGTATCTTAAAAGATACAGATGATCTCCTCTTTGGGCATATTTAGGGACCCCATCTATGAAACTGGAGCCAGTGTAGCTATTTCACCCTTTTATATTTGAAAGCTTTCTGCTTTGTTGAGAGCAACTGCAATATGTAGGTACCTACAAAAGCAAGGTAATTCAGTGACAGCTCTACTTCACTGCTTTGGAAACTTGCCTCTTTTTACCCTTTTCTTTCAGTTGAAGACAACAGTAGTAAATGTAATGCGAAAAAATATTTTTAAATTACAATAAGCATAAAAGGATTATTGCCTTTCCAGACAAGTGTGCTTCCCCCAGCATCCTAAACTGGAAGGGTTTAAAGATGGAACTTTCAAAGCCCCTGCATGCATTTAAGCACATGTGAGAGAGAGATGTGCTCACATGGCATGATAAATTACTACCAAAAGGACTTTAAGTTAATCAGCAGTGTAAGTACCCTCTCGGGCTAGGCCAAAACCCCTCATTATATTGTGCTGGGACTGTAATGGACTGATTATTAAAATCCTTCTGTTGAGAGTGATCATTAGAGGAATACGATAAAGCATTTGATTAAGAGGAAGTCAAAGTAAGATGTACTTTACTGAGTCACTACCAGGAAGCAGAAAAGAGCAATTTTCAATACCTTGAATATCAGAGTAAAAAATTAGATATTTCCTGATTAATTTTGTTGTGTGGGATTATAAATCCTGCCTTGTGCTCCTCTCCTCTCCTCTCTCCCCCCCCCCCCCCTTTTTTTTTTGGCAGGTCGTTTACAGCTTCTATTTTCTATTCATTTAGTCTAATTTTATTCTGTTTTATCTATTGTTTTATTGAGCAATTTCATTATTCTGGTTCTGTATAAGACTTTTCCCTTATTCAGGAGCTGCAGTCTGTAATAACAGCAATCAAGGCAGTTCATTCTGACAAATGTGTGTCAGAAAAAGACTGCTGTGACTTTGAAATATTGAAAGTGACTGATAACATAATGTGTGAAGCAGAATAAATGCATACAAATGGAAGTTTTAGCTGAGCAGTCAAAGTATGAACTAAATACAGTGTCAGAGCCCTGCACTGAAAGCTCCATGTGCAGGTGGGTACAATGGCAAATTGCTAAATGCACTTTGCAAAGTGTTTTATGAATAAAGTGGCAAGCACATTTTTTTTTTTTTTTTTCTTGGCCATACCATCCTTATTTCCTGCTTGCACTTAGCCATAAAGCAGAATGAAGTCATGTTTAAGTACAAAATGTGGCTCTGGAAAGCACTTGGCTTTTATAAAAGTTGTCAGATCTATGACGGCTGGGATCAAGTCCCTGCTTTATTCTGTGCTAATCTAGCTTCACTGGCACTAAAGTAGCACACAAAAGATTGAGTCCAAACAATTTCCAAATTGAGTGCCAACAGGAGTCCCAAACAAGCGTCCCAACTATTTGCAAGTGATCCATGTTAGCAAGTGTTTCTATCTGGTTTGACTCCTCCAAAGCCTATAGTGCTAAGGGTTGCTTGCTTGATAGCCCGTTCCGAACAGGGTCAATGATAGGGACCTTCCTCTTCCTTGCATGCTAATTCAGCAAAGGAAGACTCCTCTGCTACAAAACCTGCTGCCTCTCTTCCTTGGCTCTACATCACAGAAGCAAAATTCTTAGCTTGAGTATTGTCATACCCCCACACTGTCATACTATCACATTCACTATTTACCAGAGCACTTTTCAGCTTTGAAAACAGGCTTTATTTTCACACAGAAGCCTTTCATTTTTATCTGGAAAACAGGATCAGCTGTAGATTAGCCTTATGGCCCAGCTAAAGGTCAATTACCATCTAAACTAACAAAAAGGGTTAGGAAAGGTCTATTATTCTCTACCATTTTGCTGCTTTTGCTCATTTTATCAGAAACCTGTATTTTGTGCAACTTAGGTCAAGAGGCAGTAACCTTTGGCAGGTAGTACTGCCACGGGGGTAGGGGAGCTAAACCCTTTTTTTTGTGGTTATGGTTCTCCCCAAAAGGTAGTCACATAGCCAGATCCCTCTTATTTCCTGGGAAAACTTTGCACTCACACTCCACCTCAGTTTGAAGTCAAGACTGATGCCCCATTAAACCTGTTCCCCTCAAGGTTGATGGACAAAAGCATAAGAGGTGGCCACAAAAACTGAACAGTACTACAGGAAAGCGTGCATTAACTGCAAACACAACCTCTTCATTAGAGATTCATAAAATGGAAAGGTCTCAGAGGGAAGCCACTCACTTTTAGCTTTACTGTCATCAGATTTATAACCAAGAAGTTTCAAATTCTGCAGTCGTGCGCTCACTCTATAAAACTTTAAAACACATGAACAACTCAGCTAACAATAAATGTTACTTCCACATCGTTGGTTGAGCAATGCTACTGCCTCTGACCATACTGCTTGTGCATCTTTGGTCAGTGTGTGGTCATTTTGCAAGACAAGTGTGAGGTAGCTATAGAAATGGACAGGGTTAGTAAGAATTAGTTCACAAAGCGATGTTTACCAGCAATTTAACACATTACAATTAGACTGTTCCTTTGGAGTAGTTCAGGAGTAATGATGGGGAACTTCTATGCATAAACAGCTTGCCTGATTTTCACAGCTCAATGCTGTATGAATGCAAGATCTAATGCCTTTCCCTCATGACTTTCCTCCTCATGCTTCATCAGAGTGCTGCTACTTCTGCATCCTGTAACTTACCCCATCAATTAATATCATATTTTAAAAGCCCTCTAGTTGCTGCTATATATTTTCATGAACACATTTTCCATAATGTGCATGTTATAAACTTCAGACCTGCTGCAAAGCCTTTTAAACCACCCCATCAGTTAACATTACAGCATACTAAAAAGTTGCTAAAGTGTGTTTCTGTAGGCGTCTCCATCTCTTTCAACTTCCAACCATGAATCTACCATGGACTTGAGACTTTCAAGGCATGGAGATCTATTGTGGTTTATCTCAGAGGACCTGGGTCAGAAACAAGGAAGGTGGATGTGTTTTGAGACTTAGGGCCTAATGCAATTCCTGGTTTCACTCCTGCAAAGCTAATGTAGACAGGTGTAAAATAAGGATAGAATGTGTTATTTTTTATGACTGATAAGTATTATTTTGGTGTGTTAGTAGAGGGATTTTTACTTAACATCCTGCCTATCTGAGAAACTATCTTGTTATTATGTGCTGCTCTGAAGTTAACTCTTTTCTTAACAGTGATTATATCTGAATTAATTAATGCTAGATCCTCATGTCAAATTGCTCTGAAATCTGGACCTAATTGTCACATTCTCCTTTAATGTAATTTCAGTTATATGAACTTGGGACACGATCTAAGGGCAGGCTCTAAAAATTAAAGTTTTCTATTTAAATTCAGAGTTTGCTTCAAGTCCAACGATCCTCCCAATTTGCAGAATTTTCTAATTTTCTGGTAGAATAAGTTCTTGGTGTGTGTGTAGGCGATTTTACTAGCTTCTCTGCTGTATTTTTCTAAGTGTTTTATGTGCAGCTCAGAACAGCATTGCAATTCTAAACAAACAGTGGAGATAAAGCAAACCTGAGCTCTTACTAATGGCATCTTACTGTTCTTCAGATGATTTCTGTATTTAATCACAAAAAATCCAATTAGATCATTATGGCCAGCCCTCTACAGGGTTAGGATGTAAATTAAACTCTTTTTTTACCCATGTCTGGCAAAGGATAAATTAGAAAGTAAGGGATATTCTCTTGGATTTTCATTGAAAAAATATGTGGGGGGAGGAATTTCCTCAAAGAAAGGGGTACATAGTCCCAAGGACTCAGAAAAAGAAATGAAGGTAGTTGGGAAGGAAGTAATTTTCTTTGCGCTGTAGTCTCTGGACATCAGTGACCTCCAAGACAGAATGAAAACCCGAGGAGAGAGAATTAATAGCAAGGAGACAAGAAGAACACATATTTATGACTCAGGGCAGGAACTTTCTAAAACTCAGGGTTTTGCTGATGAGATAAAAAAGGACAAGAAAAAAAACCCATACCATTTATTTAAAGCATACCTCTAATGATTTGCTAAGGGGGAGTCTGAAAATCTACATGATGGCTTTCTCTTTGCCTCCAAAGTTTTGGACATTTGAAAAATGCAATGCTTTCTGCTAGCGAGGTGTCTTAAAGCTCGCCATGGGGAAATCATTATAAATCTCCATTTCGTTTTTCCCCCAGGACAGAAAGAAATGACTGGCTTCTCTAGATGAAACACAAATTCTTTGTCACCCTTTGTGATTTATGCCAAATTAAATCTGAGGTTTCTGCAGAAGCTACATGGTGGCTGTACCTTCCATGAAATGTGCCATTGCATACTCAGCCCCTAACAAATGAGTACCAGGAGGCGTGCGCCTGATGTTTCTTCTTTGGCACACAGACAACTTTATGCATCTGGGAACCTGTGCTTGGCCATGGTGAGTGCTGTTTAGGGAAATACAACTGATGAACAATGAGCAAGAATCCCATTCTACTTCGCCCTGTTGTCCATTTTGCCCTTTTCCCCCCATTGTTGCTTTTTCCTTTTATTTAAAAGTGAAGTCACTGGGGCAGAGCGCACATGGACAGTGCTGGAATATGAGAAATGCAGCACGACTCCGGATTAATTTCTCAGTGATACTTGGTTTTGACAGCTTTGAGCTGTTTAAGTGAGAAGCTGGCTTCTGATGAGTGTGAAATTAGTGTTCCTTTTCCCCCTGCCTCTAACATGCTTCCTGGCTGCAGAAAAGCGAGTCCACCAGCAGAGGAAGGGGGACGTGAACATGATCAGAGCGCTTCCCCACCGCCTCCTCCTCAACCCCCTCCAGAAGCCAGGCACCGGTGCAGTGCTCGAGCCATTGCTGCTGCACTGCAGGCAGCACGGGCAGCCTGTGAAGTACTCTGAAATAGCTTGCAATTATATTTATGCCTTCTGGGGGGCAGTGGAAGTTTTAAAGTTTAGGGCTGAAAAGACTTAATAGGTGTCAGATTTAGTGTCAGCATACGGTTCCTTGTGAATCAAATGACACATCCTCTTCAAGATCGCCTACAAAATTTGGCAGTTCCTATTATTAAAGCCCCTGTCATTACTTTGAAAGAAAAATAGAGAGACAGAGAAAACTGACACACTGCATGGAGGCTGCTAGTGCTCAGAAGGTAAAACCTTAGTGACAAAGGCAAGGGGACAGCAACCTACCTGAGCACATCAACTGGCTGCCTAATGGCATGGCCAGATGCAGTTGTTAAGATCTCCGACACATGAATGATCAGGATGCTATGACAAGTACATCATTCAAATGTTACCCTGAGCATTTCCTATATAATTTGTGCTACTGACACACATTATTTTTTGGATGGACTTGAAGGACCTGCTTTCAGAGGCAGCAGCAATAGGCAGAGAGTGGTCACAGCAGCTGCCTGGGACCCCTGCTGGCCACTTCCCCATACTCATTACAGCAAAATGCCAACCTCATTCTGCAGTCTGACCTCTTGCTGTTGCTCATGCCTTTTATTTATTGATTTATTTATTTTTGCCTAGAAGAGATTTTCTGCATATGAAAAAGAAAAGTCTCAAAGATCAGTTTCTTTGCAGTGCTTTCAGTTGGCTACCCTTCCCTTAAAATAAACTGTACCCATAAAAAGGGCTTTTTATAAAGTATATTGATATTGCTCTTTAAATGACATGACTCTTCTCATCAAAAACTTTTTGTTCATCTCCAAAATGTTAGAATTCCTTCAGGATGGAGAGAATAACCCTGAACAGGGTTTCAGATTCTCCAGTGTGGCTGGAATTAATTTTTTAACAGTAAATGTGCACAGTTGCTAAGTTATGTGAATTTTGCCACACCCTTCACCAGTATTTCACTGTTCCCAAGACTGCATGTATAATCAAAATTCTAAGTTTCAGTTGCAGCACTCACTCCTCTCTCTAAAGGTTGGAGGCATTTCTTTACACCTGTAAAATTATGAACACAAGTGTACTGATTGTCAGCACTGTCTACGCACCGTGCTCCAGGCACTGCAGCCTGTGTGCCTTGCATGTGTTAATCCCCTAGAGAACAGCATAGCAGGCATCCCAGACATAGGGTATGTTTGGAAATCCCAAATGTCTAAACCTCACCACAGTGTTATCATGACTGCAACTCATGCCCCGTAGCCTGGGGAACGAGAGGTGAGTCACCTCTCTATCTCTTTTACTGTTTCATTGGGAATGGCCTGAATGTTCAGAAAAAGTAATGAAAAGCCTTACACTCATGCCCATGCTTCCTGCACCGAGACCAAAATCTCCTGTAATCTTGCCAGACCTTTTACAGATGCACCCTAGGGATTTCACACTATGCAGCTTATGGGTTTATATGAAATTTCATAAAAGAGAAGCCCTGTATTTTCACATAAATATATTTATTTTGGGAAAGATCAAGAAATGCCAATATATTTCAATCCAGTTCCCTACTGCATTAAAGAATGTGAAATATTCATGTGAACATTTGCTAATCCCACCCAGTGAAATCTACTTTCCTCTCTATTTAGTATGCAGGCTGCAGTAGCTGAAGGTTGTTCAGCCTTTTCATTAGGAAAAAAAAGTAAGGATGATTTGTGAAAGCCACATGGAAGTAATCATAAGTAATGAACGGTTTTTGGAAAAAAAAATAAAAAAACACCTTGTAAGCTACCTTGTAAGCATGATTCCTCTTCCATGTGTTTGTTTCTTATACTGTGCTTTGCAGATTCAAAGTGTAAATTTGTATTTATGGACATAATTACAAGTGCAATATAGTAAGATCTCATAATACAGAAATAAAAATATAAGGGCAGCACAGACATTTGCAGAATATACATCTCTTAATTCTCCATTAGGTAGCATAACTCAAAGCAAATTCCAATTTCTCTGTTCAGCCATCAGCCTTGATAATGCAACAAGCTATTTTCTCAGCAGTGCTACATTTTGCATATCTATCCAGACCCTCTTGTGGTCAAAGATCTCACAAATAATCCCTTTCTTCATCCAGCTGAACTCTGATAACTATAGCAGGAATCTGAAAATGAGGAAGTCTGAGTGCCTACGATCACTGATTTCACCAGGGAAAAACAACCGACCTTGGGAATTCATTTAAGTCCCCTTATATTATGTATTCCCTTAGAATTAAATGGAAATGGCATTTACTTTCCACTGAGAGATGGTAATATTTAAACAGTGTTTTGAAGGTCCTCAGATAAAAAGAGCTATATATGTGCAAATTCTTATGCTTCTTTCTGCTTTTCCACACCTCCAAAATATAATACACTGAAATTTTGTTATGAAATAAAATAGGTCTTGGAAATGTCAGGCCTGCACAGACCAATGATCCAGAAGTTGCAAAAGGCATCAGAAGATCAGCCTCTCCAGGTGCTGCATACTGCGATGCAGAAGATAATCTCATATCAGAACCAGCTGTGACCATCTCCCCAATGTACTGAGAACTACAATAACTCTATAAATGATGTCAGAAACCATTCCTAAGGGGTGGTTTGGATACAACCACCTTGACTTGCAGAGCGATAGTGGGGCAGAAAAGGAAAGCTCATCTATTCGCCATGCCATGCCATGCCACTTGGCAGGTACCTTATATTTAGTAATAAAGACACAGCCTATGAAATCCCCCCGTCTTCAAATACTTCTACTCAAGCTGAAATGGGTAATGCTCTGAAGAAGACAACACCTTGACTAACACCTGAGACCTCTAGCAGATGGAAGCATGTCTAGGAAAGATTACAGACAGAAATTTTGCTCCTTTGTTTTGCATGGAGAACCCAACCAGAGACTTTTAATGGACACTGCCTGGTCATGCCCAGAATATTAAAGCATTCAGTAAATAATGGCCTATAATGCTAATTGTAATACATAAAGCAAATACATGTTTCATTGAAATTAAATTTGTCGTTGATTCTATGTCAGCAAAAACTTCAGCTGAATCATTCCAAAAATACAACATTTTCAAAGAATGTAAGCCTTCCTTATTCATTCAGTATGTGTGAGCAGATATTCAGACACTGATTTCTTGAAATCTGCATACTGTTACTTATTAATTATGTTTTTCACTATCTCATTCTATGGACCGAAAGCAGAGGCAAGAGCCTGAGTGAAGCATATTAGTATGACACAATGGTTCAGCCACACTAAAAAATTTCATCACAGCAACTGTAAAATTTTGTTACATGAATCTAATGCAAATCTAAAAATCCTAATGCAAAAAAAAACAGAAACTCAGTTGAAAGAATAGGTTCAGAATGAAAAAGAATCATGAGATTAATCCACATCTCCTAACAGTCAGACTACAGATATATGAGTATTTTTTTATATATATTTCACACACATCTTGATTTAGGAAACAATAGTGGAATGAAGCATGAATATTGCAAAAGCACAATGCATAAAATTAATTTAGTTCTTCAGTTTCTAGTAGGAACTCAGTACCAGAAGTATATCCAGAGATCTCATTTTTGTAGACCAAGAGATTCATTAGTGTTGGGATCAGCACCTATGCGTTTGGGTTCTAATACAGGTCTTTTCACTGAAACATCAAATATCATCCCTTCAGTTTTCCCATCAGCAGTCAAGTTTACCCTTTTCTCTTTAAGAGAACTCTTCTATAACAGGAAACATTGAATAATGTTGTCCATCTAAAACAAATGCATCAACTCTTTTCTCATTTTTCTATTAATGAATTTCAGCCTATCTCCTAATGTTCGTCAAGAGAAACAAAAGCAAATCAAATAAAAGCAACAAGAAGTATTTTTAAAGCAGCTGCTACAAAAGTGAACAGCCCTGTATCTGTGAGAAAATGAATGCCTATGCAAGAAATCATGAAGTGGGTTGCAAAAACAAGGTGTTTTCCCTTAGTAGAAAATTAATTTCAAAGAAGGGTCCAGAGCTGAGAGAGACCTTCTCTTAGGACCTGTTTTTCCTTTCACCGAGCACTTACCTTTGTGAGAAAGCATCTCGATAAGGGCTGCCATGCTGCAGTGCAATTCCATATCCCCTGTCTGCAACAGTGTTCCCGACCGTGTAAAAAGAGCAGTCTCCATCATTGATGGCCACATATTCCAGTACTGCTGCGTCCCATACAAAGGCATAGTTCCCATATTTCACCTGCAGTAAACAGAACAAGAGCTTAGATGACGGACTGTTTGGTCCAAAAGGAGGTCAGTGCACCTCAAAAAGGTGGCAGTCTCAGCACAATCTGTTATTTGAATAAAATGAAGTTTGGGTGCCCAAGAGCTGTCAAAAACAAACACGCACCATGACTGTTACAATGTGGTGCTTTGGTTGAGCAGCTCAGCAGAAATAGAAGAAACGTGATCTGTGAATAACATGCCATCACTGAAACAGTCCCATTCAAGAAACATTTATGTTCCCTGCTCAGGGAACGAGAGGAAACATCAAGCTCCCTCCATCAATATTAAATTTCACCCCTAATCTTCCACCGAGCTTTTTCTTTGAACCATTAAAGCAACTATTCAGTGGGAAGACAGGTATTCACACTGGGAGAAGTGCGGGAGGGTATGTGTGAATATCCAGATGGAAGAGCGCAGTTCAAGATGGTGCACACGTCAGTCATGCTTCACGTTCCCACAGATGGCAGGAGCACCCATTTGTCTTTTGGGCTCTGTGGATGACTGTGGACAAGATCACACCAACTAGTTGTTTTTTTTTTTTTCTTTTTTTTTTTTTTTATGAGAGAGAGAGTTTTTCTCAGCTTGAGTCAACATGAAGGATTTTATGTATCTTCAAAGACTTTTGTACAACACAAGCATGTAAGTCATTCTGCTTGATTAAGATAAATCCAAAACAACTCATTATCTCTATAGGCTTCTGAAGTAATATTTTACCATCCATTACATTTGAAACAAATCTAGATTTTTTT
Organism: Heteronetta atricapilla; assembly: GCA_011075105.1. Classification (NCBI taxonomy): domain Eukaryota; kingdom Metazoa; phylum Chordata; class Aves; order Anseriformes; family Anatidae; genus Heteronetta; species Heteronetta atricapilla. Next base: position 26,723,482 of record CM021734.1, on the reverse strand, counting down.
TTCTTAATTTAAATATATGGAACGTGTACAACATTTTAAAATGTATTCAGAAAAAAACTTTTAAACACAGAAATGTGATCTACATAAATCCTCTTCTATTTCAGGGAATTTTCACTTTCCAGTGTAGACACGTATCTCTAAAAAAAACCCAACCAAACAAAAAACAAAACAACACAAACCTCTCTATATGCTGTACCAGATCGTTTACCACTTTCCTGCTTTGTTGGTCTCTGTGTTAGACCTGAAGAATCACTTTGCTTTTTTTTTTTTTTTTGACTGTCTGCTTGGCTTCACTCAGAGTTTTCCCTATGCCATATTAGCCAGCTATGCTGTAAAACCAGGCTCAACCCATTGGCTTTGTACATCTAATGGGAATAAATATGTGACAGCTAAGTGAAAAGTAAACAACACACAAAAAGGCCATCTGGGGCCAGGCAATCCAAAGAGAATTCAAAACCCAGTCAGCATATCAAGATAAGCAATGTCAGTACATCATCTAGATTAGTCTTTGACAATGTAGATTATGTTTTTAAAGACTGTTTACACATAAAAGTTACTGAAGCAAGTCACACCGGCTGCTTGCTCACAAGATGCAGTGCACAAGGAACTATTGCATTCGGGACACATTCCTTTTCATGCATAATCAATCTGAATTAGACACCGCAGGCCTGGGAAGGGAATACTTCCTATTTGCATTTGTAGACATGGTAGCAGGAGGATTCGTGTAGATGTTGGAGCAGAATTATCTGCGGACTCTGAGTGATTGGCAGGATAAAAAAAATGTTTTCAAAATACATACACATAATAATGCAGGACTGGGTTTGTTTTAACGTTCAGGCTCTGAAAATGGTTAAGAATGCTCTTTTGTCTCTCACTGGAGGTTTAGGTCTATCTAAATGGCCAGGGCATAAAGGATACAAGTAACCTCATTGTTAATAAACAATACAACTTGTATGCTTATCCTAAAGGCACCACAACTCACAGAGAGCTTACTAGGTTCATTTTGTGCCAGTGCACTTACTCTGATCTTCCTAAAGGCACCACTTGGCTAAGAAATAGAGAGCATGAATGAAAAAAAAGTGCTTTCGGGGAGCATTTGAAAGGATAATGACTCAGCCTGAAAGCATCACGGTGTGCAGGCAGTAAGGGAGGGAAATAGGAAGCAAGAGCAGAAGATCAGAAGTGGGGAAATGAATTATGAAGAGGATCAGATGGACTTTCCACACAGAAGAATTAAGAAAAAGTGTGTTTTAAAGACATGAGTAGTTTTACATATAGGTAAATAACCTTTGAGGTGATGACAAGAGCAGAGGGGTATGTTTTGACACCTGCTTTTGTCATACCTCACCCTTTTAACATCCTATGACATTGAATTCACATAAGTGCTTGTAAAAAGACTTAGCAGCTGCTCAGCTGGTCAGGAAGAATTCTCTTGATTTCGCTGCCTTGCTGTAAAACAACTCACAGTGAGAATATATGAAAGTGGTAAAACTGCTTACTGTCAATAATATCTGCGATCAGGTGTTAAATATAATATCCTTAGAGGAGAACTGATAATATCACAGTTCAGGGTAACATAAAGATATTACTTCTCACTGATAAGATCACAATGAGTCTTGGTTAAAGCACATGAGGCAAGAGAGACTGAAGAGCCAGATGGAATTATCCCAACCATCTACCTTCAACACGATTGCTGCATGCAGCAAAATACATTTTTTAAAGCATTTTTGCCCCTTTCTTTTACAAATCTGTGGAATTCAAATCCATACAGCAAATGTAAGTTACAACTGCCAGGCATGCAATCATTCTCCTTATTGAACTACTCCTCACCCTAACAGGTTTTAATGCTATTTACCGTATTTATTTTTTACTTTATTATTATTATTATTAATAATAATGTTCCATCACTCATACTCTCTGAGTTATTTTTCCTTGTGCAGTTCTAAATACTCTCATTTTGGGGATGACATCTTTTAATTATTGATCAGCTTTTCCATTACTTAGTCAAGCTGGGTATAGCTAACAGAGCTTTAATTTTTTTCTTGCAAATCGATCATTTCAGCCCTCCCATTAGCAGTAATACTACTTTTGAACTATCTCCAATTCATAATTTTCATATGAGGAAAAAAAAGCCATTTTGTGCTAAGAGACAACCAGGGTGGTCTAGCAGCTGAAGAGGAATCTCCAGCATATACGTCTTCTGAGGTCCACAGCATCAACCACCTGTCCATGGTCTTTCACACTGCTTCAGCCTTGTTTTAGCCTAAAAATCATAGAATCATAGAATACCCTGACTTCGAAGGGACCTACAAGGACCATTGAGTCTAACTCCTGGCTACATGCAGGACCATCCAAAAATCAAACCAAAGATCTAAGAATAAAATTTTGCTGGTGTACAGCGCATATTGAACACTGCTGCTGTTCAATATCTGCACCTACATCTGCACATACAGAGAGTAGGTAGCTATAGACTGAAAAAGGGGATGATTCTCAGGGAAGAGGGAGAACAGAATTTCAGAACAAAAAGCCAGTTGAAAACCTATGCCCCTCACTGCCTCCTGCTTTCTATGAGAAGTCCATATTTTTTAGCTTTCCAATAGAAACGCTCAAGACTTCCACTTTAGACCTCAAAATGAATAACAATAATTCCAGCTCTGCATTATCAGGAAAAGTTAAAGAGCTTATGGTCAGTCACTTATGGGGGCTAGACAAAGGCAAAAAAGAAATGGCTTTTTGTAACTGGTGGCAGATCTCCATCTCCCATTCTCAATTTCCACACCATTATGTTGACATCTTGAGTTCAGATGATGACATTTCAGGATGGTGGCAAACCTGAATGCAGTTTATCCAGCGCAGGATGGCTGGGGAGGCATTTGTACATTTGTACATTCAGCAGCCACCCCTGCCAGTACAAGGAGAACTGAGTTTTCCAGCAGGATCCCCCCAGCGGCATCCTGCCTGTCAGCACAGCAGAGGCTAAAAAGGTTTTGGAGTATCTGATGACTATTGCCATAAAAACAAAAGCAGAGGAAAATCAAATCTCTTAGTTGTTCATAAGGGTATTTTGAACTCATGAGCTATGCTGGTCATTAAGTGAAACCAGGAGGTACGGATGTTACCACGCAAAAATACTTGACTTCACTTTATGGTTTTGTGAACAATTTCAAAGGAGTTAGTGTAAAGAGAGTTGTTATGAAGAATAGGGGCCATCAGCACATAGATGGTAAAACTATTTCTCTAAGGCTATTCTATTTTCTATCATTGCACATTTGCTGGGTTTTTATTTGCTGAAGCCCTGGCCTGTAGATATTAGTGGAAATTTATCCTCGATGACTCCACCAAGAACCGGTTGAATTATACTAGGAAAGCATTTAAAGCCATTACACTGTTGTATATGCACATATTTTATGCCAACACTGATGTGAATAGTATTTCTTCTCACAGCTAACCCATTCACGAAGAGTAGGATGAATAATGCATTTGTGTACCAGCATTCTATAAATACATTTCCAAGTGTAAAAATTATAAATTTCAGGAATAACAATTGTAAGTAAACAGCAAACACAAATACTACAATTTTTCAGACTTGAATTCTTGGACAATATCTTTTCTGTATTTTAAATTCCTCTTTAAAAGAAATACAAGGAATTCTCATGAAGGAAAAATATGAAATAAGGAGTGGGATAAAGAGAATTGGCATTTATTTTTCCTATAGACCTCTTTTAAATATTTCATCCTATGTAATCGTGTTACCTACTATAAAAAGAGAACAAAACAGCATTTAAGGCTTGGGAAATCTTAAGTTAAGATTCAGCTGTTTCCAATTATATGAATTTTCTGAGAGAAAATCTGAAAGTGGTAAGATAACGCTGACAGGGCCCATTTTCTGAGTATCCTATTCCCACTTGGTGGTGACGCTTTCCCTGTGCATCTCCATCCCGAGGCAGGCACCATCCTTCCCCTCACACCATTGTGCCCCATCCTCTGCCTACAAAGTTGTTAGTTGTCAGCCAAGAACACATGAACAGAAACAGACTCTACCCCTGCATACAGCAGCAGTGGCTCCAGCTTTGACCTAAAAACAACCAAGGAAACTGATTAATCACCTGCTCCATGTGGTACGTTCAGTGGCACTCCTTACATGTACTTCTCTCTTGACCATTCCACTACACTGACTACACAGGGGAAAAACACCATCAGATGCTGTTAGTCCTATGCCTATCACTCTGAACCTAAGACTTTGGCATGTTTAAATACAAAGTTTTCTAACAATTGTTGCATTTTTGGTATGTAAGCAGTAGCTGCAGACTGCAGAGGGCTGTGCTTTGTTTTGCAAAGCAGCCTTACGAAGGCTCTTATTATACGAGGAAAGAAAAAAGGGAACAAAAGCAAAAGAAAATTTGCAAATACAGAAGTGCGAGCTAATATACATAATGTGGATATTGTGCTCTGAAATGGGAAAAGGCAAAGATAAAATTTATGGTGGAAGCTTAAATCAGGATTTTTGTGTTGCCAGATGTTGCCAAACAGCTAGATGGCATCTGCAATTAGATTTTTATTTATTTATTTATTTATTTATTTATTTTTTCCAGAAGGGACTGGAGACACATTGATCTCCATAATCCTCCTGCAAATTGAAGTTGCTGTTTATCAGGCTGAAGCAGAAGTCAGATCTTCTGTCTTCAGAGAAATTCCAGTTTGTTATTTTATTTTCCTTCAGGAACAAAGATTTCAAACCTTGGTCTTGGTTCACAAAGGGAACAATTTCTGGATTATCTCTGTTTGGATCCCTGTGAAATAAAACCTCACATTTCAGTTTTGTAGAGCAAAACCGAACCCACTTATTTAGCATTCTCTCCAAATTATATTATTCATAGTTCTTAACTACAACGTTGGAGCTTCTTGCCACATACTCCCCTGTAGTCTGGCTTCAGTGGCTGACCTACACAGCCTGAGTGTAACACAGTCATGCAATCAGAGAAGAATAAACTGAATCTGTTAGCTCCCTGCAGTACAGGTTGGGATTTCTATCCCCATGGTGCTATTAGAGCACAGAATAAAATTTTCTATGTACATAAAACTCTATTTAGTCATCAAGGCAAGCAGCTAATTAAATAATAACAATAACAATAACAACAGCAATAATAGTAATAATAACTTCAGGATGTCATTTTGTAGTGTCCATAGAAAGCTATTTAAATTCAAGGGTCACTGTTTGACAAATACTGAAACTTATTCTCTGCATTTAATCAAACAGAAAAGCGCAGAATCATTTCTAAAAGCGTTATTGAGCTTAGTGGCCAAGAGTGAACAGCAGCAGGAAATGAAACCTTGGGGAGCTTAGGGAAAGAAAGAAGAGGTTAGAAATCCCAACCTCATCTCCTCTTCTGTATGAAGTTTATCTTTCATTACACTGGCACACCAGCTTCGATGGCATGTCTATTTTCTCCAGATAAAACTTCATCAGGAAAAGCATTAATTTCTTTTACGCAACCTGCCACCAACTTCTTGAGAAGAGCCTCATCATCACATGTACTTTTGTTACAGTGGGCAGACCTAGAGTAGTTCATCTGGAATTAGAAGAATTACTGAGGCATGAGAGCACTGTAATGAGAGAGGGCCTTTGTGTGAGACTGGTTTGCCTGTGCTCAATGCATTCATATTTTACCATTGCAATTAAATGCATCTTGAAAGATAATAACCAGAGCAAAATAGAGCGGAGGCCAAAGGTTCAGTTTCTGAGTGCAGATGGAGAACGGAGTCAGCCACTTCTCCAGGTAATCACAGCAAAGCACTGAAAAGGCAGCAGATCGCTCTGCTTGCTGTCATGCAGCTGAACCACAGATTCATTACAGCTACTGTTAATTTCAGATGGGAGGGAAACAAGAGAAAATAACAAAACAGAGAAAATAAAGAACCAGCAAAGCAGACCTTTGAAAGGTAAGGAACCTATATATATATATATTTTTTTTCATACTAACTTCTTCTTTACTTTATGACAATTTTATGCTGCAGATACGATTGGAGGTTATTTTAAGCAAATCACCAGAAAAATTCATATGCAGAAATGACATGAAAGCATTTCAGGTTCCTCAAAGACTTAGATCTGTGGTAGCCAAGTGGCAGTCACATTAATAAGACAGATTTAAATCAAGTGTCTTCCCTTTTTGATATACTTGCATTTATACAAACAAAAACGTCCTGTTTGGATATACTTCCATTTTTGGGTCAGCTATTCTACAATGAAATTACAATTAAATGTGGGAGCGTACACAGATCACCCCTCTTCAGTTGGATGAAAAAGTAAAATTCTGTGGATTAGAGTAGCAGGAAGAAGATAAATGCAGTTAATTTAGAGAAGCAGCATCCCTATCTGAATTAAATCAACCCAGCATGACGGCAATTGGAGGCTCCTTATTGTCCCAAACTTGGCTCTGCCACTCTTTAGAATAGAAGCAGAGTCAATATCACTGTAATTCTCGGACAGCATTTCTTATTCAAATAATACTTTTTGAATACCAACTGAAAGGTAAAAAAGTCATTAAAAGTCAAAAAAGTATTCATCAACACCATTCTTCATCTGAAAAAGTACTTTAACCACAACAAAATTCTTTGCAAAAACACCTATTTTGCTAAATAATCCTCCAGTAAATTCTCAATTGAAAATAAATACAGTTTCATTTTTCATTTTAGAAACTTATTTTAAACAGAGTTAATTTTTATTTTATTTTATTTTTTTGTACAAGAGCTCTGGCCACTTCCTCCAGAGTGGGAGTAGGATTTAGGATGTTTCATGACTCATGTAAAAGATTTTTTTACCTATCTTCTTTTTTTGAACCATTTTATCCTTCTGTCTTTGCTAGGGATCTCCTGCCTAAATTTGGATGGAGCCAGTTGAGCACTGCAAATCTAAACACAATCATTTCAAGCTCCAAAAGAAATTCTTCACAGCATTCCTTTTCTTTCCCCCCCTTTGATACATCACTGCACAACAATATAGCATGTTTCCCTGTATTTTGGTAGGAGCAGAAAAGAACAGGCTTGGATCACTCAGCTCAGTGCTTCCACATTAGCGTGTTTTCATGTAGATTTTGGTGGGCTTGAAAGCCACTTCTACCCCTGGAAAACCTCCATGAAGCCATCATTCTTCTTCAGGGACTCCTCTCCTTAAGCACAGTGGTTCACGCGGCTGCCTAAAGCAGCAGCCTGTGATTTCCCATCCCTGCTGAATTAACAGATTCTGAGATGTGTCACAAGCCCTCAGTATTCCTACCTCCTGTCAGTACCTGCTATTTCCATTGTCCTGAGAGTTCAGCAAGGGCGACCATGAGGCATCTTTAAGTGTTTTTTTTTTTCAGATGGCTGTAAACTTAGACTCCTGCACTAAGCAGTATCAGGAGAGAAGTTTCTGCCCTATGGTATTTCCAACCAAAGCAATCATTTTAAGCCCAAACTGGTCTCCTGCAGGCAGGGCAGTCCATTCCATCCATGCAGCCTAGACGATGATGGATGCTGCACAAACAAATGTTCCCCTGTCCCTGGGTCAGCGTGTTGTTATTATTCCTTCAGCAGGTGGTTTCCTGATGCCACCACACCGCCCCCTGTCACCAGCCTCCTGTCAGCTCTTTAGTGGTCCCCTCCTGAATGCATTTTACTATACTGAACTCTGACCACACAGGAAAAGAAAATGTTACAGATCTAAGCTAAGATTTTCCATTTCTTTTGCATTTTACTATTAGGACCTATGGAGAACGGTAGGAGCTGCAGAAAGATGAACGCCAGCGCAGTGTCATCTTTTCACTCATCAGACTGCCTGCTTGCTCTCACTATGCAGACAACTGAGAAGATGACAAGACCCAACAAATTGTCATGCACGGTCCCTGTAGCTATCTTAAAAGCTAGCTCCTCTCTGCAGTTGCCTGCCCTGCAACAAGCTGCTTGGGGGGCGCAGGGTGCCAGGGTAGAAAATAGAGACAGTATGCCCTGTGTACGCAGTGATCACAGCACTGAGCCTGATGGAATTCAAGAAGCATTTGGACAACACTCTCAGACACATGATCTGATTTCATTTATATATTTTTTGGGGAGTGGTCCTTTGGGGACCCAGGAGTTGGACTCCCTTCCCTTCCCTTCCCTTCCCTTCCCTTGTAGCATATTTTACTGATTTCAATCTGACTTCTTTTTCCTGCAATTGACTAACATTTAAAAATGAAAAATATCTGGATCAAAACTTAATACTTCAATACAAAACATTCTACTAGGGCATCTTCGTAATTTTAGAGCTTTTAAAAATAAAAATAAACAATAATGTTTTGTAAAAATATCTTATTCTTCAGACTGTTTCAGTTACTGTAATACTCCACTGGACAAATGCATAATAACAACTCTGGTTTACTTGATATATATATTTTCAGGCATCTATACAAATAGAATCATTAATAAAGTAAGCAATTGTATTTCCTGTTTCACTCCAGATTTCATAGGCCTGGTCATCATGGCAACTTTTGTGTCCCTATGTTGTGCCTGAGTCTCCCAGCTTCAAACTTGGACACAATCTGCTCTAAAATCTCATCAGATCATACACAAGAAGAATTGTTTAGTAAAAATAATGCAGTTAGTTAGCCAGTCTTACTTGTTTTCTTAACATGAGTGTGATGCGTATAACGTGTGCCACTGGTGTACTTTTGAAAAATATAATATCATTGGGTTATATTCATTGGTCCTGCCACCTAAATAAAAATACCAACGCATCTTTAATCAATGAGTTAAAATATTCAGGAAATGGAAAAAGTGATGGCACACACATTTTTCAATTTGAATTGCTATGATACAATGCAATCAGCTGATTTGCCTTCTTAAAATGAAGTAGCATTTGACCTAGAATCAGGATCATCAGCTGAGATTTTCTTTGGTACACGCAGTATTGCAAACCAGTTTTTTGTGCACACAGTGCGGACAGCTTAAGTGCCCAGCTAATCATTTGCACCAGTACGTACCTTCCTTGAGTGCATGAAATCATTTCATTAGTTAACACTAAACAACAGGGAAGGAAAATGAAAAATACAAGCAATAGCATCATAATACCATCAACTTGACATTCTAGTGTTTCATCCAATATGCAGCAGATATCATCTAGCATCTGTGTGGGGACTGCTTGAAAAATGCCACTGCCTTGTTAGGAGATGTAATCTTATTCACAGTCTTGTTAATTTTACTGAAAAGGAAGTTGGACCTTGACTATAATAAGAATGAATATCTAAACTGATTGTTAATTGTTAATCAGTTTTATATCATAACCTAACTCAGAAATAATTTCTCTTTCACCGAACTGTGCTATGAGGGGGTTAGTACACTGAACACATATATATTCATTGCAGTGAAGAACTGAGCTTTTTCTCTGGCTTTGGAAGAAGCAGAGAGAAGCTATGGTATTTTACTGCGTCTGGGAACACATGAGCTGCCAGCCCAGAGCTGAGGGCGAAAAAAAGGCCCCACATGGCTACCAAAACAAACAAACAAATAAACAAAAATTGACTTGCCCAGGTCTATTGTATAGGCCTTCTTTCAGTTGGTATGGATTTCTAAATGGAAGACAATGAATTTTCATCTTCACTTGCTTAGGGAAATGTTAGAGGATGCAGCTTCTCACAAATCGGTGCTAAATGCCTGACCAAGTTTTCAGGAAAAGCAGTGTTGTTTCTGTGTGCCTATGCACAACCACTGCATATGTGGGAACAGCATGGTCTGCACACGTGCCCAGACAAACAGCTGCACAGCGCTTGTGCACAGAATATCTCCTTTCCTCTGTTCAGTTATATCAACATCATATGCAGTGCAATTGTGCACAAGTGGGTTGTTGTTCTGAAAACGGGATCCCTTCAGACACAAATGGAAGGCGTACTTTCTACGGATGGACATCTGCATCAAATCCACTGTAGCATCTTTGTTGCTGTCTCATTCATGTTAATTTTTGGAAGACAAGTATCACAAGATGTATAGAAGAAAGAATAGGAAATACGATGCCAGGAAAAAATATCTTGTATATGACATATCTATGAAAAGCACACTTCAGGGTAGCTGAAGAAGATAAAAACAAAGTAATATTTTCTCTTGTCTCTTTTGATTTCCTTTTAGTTATCGATATTCTTTTTGTCATGTTTCAAAATATTCAGAGCCCAATAATGCAGGTTCAATGGGAATCTAGGGCCCAGTACAGCAGCTACATTTGGCAGCTGCTGGATAAGTAATTGTTCAATGGATTTACTCTGCATCTACATGAGGTATGCAAGCTTACCAGAGATAGGCCTAGCAATGTTCTAGCTGAATGAACCGAGAGATAAAACACAGACCTGTAAAAAATGAAATACAGCAAGAGCATAATAAAAATTTTTAAAAAAGCTACAGAATGACTATAATACGATGCAGATTAAATCAAAACCACAATCACATAATGTACATAAAACTTGTCACGGCATGTTAGAAACACCTCATAGCTTACAGATTTTATTGAGTAGTAATAACTAAAATGTGCTGAAAGTGGTACAGAATGTGTGCAAAATAACCTGTGAAAGGATACAACACAATTTGATGTAGTGTCTGTCAAAAAGTATGCAAAACTCTACCAGAACAGAAGAAACTCACCAGGCCAAGGACTATTTTTAGAATGGAGTTCAAAGCAAACCGTCTGCCAGTTTCTCTGGTTTTGGGTGTAGTTTGTCTCCATTTAGCTAGGAATGGATCTGGATGTTATGTATCAAAATACTAAAGTAACTCTTGCTCTTATGAGATTTCCCTTTCATGACTTGGTTCATGAGGTCTGGAATAGCCAAGTCACCTTCCAAATCAGTGGATGTAAATACAGAGTTGTGTTTTACCACTGACTCTACTCCTTTCCATTAAACTTCTTTTTGATTTTGCAAAAACACAATCACATCTGATAATGTGATAATTCTCAACACCGAAGAATGAGAGGACATATTTAGAAGTACATTTCTCTAAATCAAGATGCTTACTGTCATCTATGGAAAGAGAAAAGAATACCCTGAATATTTTACACAACTTTTGTCATTCCAAAACATGTTATATATTATTTTAGCCAGAATTTTGGCATGAACTCTTCTGATTTACTTTTGTGTATGTGTACTTTGATTCCCTTCCGTGATCTCATATCATACTCTATTTATTTATGTATTTTTGTTTTCCTTCTCTCTGTTGTGTTCCATCTGCTGCTCACTTTGTTAAATCCAAAATGATTTAATATTCAAGCTAATCAAGAATAAGATGCTGTTTAAAGAAAACCATCTCCTTCATTTAGCTTCCAGCACAACTACAGCAAAAGCCAAGACATTCAGTTTAATAATAGAATCATCTGAAGGACTGAGAGCATTTGCAGACGTTCATTAACCGATGCTCACATTTCCTTGCGTTCCCACCTTTATTGCTTATACCTGTCCAATGTGCACCGACATTATTGCGTGATTTTTCCAGGCTATGCTGTGAATTTCAACATTTAGACATGTTTCTTAGCAACATTAGGGGCTCAAGGAGAGATTCATATAACAATTTGCATGTAAAGACAGCAATTGGGCAAAATCGTAGCGTTTGAAGCCAAAATTTTGGTTGTTAAAATACTGTGGCTTATAAACACCTACTTTTTTCATTCCAAATTCTGCTTTTGAACAAGCACTAGCTGTGTGCCTCTCCTCTATCAGGGATGAACAGACTGGTGTTTTTTCATACCAATGTTCAGTTCAGAATGTGGTGATGGGGCACCAGTGCCTCCCCAGTGCATACTTGAAACACCACATAAACTACAACGATGCTCAGGACTCTTGGCATGCATGCAACAAAATTTAGAGGTTTTCAAATTTGAATGTCATCTTCTGACCACCTGCAGTGTAGGAATCTAGCCCACACTCCTTCCCCATGCTGCAAGACACAGATTATATTTTTCAGTGTCTCGCTGAAGAGACACTGAAGAGGTCACAAATTCACACTGGTTTGGACCAAAGCATGCTGCAGTACCTTGGATCAAGCACGAGAAAGATGATCCAGCTATCCATCTCCCATACAAAGGAATACCCAGGAACTGCAGCTAGCACTGGTGGAAGATTGATACTTGATGAGAGATTTTGAGTTTTCTTGGGAATTTGTATCACTGCTAAGCACAAGTCTTGGGAAAGCGCCATGTCCTAGATTTGTTTACTCACAGGTTGAGAATTCTTGCTAGAAATGTATTACAGGGAAATCCCATCTTGAGGTCAGAGTGATAAAGCAAAGAAAGCTTCTGCTCTGTGATTTATGTTATGACCAGAACCCCTTGGTACTTACAGACTTGTATAATACCAGCTGCTTATCTACTGTTTTTTCATTACAGACGCATTGTATTTTCCAGCCATCTTGATGCATTCCATTATTTATCCCCCTCCTTGTGTTATATTCAGCAGGGAATAGGGTCTGTTTTATTTGATTAACTAGCAATTCTGCAAACAACAGCCACAAACACCCCTCAACTCCCATGCAGCAGGAAAGCTTTAGAGCCAGGAATGGTAAACAGCTCTCTCCTGCCATTGCAATCCCAGTGAGGGAGCTGTGCTGCCTATCTAGATCGGGCATTTTATGCAAACTGATAGAAGAATGAAATGTGATTACAGCCTGGATAAAAAGCTTCTTAAAACACTCCACATGGCACTTTAATCCTCTCCTCCCATATCTTGGCTATTAAAAAGATGCTGATTTATTGCAGCCACATTTTCAGACTGGACAACTGCTGCCTAATTCAAATACAGAGAGACATAAACTGCTTGCTGGCAATTTCACTGAAGAGAATAAAATGGTAAAAATGGTGGAAACAACAATTATCATTACTCTTTAGCCCAAGGAAAGATTCTGCTTATTTAACAGAAAAACTTAGCTTTGCTCTCAGTTGACACACTTTAAGAAAGCCAGCTCACCTACTTAGCATACCTTCCTCAATGCCATGCTGTTACTTCTAAATTTTTAACTTTTTGGCTGGAAAGTTCACTCCATGTAGATTTTGTTCCAAGAAAAGCACTCAGAAAATGTCTCCTTAGTTGCTTGAATCAGGTCAGAAAGAGACATTAGCGGGAGGCATTGTAATATATGTTACAGAAAAACCATAGCCACGCACAACCTGCAGGAACTGGAAATGCTGTTGAGTCGATAAGAGCTCCTCTGCACAGCCCCCAATGCAGTTCAGAGAGATGATGGCCCGATGGGCAGCCCCAGTAATACCCTTATGAGCTACTCCCAGCCCCATCCACAGCCACAGAGCACACAGAGAGTCCCAGTTTTCTTCAGAACATTTTCAGAACCCTGCACAGATGTTGGGAAGAAAACTGCATGAAACTTCTGGCTCTGCTGGATGGGATTTGAAACCCTCTGAGATATTTACTGGGCGTTGAAGTGGTGTGTTTGCATTTCATATCACTCTAAAGGAGGCATACAGAATAAGGCTAGAGAGCAACAAAAGTGCAGGAGCTGCTGATCATGTCCCAGCCCCAGACTTCGGTGCAGCCTGACAGCCTCACCACTGGAGACTTTATGCTTACTGCAGTTGTCCATTAAAGAAACAACCCCTTACATCCCAAACTCCAAATTTTGCCTGCACAAGTATGATTCAAGCACACAGAAGCTAATCGTGTTTGGCGCTCTGCTTTGTAGGACACCAATATTCTTGTGCAACATCCACTCAGTCTGAACCACTGGATCTGAAATTTCCCCTTTCCCCAGACTCCCCACTTAACCACAACAAAACCATTTTTTTTTCCTCAATAGATCGACAAATTCCAACAAAATGGAGTTTTACTAGAAAATTTCCCAGTATCTCTAATCTGATGACTAAGGACAACATCAAAAAGCAGCCAGCAGTAAGTCTGCACAGTTTTCTAGCCTTCCAGACCAGATGTTTTAAGATTGGTCCTTGGAGACCTCTCTGCCTCTACAACCTGTACGTGGATTTAAATGCACACAGGTATGTAGGAGCATAAACCTGCAGTTGTGTACATGGGCACATCAACAAATTTTGGGTTCCTCTTTTATACTTGAAAAATTAGATTTTTCAATGCTTTATTTCTCTAGATGGTATCTTAAACCACACTGCATTTCTTCTTTCCTCCTGTTCTGAGACTAAGGTGATGTTAATGGCAATCTGATTTAACTAAAGTTTCTGATACTTAGATATTTGATTCTTATACATGTTAGAGACCTAGGTTGATTTTATTGAGTATTCTGTTGGTGCTTTTTAGCTTCAAATTTAATTTTCCTTACTGCCCTTATTATTTCACTAGCATTCCATTGCCTACCAATCTGTTTATTAAGGTATTGACTTATTTAAGGTTGTTAGTCTAAAATTTGCTGTCAGGAGCTCCAGGTACTCCCTGAGCTCTCCTCTTTTGCTTTTCTATTACAACTATAAGACTATTAGAATTGAAAAATTTTGAACAATTTCATGAGGGACTATTGAATGGCTTAAAGCGGAAAGTTGCTATGAATGTACTTTCTGCAGTGCATTTATTTGCTGGTCTATGGAATAGATTTTTTTGGTGGTGGTGGTGGTAACAAGTTATTTTACAAAAATTATATCAATCTGTTAAGTCAAGCCTTTTTTATAAACAATTGCTACAGCAGCTCCACAAATATGAATTAAGATCTCTCTGCTACCTCTTATATTTCTCGCACCATTTTAGTCTTGCAGATTCATAGACCCAGATACACTTCAGAGCTGGAATATACAGCACTTTTTATATATTCTGTTCTCATTACTTCTATTCATGGCTTTTTGCTGTTGCATATATCCTTTAAACAATCTTACGTTCAATCCCATCATTTGCATTTGTTAATGCATCAAAATGTATTTGCATATTATTAAAATATGTTAATACATAAAAATGATAGCTGGAAACATTTAAGTGAGAAAGCAAATACATTTCCAAGTTCTGTGCCTGAAGCAAGTGTGTGCTCTCCTGCCTCCATCTATTGATCATTAGTCAGAGCCTGCATTTCCCCTGATCTGTGCGTGATATGTCCCCAGTGCAGCCCGCCATACTGTGAGCCTGCAGCTGACTTCAAAGTGACAGCCAGGGTTTTGGAAAGCTTTGTCTGATGGAGAATTGAAAGCCTCGGAATTCATTGCAGAGATAAACAGTGAGACAGTGTAAGCGGATGGAGATAGCAAAAGAGATGTATGGCTGCGTACAGAGAGGTGAGGTGGGGAAAGAAGAAAGGCTGGGAAAAAGTTGGAGGAGCTGGGATCCAAACAAAAAGGATGGAGGATCAAAAAGCTGAAAAAAGAAAAAGTGAGAGGGAGGGAACAAAGCGAAGCGGGAATTCAAAAGGGAAAGAGAGAGCTGAGGTTGCTGGAGCTGCGTAGGAGTCTGTGTAGTCCCCAGACACCCTCGGTATGGTGGTATTACTTATCTCCATGAACCTGGAAATGGTACAGAACCTCAGTAGGAAAAGAACTAAGTTAATGGAGATAAAATGGAGAAATAAGAGCTCACAGGACCAGAAAAATAGGTGCCTAATATCTTTCATGTCACCTGTAGCCAA
Source organism: Heteronetta atricapilla (assembly GCA_011075105.1). NCBI lineage: Eukaryota > Metazoa > Chordata > Aves > Anseriformes > Anatidae > Heteronetta > Heteronetta atricapilla. The sequence continues at coordinate 26,707,912 of CM021734.1, read as the reverse complement.
ATGAGAGTGCAGCAGATACCAAGCTACTCTTCTCTTTCAGGCACTTAATAGATTTTTTTTTTTTTCTTAGGATAACAAAATTCCAAAACAAGGAATAAAGGCACAGCCATGTCTCTCTGCTGTGGATAGGGAGGTGAACCACAGAGATGGTTCAGCAAGGGAGCAATGGCACTAACGTCGCCTCTACATGACTGAGGACAGGAAGAAACAGCAATGGAAGTGATATAATCCACATTTCTTTTTCTCCCTGAAACAGTAATTTTTGATGGATCTTTTCCAAAGATGATTTTGAAAAAGGGATATAGAATTGTGTCTGGGCACAAAAGAAAATACCTGGTTGATTAAACTGCCCAAATTCAAAACTTTTTGTCATCTTCCCACAACAAAATGGCTATAATAATAATAATAAAAAAAAATCTGAAAAAGCAACAGAAAATGCTTCAAGAAAAACATTCTACTCATCTTGAACTTTGCTGCCTTACAGGTTCTGCACAGAAGCAGCACGCATCTGATATGGTAAGACTGGGAAAAAGTGTTTTTAGGAGCTTGTATCTTCCATCAGGAGTCTCCCTTGTTTAATAAAAAGCAACCTCATAGGCCTACATAGGATTATAGGACTTGTAATACCACATTCATTCCAATTCCTGCTACATCAAAATAAATGACCACTTGCCAAAGGGGAATGACGTGCAAGTGGCACATTATGTTTCTGGAGACAATGGATGCTAATACAGTAGAGCTGTGAGAGCTGAGATCAAAGTCACCCTGCAGAAATAAAACCTGAGATAATGGATGTGCTACTCAAAAATCCAAAGAAGGGTATGTCCCACCACGAGCTGCTGACACACAAGTTGAAATTCACTTCTCTGCTAGCATCCCAGCACAGCTTGCTCATCCCTCTACAGTTTTCAGTCATTTAAAGCTGTGGTCACACTCTTTGTGTGTGTGTGTGTGAGAGAGAGAGATATTGCCACAGATGGAAGAGCATAAGAAGATAGCACATACAATTTTAGTAACTGCATGAGAAGTAGATTTGTGGGTTAGAGAATGTAATAAAAGTTTATAATCTAGCAGATCTAGATGGTAAACTATCCGTCTATCCATTTATCATCTCCCTGCATTGGTTTGTTATTATATACAGCCATCATGCTTTTATTGTAGGATGCCATATCAGGACCAAGGTCTCTCTAACAGCTATGCCCAAATGACTACTGATACCCTAAGTAACAAAACTGCCCTCTCAGTACTCTTCTGCCCCAAAGAGTGTTCCTCTCCTGAACCCTTCCTGGGCTCTGTGGCTGATAGACAGAAGGTAGAACATCATCTTGTTTTGCTTTTAATTGAGAGAGTAACATCCAGGAAAACTTCCATTCTGCCACAAATATATCTACAGACATCTCCTGTTTTGCACACTTTGCTAACACCTATATTTTACTCATGAGACAGTTCATAACAGCACCCAGGAGAGCTGTCTTTCTTTCAGACCTCTCCTGTGCTATGCATACTAAATGCACTTATCACATAGTGAGCAATCAGAAAACTTTTCCTTTCATGGAATATGATAGCAGCATTACTGTGGAAGACCCAGATATGCCCAAATTTAGCTACTTTCCTAGGTGTAGCTAAGATAGGAATGTTTTCCTTCTCTGTTTATGCCACCCTTTCTAACAGGTGCCTCCCTAATTCTGAGCACAACCAGCTGAGAAAATTTCAGCAACAAGTAATGCTAGGAATAAAATCTCTTTTAAGCATTATCCTGGCATGCTCACACTCAACCTTTACAACCATGGACTGCAAATGCTTAAACTACTTAAACTCTTAAACTACTTCTTAATTGACAGTTTTCTTACTCGTTGTTCATTTCATTCCAGAATTTCCCATCCCCTATAATTCCCGGTTTCAGGAGGGTGCTCAGCATTTTTACAATTGATCACCAGCCAGTGCAAATGAAAGCAGCACTCACATTACTTAGCGAGAAATTTGAAGTATCTTATATATTACTTTGAGCATTGCAGTGCTCAGATGTGACACAGCCACAGAAACACTTCTACAGAGCTGGTCTCCTACCACCGGGGATGCACTCCGGGTGTTTCTCTCATGACACCATCCTAATTAGTCCACTTCTAAACAAGAGAAACCTCGAGTGAAATCTCTACCAACAAAGGTTTGTCAGTGGAGACAAAAGTTCCTCTCTGGGTTTCTCATGTGAAAAGGCGACTACAGGGATAGAATTGCACTAAGGCAAGAAGTACTTAGCTTTAGATTTGGCCATTAGGATGAAGCATGAGGACCCGTCCCATCTCATGCTCACTCCTCAAGGGCTGTCAGCCATCCTGCCTCCAGCTGAAAAGTCTGGTCTCAGTTCTCTGTAGAATGAGAGTCTACAGGATTCAACAAAATTAGTTCCACAGGGTATATTTTGCCATTTCTTATTTTTTATTGCCTTTTCTAGTTGTGAAACATGATCTTACTGTGATGGCTTCTGTACAAAATAAGTCACCAAGAAAAATAGTTTCATAGTTTAGGCACTCCCAACCACTCTCTAGAGAAGGAAATTGTCTACAGTAGCTAGGAATGAAAGTTGGGCCCCTAAATTAGGTACCTCAAGTTACACATGGTGGGACTATTGTTGTTGTAACCATGACAGTTTAAGAATCTAAGTGAAACAATGTTTTAAGAGAGAATTACCTTTAAATAGAAGAAAGGATATAACTGGTGTGGGATGCCTAAATGACCTGGCTTTCAGGCAAACAAGCCTTGTCTGAAAACAAGCAGAAAACTTCAAGATTAGTAAAATATCTCTGAGATTAATGTAATTATGTTAATCAATGAAACAATCCAAGAGAAAAATGTAGCTGGCAACAATGAAGCTGGAGAAAATGAGAGAGAATAAGGACCAACTGCTCAGTCATATGTCTTTCCTCTCCCCTATCTTTTTATCGTATTAGACTGTTACAAACCTTAGCTCTTACGCTCTTCTGAAGTTAGCCTGTAGCTTTCCTTTGAGGATAAGGACTCAAAGGTCAGACATGGCTTGTTTTCTGAGAAGTACTCTTCCTCTAGTAATGGGCATGTTCATGAACTTGTTTGATTGTGGGCTACAGTAGTTATTTGGTTTTACCCACTTTATATCTGTGATGGTATTTAGGTCACTAAATCCTGAATTCCTCTCTCCCTTCTTATTGGCAATTAAAAAGTAAGCCAAATAAAGGGAAAGAACATAAAACAAAAACAAAACAGGGTGGCTCAGTTGATGGGTAGCGATTGTAGTACACCAGAGACCAAGTTGTCAAAGTTTTTGTTAGTGCAATAATAAAGGAGTATGTTGAGGAGTTTGAAGAAGTTAAGATGAATGTCTGGAGATAAAACTTCACACCTTACAGAAGAGTCCTTGGAGAATGCATACAGAGTCTTGCTTGAAAGAGAAAAGAGTTGCACTGGAAACTTACACCTATGATTTTCAACTCAGAAATGAGAAAACTACAGGCAGTTTCAGAATCAGCCATGAAGGGCCTCGAAACATTTTTTTCTTGGGGGGGATGAGGGAGTTGGGGTAGGAGCACTTTCAATAGAATTCAATACAGTAAAAGAGTTTTGTAAAGTTCAGAGAAAACAATGATAAAAGCTGCTATAGTAATGGACAAGGTTGGATGGCTAAACTATAGACATGTTATAAAGGGTGAATTCATAAAATTTAGACACACTTTGGTTACAAAAGTTAAGACAAAACATAAGCCAATAATGCCACTAGATTATAAACTTAAGCAAGAGAAAGCCACAAGAAAGAACATGGAAAGTAAAACTGGGGGTAAGATGTAGAGTTAGCTAGTCTAGATTTTAGCTATGTTGAACTAAATTCATGGTGATACATCCATGAAAAAAATAGTAGAAGAAAAAAAATATAATTTCAGATACAAAGAGCTCAGTTTCAACTATGAGAAACAGAACTGCAAGTTACCTGCATGGAGTCACTAGTGGAATATCTTTGGAGTGAAGTCAATAGCAACTTGGATGGCATTTCAGTGAGAGCAAAAGGTTGAAGGTACATTCCGGAGCACATAGGATGAAACTGAAGATGAACTCAGACAAAATTTTCAGGGAACTTTGGAGATAAAAAGAATATGGCAATGACCAGCTTGGTTGTTGTATGAACAAGTATGTGCGGATCCATTTCTTGATATGCAGGCTGGCTCAAATTTTGACTCAAGTTTTTACTGGAACAAAGCCAAATTGCATGAAATAAGAAGTTTTCACAGGTGTTCTACTCAAGATAAAAACCCCTCTAGAAAGTCACAGTTGGATGAAACTTTGGAATATGTTTTAGAGCATTCAGGAGGGACAGCAAGCCTTTTGTTGAGCCTTCCTTACATTCTGAGAAAATGAAGCAACAGGAAATCTGTTTTAGATTTTTATTTTTAAACTACATGCAGAATCTTCCTAATGCTCTGTTAACTGTCACAGCTCAGTTATTAAACACGAAAAGCACACTAACCCCTAGGCTAATGCAGATAACTATTAGCCTTTTGATGATGCCTGAAGGTAACACTACACTGCGTTTGCCATATTTTCTGGTCCAGTGTTTAGGAATCTAAACTTTTTCACTGCTGCTTGTTTGCTTAAGCCCTAGATATGGGAGCAAAGATATGCAGGATTGCAGAAAAAAATCTTTCTTCAGGCTGGTTATTCTGTAGGCTCAAGCAAACTGGAGCCAAGTTGTGGTAAGGCTATTACAAATGTGCTTTGTGATGAAATACACTCCACTCCCACTACCATAAACTGACATGTGGACAAACTATGAGACTTCAACCATTACAGTGCCAGTGGATCAGGCATTCCTCCTGACGTTATTAACAGCACATCACTGGTAAAACAGGCTCAGACTTTGTGTTGAGATTTGCTTTCTAGGAAGAGGTTGCTATATGACAAATAAGACAGAGCCAGACCGTCCATGACAATTTGAAGTGAGGCAGGTGGGTTTGGTACGCCCAGGCACCTGTTGGCTCCAAGGCATGGACAAAGCAGAAGGTAATTGCAAAACAGATAAATTGTACCTTCAGCTGTGGGGTGCAACAAAGTCTTAAGGGTACTCCTGAAACTTATTACTAGTGGAGTAGCACATCCATCCAGTAGAGCATCCCATCTGTGCAAGAAGTGTCACCTCCAGAAGCAGAAGAAGAACCAACAGTGTAACTGACCCCTTTATAGAGAATTAAGATATATGGGGGACTGGTGTGCAGTCATGGTATTTTTACATGCTCTTGCCTTTTTTTCTTATTATCCCTTTCTCAGCCACTGTCAAACTACTGAACCACAGACCACAGTAAGATCCAATATGCAAAATCTCTGCTTTGTTATTTCCTTTTTTTTTTTTTTTTTTTTGGTGTCTTTTTACTGGCTAGCTCCATTGTTGGAAATGTCCATAACAAAGATGCATGGACTTGAAAATCTTAACTAGGTCTTTTTGTGGTGTAATGAGTATATCTGCCACCAGAATGACAATTCCAATGGCAAGTTCATGAGTAAATCAGTTTAATTACCTAATTCAGGAGTTTTCTGGTTCATCAATAGAAATCTCTGTGCCATTGCCATTGCAAATTAAGAATAACCACATCTAGTTATTGATAATTTGTTCTAGCACAGAGCCACAAATCATTATTACCCCTTTCTTCACCAGACAAATCACCTTAGCAAAGCTTTTGTTATGGCCTATTCATGGGTATTTTAAACAATAATATTATTACTAGAGCAGTATTCTCAGGAAGGTAAAACTGCCATCCAGGGAAAATGAACAGGCTCAACAATTGCTCACATGCTTTCACTGTGGATAAAATGACAAGAAAATGAAAATCTCAAGACCAAATTTCCTTTGATACTGTGGTGAGGGTTAAAGAGGAATTATTAATGCTCTGGAATTGAGAGAGTAAAAGGAGTTTCTTTTATTGCACCATCCAAAAACATTAATTCACCTGACAGTCATTATCAAGTTTCCTACCAGCTAAATATTTTGCACTTGAAGTTATACAGACAAGAGGTTTCAAATGCATTTTGATTCTGCCTATGCAGCCTGGGAAAGAAATTTTCTACTTTGTACCACTGAGAAAAATGCAGATGCTGTAGGCTACAGTGTCATGTTCAGAGGAACGAGGTGGGTAGGATAGGGCATTAGGCACTATTATACTCTAGGGAAGAAAGAGCAGACAGGGGCACAATGGAAGCACTTCATTATATTTTAAATGGGAATAGTTCCAAGGATAGGAAAGCCTGTGGTGCTTGTAAAGGATTAAGCAGGGTAATGTGCTTTTTAAGAAGACATAAAAAGGTATGTAATGTGATATGTTTAAGCCTAAATGATTTTTCTTGGAGTCCTCAATGAATGTTTAAGCAGGCATGACTTAGGCCTCTGTAAATCCTCCCTGAATAAATAACTTCCCCAAAAATAGAGACTCCTTTGACAGAATGAGATGCATATTTCATAACCTATGCAAAAAAAGGGAAATCAATTTGAGATACACAAAACACTTAAGAATAATAAAGAAAAAATGAGATAAAAGTGAATATTCTCTGGAATAATCCAAGCATATATAGGAATACAGACACCTTCTCATCCGTTTTGATTTGACAAAGCAGGAGGACAAACAACTGAATTCTTCCCTTGCTTTGCTACAGATCTTAAAATGCTTTTTGTTGTCTTTTGAGAAAGGAAAAGACAATAAGCTGTAGAAGTTTCTAAAGCGCCTGCTCTCTTCCAGCTGTCTCCTGTTTGCGGTATTTAAAACTCGGCTGTCTTTTCAGGGTAAATCCACCCATTGCTCTCTAACCAGATGTGATGCTGCAAACTGCTGTTCACGTGGATGCTCAGTGATACATATTCACTTGATTTACAAGACAAGGACCAATACATATCAAACCCCAGAAACTTAAAACGGCCTGATCTTCCCATCCTTTTTTCCTGCCAGCCTTGCCCTCCCACCAGGAAAAACAAGTCGAAGACATAGACATCCCGATGCAAAATGGGATGGTGCAGTCATTGTCATTTGGCTGCATTGTGTTCCCACTCACACAGGTGAGATTCCCCATAAAGTCCCAGGCACAGCAAATGCACCGTCCTGCTGAGCAAGCAGGATTATATGTCGAATAAATCAGCATTTGATCCAACTCCCCCTCCCCCTGTTTATAGATAAATTCACATTAAATCGCTACTTTCCTCCAAATACAAAGAATACAATTTTCAGAATAGAAGCAAGACAAAACTGCAGGATTTTAAGATTTTTTTTTATTTTTATTTATTTATTTTTTTTTTAAATGCTTGGCTAAGCCTTTTGCACATCGCAAAGCCTGCCTGCCTGTTTAACCAAGCCATTTTGTGATGTCTACTCGCAAACCCTGTTCATCTCGGAGCGGGTGCAGCAGGGCCTGGATAAACTGCTGTTTAGTGACGCTTTAGCACTGGTTAATAGTAGAAACAAAACAAAACACAAAAGGAGACTTATCTTGTCCAGGGTTATAATCTGGTTGTGTTAATGGCTCTGGTGTGGCTTGTTAGAGTCATTTAAGGCCCTGAAGGGTTTTATGAAGCTTATAAATAGGCAGAGGGGACCCATGAATTTACTCTCAAATGTTTGCATTTTTTTGGAAGGTATTTCACATGATTACAATCCCCGACTTTTATCAATTATTCTTTTTAAAGGCTGCCACCTGTGAGGGCAGTCAAGTGCTGGAACAGGCTTCTCAGAGAGGTGGTTGATGCCCCATGCCTGTCAGTGTTCAAGAGGCATTTGAATAATGTCTTTAATAATATGCTTTAACTTGTGGTTAGCCCTGAAGTGGTCAGGCAGTTGGATTAGATGATCTTTGAAGGTCCCTTCCAACTGATCTATTCTATTCTAATTTTCTTTGCCTAAGAGTAGTTTTTAACATCACATTCATCTTCCAGCTGAAGGAGAAAAGAGTCTTAAATGACTCTTGAAAGGCACAGCTTCATTTTTTTTTTCTTTTTTCTTTTTTAAATCAACAGACCTTTCTTCCTGAGCAGGCAATCTCCCAAAAGCTTCCACATGAACAGAAATTGGCAGATAACCTTTTTTTTTTTTTTTTTTTTTTTTTTTTTTTTTTTTTTTCCTGTGTTATTTCTTCCTGTAATGCAAAAGAAGGGGAGAAACTGCAAATGCATAGGTGGATGTGTATGTTCACTGGAACCAGGCCCTCTGATATTTTAAAATTGGAGGGTGGCTAGCTTGCTCACATTACAACTTGGTAGTTTTATGCCACCACTTGCAGTTGCTTGTTCCTGGGAATTGGAGGCATGGGAACGAGATAGAACCCAGATAGTTTTGTTTTTGTAAGTTTTAAGACAGAAACTGCAATGTTTTCAGGAATTGGGTATCAACTATAATCTGGAATTACTTGCCAGCATGATACACTGGGTTGCTTTTTTCAACTAAAAGCAATTAGTCAACACTGTTGACTGTGTTGACTGCTGTGTTTGATGCACTCTGTTTTCTGATTCTCCCTTAGTATATCTTAGAAAGGCAAACCAGAAGGCAGGGGGCTTTTTTTTAAATATATATATATATATATATATATATATATAAAATATAATTATATTTAAATATATATATATAAATATATATATATATATATACATACAAAAGGCAAAACCTAGCTTTATCAGACCCTTGCAAACAGAGCTAAAATATATTTTCTCAAAAAAAGCAATTTCCTCTAGCCAATAAATCTTCAGACTGTCTTTTTTTTCCCTTGCTTTTTCAGCTTATGACTTTTTCTAAAAGGGTTTCAAAAGTGCAGCTCCCCAGGGCCTTCCTTGCTTCTTCACTCATGCCATTTTGTCCTTCAGAAGATAAAATACGATCTCAGTTATACAGAGGGTGGATTAGTGATTGTTAAAATTCCAAACAAACTTTATTTTGTTTTTATTTTATTATCAAGACATAACCAGAGGCTTCACTACTCTTTTTAACATAGCCTTTTCTCTTATGTGTCTGTATCTGGTGTCAAACACCAGAAATTACAGGTTTCCCTGGCAAATGGATTTCAGCGCACACAAAACACAGAGTTTTCCCCCATTTTTAGAATTCTTTAAACCAGGCTTTAGACAACACAAAACTATATGGATATTTGCTCTGCCACATTTTTGAATTTAAAATCTATCTGCAAAATATCGTATTTAAAACTGAATGTGAAGGTACAGTGGTAGAGATAAAGTTTGTATTTAATCACCAACTAACCATTATTCACTCATACTGAACCATTTCATAGACTGTTTCTTATAAAAGCTGTAGCTCTCAGTCACAAACAAGGGAGGGAAACATTGCACTTAAAAATGTCCCTGCAAAAACTGACTCTTGCTTTCAAATTATTTTCCCTCTGTTAAACTCGTTACAGAAGTGGCCATGTCTCTTTAAAGACAGATCATCTTTTCCTGCCTACCTCTCTTGAAACATACATGATTCAGAGCTATAACTGAAAGCCAAGGTTTTCAGTGCTGGGAGCCTACAAAATAAGTTAATCAATGTCTTGTCTTGAAAGTGCTTTAAGCTTTGTACAGTATATTGCCATATCTTTTGGTATTAGAAGTCCGGGGATCCTATTCCCATTTTGCATCCTGACAAATGCATTAATCTCTCATACCGATAAATCCTTTTCAGAGCAATCACTCTAGGTACTTACATTTTAAAATGTATTTAAAAAAACTAGCTGAGAAGTCCCACTCCTCTGTGCTGATGCAATGGGCTTGCAGAAGCTGGTACTAAGCATGATCATTATCTGGGTGCAAATGCATCCCTTACAGTCAAAAGCAACTAAACAAATCTGGTGTTACCACAGAGAGTCTCAATGGGAAGAAAAAGTAAATCATAGCAGTACCTTTTGAATGCCTGCAGTCGACTCCAAGACGTTGTTCTCTGAGCCGTTACTTCTGTTAATCATCCGCCACATTTGGGAATACATGCTGTCCCTCTCAAAAGGATTCATCCCTTTCACTCGGACGTGCTCATAGACTGCGGAGTCCAAGACAGTGCCATAAGGAATATCTGTCTGCCTTGAGAGATCCTGGAGAGACCTTAATTGTTGGTGAAGAAAAGAGACACAGGAGACTTGAAGCCACATTTTCAAGAGGAAGGAGCTGCAGGCAAGCAAAGGGCAAAATACAGAAAGATGGCTGTCAAGCCAGTTTCATTTGTTGTTCTTTTTTCTCTGTTTGTTTTGTTTTGTTTTAAAAGACAAAGTGAGACTGAAAAAAATGTTTTTATGATTTAAGACACAAGGAGGAACATGAAGTGAAAAGATGGGGTGGAAAAATGAAAATGGGTGAAAAGAGAAAACACAGAAGGAGCAAGAGGATCCTGTCAAATGCTGAGAGCTCCTCTGAGCTAGGGCAAAGGAGAGAAGGGAGTGTTGCAGTCCCTCCAGCAACTCCAGTCCCTACACTGCAAATTAAATTGTCTTAACAACAGAACTCACTGAAAACAGCCCAAAGCACCAGGGCTGAGTATTTGTCTGGGCTACCAGGTTACATGGTGACGAGCAGCTTTTGAGCATCATTCCAGTACTGAACTGTGCACCCATCACACACAGGAGGTTGCATCCTTCTCCGTTTTCAGCAACAGGATGTTTTTTGTTACGGTTTCATAAACTGCCTCTGCATTATGGTCTATGTTACTCTGTCCAATAAATTTGTTCTACTTTGCATATTATATAGTCTTATTCTTTTCCTATAAACGGGAACAAATTATCGAGTTCAGAAGTTTCTAAAGTGTCCCAAGTACAGCTTTGTCAACCCTGTTTTGGCCTTAAGAATCTATATTTTTATAGTCTTTTAAGTCTCCTTATGTCCTGCCCTTTGTTTTCCTGTCCTATAGAACTGCTGTCCCATACCTTTGTTTCTTTAATGGAATTCATTAAAGTTTCAAAATAAGTACTGCAATATGTCTACTGCCTAAAACCCGTTACAGCTTTCCTGGCACAAATTAACTTTGTATAAACTGCGTGGATCTAGTGGATGACACCCAAGGACAAATTGAGGGGCTGAGCGCTGTCTAAAAGCAGGCAATAGCAAACTGAAAAAGCTCTTTGCAGCTGCAGAAAATGTAAACTCAACTGTAGGAAATCCATCAAATTCCATGTTGCGTTTTTGAAACATGTAAATTTAAAGGCTAGTAAAAATGACCTTACATGGGGAAAAAAGGGTAATTCTTTGAAGTTTCAGATGACACTGAGGAAAACAGATATTGAAGGATATGTATGCCACTGAACACAACAGAAAGTGAGAAACACAGTAAGAAATCAGTAGATCTCAATGGCAAGGGTTTAGAGGTTCACTGAGTCAAACAGAAATCCTCTGAAATTCAGACATATGGACTTAGAAAAATATTGCACAAGAACTAAATTCTAAGCAGATAATATATAGCAAATATTAGGGAGGGATACATTCAGTTTTAAAGGGTAAATAACCAGCAGCATTAAAAACCACAATTCTCTCCTCTTTCTCCAACAAGATGGCATTCTTCTTCAAGAACATAAGCAGCAAGGAACTTACAAGGAATCGGTACACACAGAGGATCACCAAAGGTTAGCTGCAAGATGAAGCTTTGGCTGAAAATTAGTACATCAGTCTCCAACCATAGGACTGAGACTTGCCCTTTTCTAGGAAGAAAAATGTAAGACTGCAGTAGACTAAGGTATCAGGAGATACCTTACCTAAGTATTGTGGCTAATTCATAACTGAAAATTGAAAAAAAATATCAAGCCCAGATATAAACAAGCATGAGTTCTGAAAGATTATATATGAAATGCTGATCTGTTAGCAAAAATGTGAAATTTCATTACAGCCAATGTGTGAAAGGGTAGTGATAAATATTTTTTAAATGCTCTAGTGGTGATCAAGGGAATTACAAAAGTAAGCAAGTAGGTAAAATGACATACTCAGGTTTAATAAATAAACTGAAATAAGGGTTGACAAAGTTTAAAGATAGCCATTAGGTAGATTTCAGGTAAACATCAGGGAAAACTATAGTCATTTTTGAAATCACTAAAAAAAATAAGGCTTTCAAAAGGTCTTCATTAAATAATATGAACAAGGTAGAACAATGGACAGGCTACAAAAGGAGGACTAAGAACATAAGAGCAACATAAGAAGGACATGGACCTGTTGAAGAAAGAGAGGGGCATGAAAAAGGCCCATGAAGGACCCAGAAAAGGGCCATGAAGATGATCAGAGGGCTGGAGCACCTCTCCTGTGAAGGCACTCTGAGGGAGTTTGGGTTGTTCAGCCTGGAGAAGAGAAGGCTCTAGGGAGACCTTACAGAGGCCTTCCAGTACCTAAAAGGGGCCTTCAGGAAAGCTGGGGAGGGATTCTTTGTCAGGGGTGAAGTGATAGGAGAAGGGGGAATGGTTTTAAACTAAAAGAGGTAAGATTTAGTTAAGATATTCAGAAGAAATTCCTGACTCTGAGGGTGGTGAGGTAGTGGAACAGGTTGCCAGAGAAGCTGTGGATGCCCCATTCCCGGACATGTTTAAGGCTAGGTTGAATGCGGCGTTGGGCAACCAGACCGAGTGGAAGGTGTCCCTACTCGTGGCAAGGGCTTGGAACTAGATGATCTTTAAGATCCCTTCCAACCCAAACCATTCTATGATTCTAGGACTTTGTGAACATTTCCAGGGCAAACGTGGATAATATCAGGAAAGACTGTGCTCAGCTAGACTGAAGAACTTTAAGGATGAGCAGCTTCTGCAGTATTGAAAGGCTGAACAAGGAAAACACAGACGTGTTGAAGAAATATGGGACAGCAGACACAGCTTAGGCTGAGGTGCTTAGTGCTGTGTTTGCCTCAGTTCCTCACCAACAAAGTCTCTCAGTTTTCCGTGGCTAGAGGCAGGCTTCAAGGAGGCAATGAATGACCAGCAGTGGGTGGCCTGGTCAATCTCAATCAGCTGAGACAGGGATTACTTGCAAACGGTAGACTTATGGAAGTCCATAGGGCCTGAAGGACTGAAGTGTGCTGAGAAAGCAGACCAATGTCCTTGAAAGACTTCTTGCAAGCACCTTCAAAATGTGGTCAAGATTGGAATAGATCTCTAACCATTGGATAAAGCAGATGTCCAGGCTATATTATATATATTCATTATTATATAAATGATCATTATTATATAAATGGTCAAAACAATGATTCAGGGAACTAAGGCTGGTCAGCCTTGATTCAATTCCTGGACATCATGGAGAGAATCCTCAGGCTGCCCAGGGAAGTGGCTGAGCCACCATCTCTGTAGGTATTTGAAAGACATGTAGATGTGGTAGTTAGAGACATGGTTTGGTGAAAGTCTTGGCAGTAGTAGGTTAATGGTTGTACTTGATGATGTTAGAAGTTGCTTCTTTTTATGATTCTATGATTTTATGATTCTATTCAACTCAAACCATTCTATGATTCTATGTTTCTGAGCACACGAAGGAGAAAAAGTTGACTGGGAACAGTCAGCATAGATTCACTAAGGGCCTGCACAGTGAGTCAGGACTAACCAAACAAATCACCTACTACAATAATACAACTTGGTTTGTGGACAAGACCAGCACAATGGATGTAACTTATCCTAAGTTCAGTAAGCTTTCAGTACTGTCTCCAACAATTTCTTTGTATCTAAATTAGGCCATCAGGCCTGGCTGGGTGAAAAAAACAGATGGATGAATTCCTGTTCGGATGATCAGGCTCACAAGGTGATAGGTTGTGTTCCACTTTGAATCCAGTTACAAGTATCACAGGGGTCTACCCTGGGACATATCTTTACCAATATCCTGGAGGAGGTAAGGAAGCACCCTCTTACCAGGTTTGCAGAAGACATGACACAGGGTGGGCAGACAGGGCTTCCATTCAGATTGACCTAGAAAGGCTGGAGGAACAGGCCAACAGGAACATTGTGAGATTTAGCAAGGATAAATGTAAAACCCTGCACTGTGGTAGGAATGATGCCCTTCAACAACACAGGCTGGGATCTGACCAGCTGGGCAGTACCTACGCATAAGGTACCTTGGTAGACAGTGTTGCGCCTCAGTGAAAATTTCTCTCTCTTTCACCATTACACAAAGTGTGGTGTAGAAGAAGGTGTATTACTATCGTATTTATAGTCTACATATCTGTCAAAAGCATCACTGATGCAAGGCACTAGATAAATACATATATTATATATATGCATTTATATGTATAAGTTACTATATTCACCCATTCTCTGTCACTGTAGCTGCCACCAATATACTTCTGTATCTCCTGGCAGCGCTCAGAAGTGCAACAAACTGTCATAGGATACATATCGTAATGTCCTGTAATTGTTGTTATTTGTCATACATATTACTAGAAAAGTACACATAAAGTATTTATGGAGTCTCCAATTTCTAATGACAACACCTAGCAAAACTGCAGTCATTACTTTACAAGACTCTGTATAGTCATATAATTTCCGTAACTAGCAATAAAGCATTTTTCTGAAATATCATTGCTAACTGGTATATAAACGATACATTTAACTGCTGCCACAAAACAGTACAGTTGTAAAGAGCACAAAAGGAAAAACAGCTCCTCCATGTATCTTTCAGCTATAAAAGCAACCTTCTGACAGGCAAACCAATGCTAGACATAAGTGCTTGTCCAGAAGCACACAGCAAACAGGTATGGGAGAGTTCTCATTTTATCAGCGAAAAGCAAGTGAGAGTGCCATCACATGCAAAAGGATCACCAGCAGAGAATTAACGAGGAGAATTATGTTGATGCCTTCAGGAAAGTGCAAGGGAGCTGTATAGTCTGGCATTAACTACAGTCTGCAGGTCTTCACTGTTTGGTGTCCTATCTCAAAATGCAGGATGCCTCTCAGCTGCCGCACTTTGCATCTTTGCACATTTTAGGTGCTGCTCCATGCTGGGAAAATAATGGCAAGACAAGAGTGAGATGCATTTAAAGTCCACATATGAACTAAATGCTCTTCAACCCCAAGCTCTTGTTCACCTGACCCTATGCTGAGGAGTGAGAAAGTTCAGCAGTCTCTAAGTGTACATGTGTGCACGCTGCTGTGTGGGCAAGTTGCTGAAATGGAAAAGACCTATCACATCACTGACTACTCCCCTTATACAAACATGCCAAATGGTATCAGAATATATATGACCTGCTTCAGAAACTGCTTTATATAACTTTATAACTTGCATCTCTACAGACTTCTGGAAAGACATACACAACACAGCAGCCAAGCTAAGGAAAAAAAAAAAAAATGAGAAAAAGAAAAAAGGCAACAAACCTTGACAGAACTAATAAAATCATTAAATAAGTGAGGTTCCTTTCCAAAAGAAAGAAATTTTTGTAACTGCTTTGCCTCCAGCCTGGTTTGCAGGTTTACACATTGTTCAACGTACCTTTATTCCTGGATTAAACAACTTATTCTCTGTTCAGACAAATACCTTTAGTGGAGACATAAATCCCCAGCCTCAGTATGTCCCCCCAGTCTCAGCACACAGCTGCCAGACCAGACCTCAGAATAAGGACGAAGTAGTAGTTAAGTTGATGAATTCATACAGGATATTCTCTAATGCCCAAATTCTGATAGCATTAGTCAGTTTGGATGGAAATTTAATTTTGCAGTAGTTTTACTGATCTCTGTTGAAATACCTGCAAAGCAAAGTACTTCTAAGACGAGTATGGGTATTATAATTCCACACTTAAATAAAACCTCTCTCTTTGAATTTCTCATTTTGAATCAGTAAGGTAATAGAAGTGTTTAAAACCAAATAAAAAGCACATAAAGTTGAAAAAAAATCTATAAAATAAAATGCTTTTAAATGAACTTGCATATAGACAAAGTCTCCTTATAGTGAAGTGACCATGCAATGCAATACACAAGTCACAGTTCAGCTTATTTTTTGGTTATCACTCTCGAAGCATTGCAGGGAAAAATATTATACATGGTCTTTATGTTCTGTATTTTTTTTTTCTAACTGCAATTATTAGAATAATACAAATCTCATTGCTTATACTTAAGTCTTTATGACTAATTCTGATAAAGATTTCCTATGCATTTTTTTTTCCCTAGGACACTAAGGATTAATTCAGAGGTGATCTAGGAAACTGGGCACAGCAAGCCAAGAGATTTGAATGTTGGCACTGACAACTGTGTCAGAAACTAATAACGCTGCTTGCTAGTTAAAAGATCTGGGAGAACCACATAAAAGGAAAGGTTAAGGAACATTTTGTTTTTTGGAGTGAGGAAATATCTACTCCAATTACTGCATTATTGTGTAACCCCCCTTTCAGAAAATATGTAGGCAGTAGTAGTAAGCTGTTTAAAGCCTTGGGGACATCTTAGCTTGAAGTGAATCATGGTTAGAAAAAAAAAAAAAAAAAAAAAAAAAACACTGAAAAGAATGACTAGGCAAAAGAAGCATGACAAAAGGCCATGCTGCCATTATTTGGAGGCAGAGGTCTCACTTATCAAACAGGAGATACTGCTTGTATCTTGGAGGACATAACATGAACTTCTTATTTTACAAAAGACACAGACTCTTTCCTTTAACATGTGCAGTCACAAATCTTAATCAAGCTTCCATATTTTTAGCAGTGTGTTAGATTTAAACCTGAAGCCACCTAATGCTAGCCTTTCTCATGACAAATCCTTTGTCTTGCCCCCGATCCCCAATTTCCCTGCAAAATTTCAGTGCCTTTGAGATGGTGGTGACATCCTCACTTTACCAAGGAAAGCAGTGCAGTCTGAATAAAATCAGTCTCTCTGCCAGTGGACTCTAATTCTATTCAAACAGAATCATAAAACAAAGTAACGGCAATAGACGTTCAGTGGTGAAATTCATAGCATCAGCATCTACAAGAAATAGCTTGAGTCCTCCAAATTTATTTGGCATTTTCCAAGAGAACATACTCTTAATTGCCATTCATCCATGTTGCATTTGAGACAGTGATGTAAAGACCTAAGGAATACAGAAATTATGCTTTGCTTTGCTGACACAATGTTTCGGCACTTGAAATGCTGATTGTCTTGATTTAAAAATCATCTGCAATGGGGATCAAATGTGAATAAAAGATGCCCTACATAGTACTTTATGACTTGTATGCCTCTATTCCTGGCACTGCCTGCTGATATTATTATTAATACTCCCACAGGTATTAAGAGTCGCCATTTGATTGGAAACATAGTCCATTTTAAAACTGTATCAAATTTTAATCAAACTAATCAGTGATGCAGAGAACAAAATTCCATCAATCTGAAGTGAGGTTATGCACAGATCTACTTCAAGACTCTCTAGGGAATGGGAACAATTTACTAGTTCTTCCTAGTGTACTGCCTAACAACATGTTGTCTGCTCTTTTTAAAATAAGCTTCTGGACATCATGACTACGAAAAGCAGCCTAAGCACTGTAACAGCTAAGAAAAGGCAGAGTTCTGAACAAAAGCTGGCTACAAGATCTATAAGTTGAAATGCAGTAACTACTGAAATGTTCCATAGGAATGAAGCATTCTGCGGGCAGCGTGAAGCCTCCTATCTTTCATAAAAGATATCTGAAGGACCACACATTGTCAGATCTGGTGCTAGCTGGAAATCTGAAATGAAAACCTATTAACTACTTGTTACATCTGTGCAAACCCACTGACTTCCATCTCTTTCATTTGTCTGACTTTTCAGTAGCTGGCTAGATAGTACTATGAGCAGAATCTGGTTTATTTTCTTTAAACACTTAAACTTATTTCCATTCTGGCCCTCAAAGCTCCCCAAGGTACAATTTGATCTGTAAGAAAAAAAGAGCATCAGCTTTTTTTCTCTATTGCTTATTCATGTTTGCCACTTTGCAGTAATTCAGCATGGTAAACAAACAGCTTTTCTGTTATGTGCTGGTTTGAGATCCAATTCTGGCAGTTTTGTAAACTAAAGTTTTACACTCTCACCATAGTTAGGATAACTTCATTCCCTAATGGATACTTAACACATCTAATTACTCTATTTCTGAGCTACAAGCACTTTGATAAATGTCTCTGTTCTTTCATTTCAGAAGCTTTCCAGCTGCAACATTTTCTACTGAATAAAACATTTTCAGTGACTTTGCCCATAAATAATACAGCACAAAGACCAATGTAGTCCCAACTGTACATAATAACCTCAGAATTCCAATGGGGATTTTCTAGTGACATCATAATAAACTACAAGAAAAGGCTGAAGATGTATTAAGTTTTAGTTTGGGTATATTTTATGCTTTTTTACATATGATAAAAAAACTCAGATATTTGTCACAGTAATCTGAACATTTTTCTGGACTACTTCAAAACCAGAAAAATCATAATTTCAAAGCAGGATGCAGAGGCATATTTCATATTTGCAAGGATAAAGAGAATGACTGAATATATCATTATTTGTTTTGCATATACAAATGTGACTGTTGTTTGTTTGAACTCCTTAGTCAACTGTAGGACTTTCTAAACTTAAAAATAATACATCATCCTCTATCCAAATCTCAAGATGAACATCAACAAATATCAATGAAGAATTTCATTTTACTTCCCTGTAAATTGTGAAGGGATTATAATTGGGACTACCAAGTCAAACATTTGGGTGGCATCAAAATACCCCTGCAGCACTCCAGAATCTCAAAGTCTGAAACTCAGATCTCAAAAGGAAATAGTAACTCAATTTAACTGGTGATGCAACTGTGACAGGGGAATGATGATCTCAGGTGCTTTAGTCTGTTTTACATGTCTCTGTCTTACAGCTCACAGAAAGAAAGGACAACAATCACAGACACTTCATTTCCAATTGGGAACAAATATGGTATCGCCTGGGCTGAAGACAACAGAAATTTGGACCATGGGGCACCAAATCCTCCCTTTTTGATTTAGGAGCAGGAAGAAAGAGAAAGTGCAAGAGGCTGCTCCTAATGGGGAGACTCAGCAGGCAACCATGTGCTCAAAGCGAGGGCCTGCTTCTACTGTTGGGTCTGAGCTTGGGCATACAGTTGCAAATAAAACCTGGCTACAGTTGGAGATGTTTATTTGTCCATGCGCATGGATTGGTTTTAATATGTAGAAAACCCTCATATACAGGAAAATTGCCTTAGTAAGATTTTAGCGTTTGGCTAGTATGCAGTGGTGCTTGAACCTAACCTGTGAATTCATGGGAGCCCAGAGCTTTCCCTACCCAATCTACATCCCTGAGCTCACTGTCTCAGGGGGCATTTCAAAGAGATTTGGAAAGCAGCTGAACTAGAGGCAGCAAGACCACAGAAGACAGGGAGCTGAATCAACCACTGGAGTGAGAGCAGGTCAGTACTGAGCCTGACTTGAAGGTCTACTTCTTATCTTCCTAGAGAAAGAAATACAGCAGCATGTGTCTCTCTTCTTTAAAGCTACTTCATCCTTTTTGCAAAGAAGGATTTATGGGAAAAGGCTATGTTTGTCACTCTCACGTCCTTCTGTGCACATGTAGCCTAAAGATTAAAAACTTGCTTTTGAAAAATGGCCAGCTATCCCTTGGAGAGCTTGGCTAGCTAATGCTTCAATGTATTTGCTAGTTTCTGCTTTGACACAGGAGGAAGGATTTACGTGGGTAGCAGGAAGGTCATTGGAGTGGTGGGAGTGAGAGCAACTCAGCATGCTGCTTGCTGAAAGAGGACAGACAAGCACAAAAAGGCAGCGAGAGAGGGTAGGACACCTAGAAACGTTTCTGTGGTGTGGAGAGATTAAATGATCTGGAAAAAAGGATGGGAAGGTCCAACAGAAGAATAGTTCACCATAAAAGGGACAGGAGAAGACAAGGACATTCATGTTAGGGAAGCATGAAGCAAAAGAATGGATAGACAGAAAAAAAAAGAGAACAACTAATTTGATCTGTTAATGAAATAAGAGTGCACCAAGGAGTGGAAGGTGAGAAGACAACTGCTCAGTATTTTTTGTTTGTTGTTATTATCACTTTTTTTTTTTTTTTTTTTTTTTTTTGCCTTGGCAAGAAAAGGTGAATTCAGATTTGATCTCCCCAGGGAGATCAGGGCCCTTCTGATCCAAGTGTCAGAGCACAAGTTATGTGCATTGCATTTGAGAGGAAAGCACAGCCTGAAAACACACACCAGCAATTTATACTTTCTTGCTTCAAATACTGATGTACCGGTTATCCAAACTCAATTAGTTTTTGCAAAATATGTATGCATATATGTATATATATGTGCATGCAAACATGTCACAGAATAGCAGCTGCCAGAGGCCAACAATTCTGATATTGAAGTTCAAGTGTCTCCAGGGTGACTGGAAGTCTATTGTCTATGGAACACTGTTCTGATAGCTTCCAAACTACTACTCAGGAGGAGGATAATTATTTCTTCCTTTTCTCACATTTAACTAGAACATTCATACCCTTCCATGTGTATGTGCAACCTTCCTTTGCCTCGATTCATCAACTTACTGGATAGAGTTCTCAATGCGCGTGATGGTGAGGAAAGCTGCTAGGTTTGCCGTGTAGGAGGAGATGACAATCAAAGCAAAAAGCCACCATGCCCCCATCATCAGTCGTGTTGCCAGGGTTGTATATGGGACTTCTCCTCCTGTGGGGAAGAAGAAAAAGCAAGAGTTTTAATTTGGCAGAAGGAAACCCTTCTGCCAAATAACTTCATTATTCAAGCCTCGCACCGGAGAACTGTACCCCAAGGTTGGCAGGGTATTTGTTTTCATAAAATAAGCAGGATTTTGTAGCCATGTTTTCTGTGCGATATAAACTAGTGAAGGACATGCACAGTCAGCCATCATTATTGTATTTAATCTCTTTTGCTGTTGTGTCTTTAACTGCACTTCATTCCCCTGTCCTGTCCAGTAATGGCAATAGACTTTGAGATCACAGAACAAAAAGAGAAGGAAATTCTTACAATGTTCTTTCCTTAGAGATCTAATCTACAAATGTTAATTAAGCTTTTCTTACATTCTTGAGAATATGAAGTTAAAAAAACACATCAAAACACAATTATTTTTCACAGTTCTGTAGCCAAGCAGATGCTCATGAGAGCCATACCTATGTGTACCACTTGCTACAAGTCCACCAGGACACAAAAAAAAACATGTGCCAAAGAAGAGTGCAAAATAATTTTGTATTCCCATAGCTACTTTTCTTCAGAATTTAAATGCCATGAAAACAAAACATTAGCAGCAATTAAATCTACCAGCACTTTAGCAGCTCACAGAATCTGAGCTGCTCACTACTGCTCATATGAACAGAGACCCTTTTAGCAAGCCATGAAAAGATTATATTTTATGCAAATAGCTGCCCTCCAAACATGGAGTCTTTGAAATAACCTTTCAGTTAGAAATATACAAACCCACATTTTTTTTAGATAAAAGAAAATGCATTGTTTTATAAATACCCCTTATATCTGTAGTGCAAGTTTTGTCACAGCTACAAGCAGCTAGGAAGTGAATCCAACAAACAACCAGAGCCAACTGCTAAAGATGTTCACGCTTTCCCACCCCCCTGAACTCAGCACTTTGAAAAATGGTCATTATTTTGATGGAGCTTTCTCAGATGCAAAATCTTATGATAGTATGATAGCTGGAATTTTCATAAGCAAAGCAGCTTGTTACAGATTTAATCACATATAAGTATTTCATACTGGATCTTCACTTACGTAAAAACTTCATGTTTCCCTAGTAAATGGAAAGACAAATTATAATTACTCCTATTCTAAGTACATATAATTTTTAGTTGTGAACACGAACTGTCTAGACATTTAATCAGTGCTTGGATATGAGGGACTGCCTTACTGGTTTTGTTCAGTGTTTGTCCTACCTATCTAAAGTACTGAGGATTCTGCATCATCATACAAAAACCAAATCTGAAGCTTTTTTTTCTACCTCAGTCATGTGGAGTTGTGCTATATGTGAAATAGTAACTGACTCCATTCATTTATATTTTCAGTGCATACGTATTCAAATTTTTTCCTTTTAAGAATTCCAGTACTGAGAGACAAAAATATATATTAGACCTTTGCAGTCAGAAATAAATTTCTTCCTATTTCCAAGATGCTATGTAATTATCTGAAACAAGAATCTTCCAATCAGATCAGGAGATATTATTCCAATATAAGGACTTCCAAATATGAACATTAACTTCAACATCTGAAGATTTGGTTTTCTCTCTTGCATAAATTTTAAATGATTTTTAATAGGACATTTCCACTTTACAACAGTTTTTGCAATGTCTTTGGAATATTTCATCTGAAAATGAATTTTAGTCAAATGAAAAGACATCTATATCAATTTATTGGAACAGGCTGTTTGTCCTTTTAACTTTCAGGTGCCAATCCCTGGAGATAATTTTGTATTAGGTTGAAATGAGTAGAGTGATAGAGGAGAAGCCAATGATCTCCTGGGCGTCCGTGCATTTTCATTTTTCAGCTTAATGAGTAAAACTTTAAGTTCCCACATTTTTTATTGAAATGTCAGAAAAGAGCGGACCACTGAAAGTCAAGCAGCTGTCTTCTGGGTAAACTCAAGTTTCAACTGATGATGCTGTTCAGCGAGTGATCATGAAATCCATGACAGATCCCTCAGCAACAGCATTCCCCTACTGTTCATACAGTGCAGTTTTCCCATACATCAGTAGGGTTGTTCCCAGCATTCACTGCTGTCTCTTCTTTATTAACACTCATGTTAACAACAGATTTTAAATAACTGTGAGTGCTGATCATCCCAGTGTGTTTAGTTCACCTAGCTGTTCATGAAGAAGTCTTGTTCCTAATGCATACTTACATCTTGTGTGCCAGCAGCCAATACATGGAGCTTGAGGACAAAGCTTGCATGCAAATACAAGAAACACAGACCAAAATAATTCAGTGTCCCTGGATCAACCTGACTCAAAAATCTTTGCACTGATGCTTCTTAAAACATTGCTAAAGGACTGATATGGCAGCTGCAGGGATTTCTAAACACAACAGACAGGCTACTCCACCTATCCTAGTGAAGGAAAAAAAGAAACAAAAACCAAAGGAGATCTTTTACTGCCATAGAATCATTTCTTTGGCATCTAGTAGGAGAATTAATGCCATACAGTCTTGTTCTATTGTACTGTTTGCTAAAACACTTCCCTCACCCTGACAGCTCACCTTATGAAATGTCTTCATTCCTTTCTCCCAGTTTTGTTTCTAGGGATAAAACTCTCTAGAGTTTTGTTTTTGTTGTTTTTCCCAGTCCAAATTTACTTGGTTTCTCAGTTCAGAAGAGCACTGAGTCATTGAGGAGAGAAGTAATGTTGGTTTTCCATTAGTGTTAGGGAAAAAGAGCTACAAAACCAACAGTTGCCATTCTTAATGGTAAAGCAGCATGTGTGTAAACCTCCCAGGGCTCTGCTTTGTGGAAGCATTCCCAGTACCAAGTATGGATTTCATGTATGTGCACGCTTTTATGGATCACAGCATATATTAGTTATGGGTGGCTTCGCACAGGACAGATATGTACATACACACACAGTGCGAGGGAGGAGGGGGCCAAGATGAGTACCCAGTCTCTCCCTCCTGTCTTTCTTACTAAACCAGTAAAGCTTAACCTGTAATGGTGAAGGGTGCAAGCTGGTGTCATGTAAACACAAGATGGTGACCAGAGTAAAACCCATCCTACACCTCATTCCCACAGCAAAATTAATCCATGGGAGTTAACAAGATGGCTGCAGTAACACCAAAAAGACTACTATCGTAGTCTGCCAAGCAACTCCTAAAAATACTGAGCTCCATTCATGAAACAAATGGAAAGTAAAGGCGATACTCAGTAGTCCTGGAGTTGCTTTGCAATGCGAAGAGACAGGCCTCAAATGAATACAGAGGCTGTATTATTCTTTAGACTTGTCTCTCCCAATACCCTTGCAATACACAGGAGTGTGTAACAGAGCACAAATGGCACTGCCTATAGATCATGTATTTGTGACTATAGCTCCCAGTATAATTCAGTCAACACTTTTGATGTGTACTAAAAATCCTTTAAAAATCTCAACTGCCTTTAAAATTTTTGGACTGTATGTGCAGGGATGAAAATATATTTTCCAGAGTAAACTAAACTAGCAAAAGCAATCTTATTGGGAACTTTCTGAAATAGCTGATTTACCTTAGAAGTGACAGTAAAAGCAATTACTTTTAGTCCTCCCACTCTCATATAATGCAGCTCTCCTTCATTAATCCTAGGCTAGTTTAATGCTGGCCTACTTCAGATGACAGGCTTAGACTGCAACTTATTTTGTCAATTTTTGTTTATTTCCATTTCCTTCCAAGTGCTTCAAGCTAACTACCAGCAGGCAAGAAAAATAATGCACTGTCTAGGCAAAGCAAACACTCTAACATATAATTATGACAGACCTAAATATCAGAAAAAGCCACCTTAGGAGATAAAATGTTAACCTATACAACGCCAGTACAGATTTCTAATACCTTTGAAGTCATTCCTGCCCATTAGCCTTAAGTTTAATGGTTTAAAGAAAAACTGATAATACAGAATTATACATAGGATTTATAAAATCATGAGTCAAAAATGGCCAAAACAGCAAAATGGAGGTTTACAACCTGGTGAGACCTTGGTATTCTGTAATTCTGGATTAAAATGAAATAATTCAAAATGCACAGACTATTTCTCTAGACACCTTGTTTTCATGGATTTGTCAATTGCTTGTTTCAAGGAAAAAAATACTCATCTACATAGTTCAGAGCTTGGAAGGTGTATCAGATAAAAGTCCTTATTGACAACAAAAAAATGGTGAACTCTTTCATGGAGAAGTTTTAAGCACAGTTAACATTTCTGAGGTCAGGTTTGGTGGCAGCCATCTTGTTGAAAAGTGATGCAATTTTTGTCATTAGCTATCAAGGCAGGACATTTGCAAGATAAGATCTCTCTCTGATTCAATATCAATTTAACAACATCACTGGGAATGAAAATATTAACAACAACAACAAAAAATCATTTGTTTAACAGCTCAAAAGGCATTTATTATTATTATTGCATTTATTATTATTATTGCATTTATTATTATTATTGTTATTATTGTTGTTGTTATTACTAAAGCAAATAATTTGACAGCATAGAGCCCACAACACTGAAAAAACTCAGACTAGATCTGTAATTAAATTAGTTCTATTGTGTCAACTATAAACCTAATCTGAGTAGCCCTACATGACCTGACATTGCGGTTAACCATTGGTTTTCTGTCCCTCATTTTCCCTTGGGTCTGAATGAAAAAAATAGTGACTTTTAAAACAATTATACACACATAGAATAGCCATAAAAGACCATTATTTTATGTCCCAAATTTGAAAACACCATTAGATAACGTTCTGGGGGTGAGTTAAGAGCCAGAGTGGGAGTCTACTGTAGCTACTCTGTACATGAAGAGAGAGGCTTGGGCCAGAAGGCTCTGTGGCCCTTCCTACAGGGATGACACTAGAAGGATCACAACCTGTGATGTCTATTTGTGAAAAACATAGCTGTCAGTGAAAATGTGAAGATCAGATTCTTTATATTCTACCCTGTAAGAAATTAAATTTGTCACCAACACTTACCATCAACAGCTCTCACTTTACGAACATATCTCAGTTGCCAACAACTTTGTCAAATTTCCATCATTTAAGCTGATATAGTCTCTGCTAGAGGTCAGCAGTGAGCTGAATTGCTGTATAGGGAGTTTTAGCCAGATTTTTTTCAGATAATTTTGAGAAACATGAAAAACATGTTAACTGTGACTGCTTTGCTGAGAACCTAGCAAAGCAGGCATCTTAATTGTGCTTGAAAAAGAGAGGTGAAGAATAATAGGGCAGGTTATTTGAGGACAGTTTTTTTTTTTTTTTTTTTTTCTCACAGAAATTCTGCCCACATTCAATGAATTATTGGCCTTTTTAAAAAAAAAAAAAACACAAAGGACTGGGAGTTGGCTGCAGTTTAGCCTTTAGCTTGTTAGAACAGTCACATCAATTATGCTGTGCATCTGCAATTTCCATTTCCACATACATTAAGTGTGGAGTTCTGCTGCAACAGTTTAGATCAATGTACATCCTATGTTTGCTTTGTGAAAGGGGCATTTAATAGAGAGTGGGTGTAAGAGGAGTAGTTTTTATTAACAAAGAGGCAAAGGCATTTTATATTTTAGCTATTTTTGCCATGTGAAACAAAACCTAAAGTTTGACTGAGCCCTGTTATCTTTACAAAACTCTGGAAGGGACAGCTCTTCAAAGGCAGAATCTTTCAGGGCATTAGCTACCCCTATTGTTCTGTTAAAAAAACTTTCTAGATAATGTAAAATCTCTCCTGTTTTCAATTGGAAATGTTCAGTTCAGTATAGGACAAGAAATGCTTTATAGTCAATGAAGCCTTCTACCAGCTGTGAAATAAATGCAGCTGGGAAGTTGTTGGAAAATCTCTCATCACACATTTTTCTCCCTGTCTTTTCACTTTGCACCCAAACTTTTCCATTCTTCCTTGAATTGTACAGAGCACATTCATTTCCATGAGACATAAGCTGGCATGTCATAACCTGAGTTTCAAATATTACATTGTGTGCTGAAGGTAATACCCGTTGACCACAGCAGGCATTACATGTATTCTTCAACAGGAGAATACAACTCCTTGAATTGGTAATGCCTTCCAAATAAGCTTGTAAATTAGTAGCTGCATTCCCTAGACTTGCAAATATTGGCACATTGCACAGCACTGGGAGCAGAGAAGGAACTGAGCATGAGGCAGAGCTGGTGGCCAGCTTTTACAAGGTCTGGACAGGTTCAAGAATCAACTATTGCTTTTATTCACAACACCACCTGTTTCACCCTTAGCATTCTGTTTTTACCAAAGTGTAGTGACTTTATTATTTATTTTTTATTTTTTAATGAAAAGAGACATTTCTGATATTTTGTTTTATACCTGAAACATATCCTCAGATCTCACTTCCTAAATAGAGAGAGCTAGCCTCTCTGGTTCATGGGAAGAGCAGTAGGACTGAAAGGGTGATAACCTATTTATTTGTTTTTTATACTGAAGTGTTTCTAGAAGCTTCTGTCAAATCCAAAAGATTTGGGGGTTTTCATTGCAAGATATCTTCACATATTAGTTTCCTAAAAGTAAATGTGAAGTCATAGAATCATAAAATATCCCAAGTTGGAAGGGACCCACAAGGATCATTGAGTTCAACTCCTGGCACACAGGTCTACCCAAAAATTCAAACCACATGACTAAGAGCACAGTCCGAATGCTTCTTAAACTCCAACAGGCTTGGTGCCGTGACTACATCCCTGGGGAGCCTGTTCCAGTGCCTGACCACCCTCTCGGTGAAGAACCTCTTCCTGATAACCAGCCTGAACAGCTTGACTCCATAACGTATAAATGAGAAAGGAAATGAGAAACAAGAGCCATTTCAAAAGACATATTTGAAGCATTTAAAAAAGTTGAAATGTTTCTATTTTCTCCTTCTTACCACAAAAATAATTTAGTGGAGCCATTGTAAATTCATAAAAATGTTGGTGTTAATTAATCTTCAAATTAGAAATATTAGACACATTTTTGATGTCTGTGTGTTCATCTTCCTAACATACAGGTTGATAGAGACATTTTCATATGCCTATTCCAACAGCATTACAGCTCTTCTGAATTTATAGCTGGCATATACTGTTTTCTAAACCCTAGTCCTTTATATGTCATCAAACAATGGTTAAGGGAAAAAACAAACATATCATATCCTTGTCTATACTGAATTTCTCCTTGAATTTCCCCTGTTAACAGCTTCCAGCAATATTATCTCTCTCTCTCTCTCTCTCTCTCTCTCTCTCTCTCTCAAGGTACTACGCGGTGCATGGATTTGGTGTAGCTCCCAGCAACACATTATAAAGCACTTTTCCACATGCCATTTTGTCCTCTTGTGTACACTTGCTCCCCAGGTAATTTTTCCTGAATATTGTAGCTTCCAATTCTTCACTGAAATCAATGTTCCCTTTTCTTTCCATCTGTTCTATATCTATGTTCAAGATATTGCAGCAGCATAATCCGAGACTTAAAACATACATCACTCAGGTTGAATTCCCCTATTATATCGCACATTGTCCCTTACTCATTACAGATAAGCAGTAGAGGAGCCAGTCATCCTCTACTCCACTGTGCTTTGGTGGTCCACAACAAACATAGACTCCTATTTCATTTTGTGCTCCAGTCGTTAGCATGCTGTCCCACAAGAAATCAAGATCAATTTCTTAAAAGTTTTAAATTTTCCAAAATACCTAATTCAGTTTTGACACAGTGCCACTCTTCTTTCCCTTTTGCCCACCTTGTCCATCTGTCTTTCAGTACTTCGTAGTGTTATACATTAGCACACTAATCACATGAAATTTCCTATTAGATTTCAGTAACATAATGAAGAAAAATTTATATTTGTGAATTAATTCCACTGTTCTTGTTTACTCCTCAGATTTCTGGCACTAGTCTATAGGCAATTAAAGAATAGGTTCACTTTGTCATTTGGTGCCCTGACTATTTTTTTTTTTTTTTCCCGTAATGTCTTAATTCTGAACTAAACAATCACTTACTCTCTCCCATTTGTTTTTGTTAGTGTAATGATCCCCCAACTAATCTCATTACATTTGCTCCCTGGAAGAATGTTTCCTTTCAGCTGAGTGGAAGGCACTGCTCCCATTGCCCTCACAGAAGGGAAGCAACGATCCACAGAAGAAAGATCTCCTCGTTTATTCCTCCTCTTTACACGACAGGGACAATCTTCTCCTTCAGGCTTATTTCATATCCCTCCTAGTCATCTGTACTTTGTAAAGTAGTTTGAGAAGCTGTACCTAATACAGACCCTTATCAACAACTCTGGAAGCCAGCTAACCTGGTGGTATATGCATGACCTCATGCAGGTAGATGTAGGCTCCCTCCATCCTCCTGAAAAGGAGGCCAAGCATGAGCCAACTCCAGTCTGAAAGAGGTGTCACCTTCTTACCTTGTCACTCTTGGTTACTGCTGGCCAGTAATTACCTCCAAGTTGTATTAATATCTTGGCTCAAAGAAGATATAAGACAGAATTTCATCCTGTTGTCCACTTGCCTGTGCATTCTTTCTATACAAGGATGATCTGTCTATCCTGCATGGCTGCTGGGCTCTACAGATACACAATCATTTTCTGTATGTGTACTTGTACAAACCCCTCTTATGCTTCCATACAATTTCTTTTTATTTTCTAATTTTTGATCAGAAATATCTACATAGGTATTTTTCATAGGAAAATTTCTGTGCTTGAACATAAACAAAACTGATTGTTTCTTTGCTGTATTAAGGTTCTGGTACTCCCTTTAGAAGGTGATAGATTGCCTATATTCTGTGTTTATATTCAATTGCCCTCTACTTCTGCCTCTGATGTTTACATACCATCAATATTTCTATTGCAAAATAGCTTCTAATCAAGACTCTCCCTCTTTCCTGGATTAGGAATAGTGATGTTTCTTAAATTCTTTAAAATGAACTCATTTTCTCTGATGTTCATAGCAGTTTTTCCTTTTCATCCAAACTATATTTTTTCTCCCTACCATGAATAGAAAATTCATGCAGAAAAAAGTAATTTTTTTGGTCTCTGGCAAGGAAGAAATTGTGGCATGCTACTTCTTTCACCATTAGCTTTCTGTCATTGGTCAAATAATTGAATTCAGACTTGTATCAGAAAGAAACTCTTGCAAACTCCCTCTGAAAATCCTCCATTTGCTACTGCTGCGCATCTGCTCAGATGTGCCTTTGGCATTTGACTTACATACTAAGGCTCATTGCTCAGCTCTGTTTCCTCATTAATAGGAAAAGATTATCCATGCTGAGATTTCAAATACTGGGGCTAATCAAGCACCAGTGGCACTGCCACAAAGCCCTCATCAAACAGTGGCCTGGTGCACCCCTCTCATATGTCTGGTCAGGGGGCCTTAACACGCAGCCTGGTGGACAAACAGAAATATCCCAAAGCTGGCTCAGATGACTAGTCACAAACAATTTCACTTGAAATACAGGATCTTCAGCTATGTTCTTTGAAACCCTCCTATGTGAGGCTAGAAAACATTCTACCATGGAAAGGGCTAGTGTTACCCATGGCAAAGATTTTCAGCATACTGCAGTGTTGGCTTACCACTGGGGGAACAAACTGCAAAGTGGTTAGGAATTTGAGCCTTTTATTTCTGTTAGATTATTTTTCTGTCTTCCAATACTAAGCTTACCCAGCTTGCTGTCTCTGCTGCAGTGGCTTCACTCTAGTGACACAGGGGTAATCTTGGTAATCTTGGTGACCAGATTCCTTTGCAAAACTGCCAAGATACAGCAGTAACTGTCATAGTCATCCTTGATTAACATTTTGTTTGAAAATTAATTGATCTGTACAAGTCTATCAGACACAGCTAATTACTACGTGCTTCCAATCATATTTTTCTCCTGCTTTTCTCCTGCTCCATAAAGATGAAAAATAATGTGTGACAATAGAACAACTAAGGACACATTAAGAAGAGCAACCAGATACAACATCCCTTTAGTTAAATGGAATTTGTACCTATATAGGTCTTCTTTAACAGAGTCCTAATCATCAGGTGCTGAATACAGCCATTCTACAAAGCTCACCATTTCCATTTTGAAAATGAATGGGTCAGAGTCGCTTTTAAATTACTCCTAAGGTGTGACTAGACCCTGCATGATTCAGCCTGAGAATGATCTAGATAGAAATGTGCTCTGCCTGCTCCTACTTATAAAACTGCTGCTTCTTTATAGCCGTAAACCATTCCATAAACCAAAATCCTATTCATCCCAAACATAATGATTAGATTTGCAGGGAGGAAAGTAGAAAATGACAATAGACAAAATGTTTCACGGGAAAAGCAATAACAAATCAAGACCAAAATTCAACGGAATTTGTTTAAGGCTACATTAAATGGAAATTCAAGTCTCTGATTAAAAGTGAGAACAGTACAATTGGAAACATTTTTACTTACTTTTTCTAGTCAGAATTTTTTAAATAAAGCCCAAACATCTAAATATACCCTAAAAGTATAAAAAAAGGTCTAATAGCTGCATTCCAGAAGAAAAAGATCTAACGTGATAATGGAAAATCTAACCTCTTTTCAGCTGAGCTGAGATTCCAATTTTCCGCATCACTAGCAATGATAATGTTACTCAAACAGTGTTCAATCATTAAATTAATTCTCATTAAATCAATGTCCTTAAAGGCCAAACAGTCCTTTAATAATTACCTGATTAAAATGATGTTAGCATAACATATTAGTTATACTGTATTTTAATTCCCTTCCCAACAATAAATTGTTTCCTTCCACCCATCTTGCTGAAATTGTAACAATGAGGTAAAAGTTGGGAAGGGAGGCACATCACATCACCACATAGCAGATGCCTGTGGGTTAGCTTCTCCTGGTATCAGTGATATTTCAGCTACGTATATTTGTCAGATTTGCATTTCTATTACATAGCACGAAATCTCTGAGTGCAACAGGAATTAATCCCCGTCTTTTAAGCCTAGATCCAAAAAATAAATTATTCCTTTCAGGTATTAGCAACCTCATAGTGATCAAATTCAATCTTTCTGCATAATTTGAAAAATGTGATGTTTTCAATTGAAAATCAAAGTGCATCATAGATTAAAAAATAATACAAGCAACGATGTGCAGTAATTTAATGCCAATACATTGCAGTGACTTGTGTGATACAATTACACAGAAACGGGATGGATAGATTTTACAATGGTTCTAAAAGCAAGGAAATAATTGCACTATGAAGTGCTGGAAAATGTATCCTAAAATATATATTTCATTTTTCTATTTTGCTGTCATTACAAAAGAAAAGGTACGACTAGCTTTGTTGGGAAGTTGGGAAATGGAAGCAACTACATATCCTTACTGAAGTTACTGGCAGCTCTTAGATGAAAGACTTTTAGACTTATACTGTAGATATTCAGATACTCAAATATCACCCAAGGCTTGATATTTGAAAGTAAACCTCTTGATTTCTATATAACCAAATTTGAACTGTGAGGCTTTCTGCACACATAATCTTTTGTCACCATTTTTACAACATAGGACAGGAATTTTCCTTATAGAATTATGAATATATTTAGCAGCCAGCATTGATTAGAGCTCAATGTGCACGTGTAAAAAAACACAAAGAACTTCTGGGGATCCTCTTTTGCAGGGCTGTGATGTGTGCATTTATGATTGCACCTAACTGCACGCCTGTATAAAGGCACTATTGGCAGCCACTGTGAATGCATCAAAATGATATATGCTGGCTATTATTCTGGAGAATAGTGGCACCTGATCTTTACAAATAACCTTACGTGGTGGCAACCTTCTGATTAGATTTCAAGAGATGCTGAGACCCAACCTCCCTGTTACTGATGGCTGGATACAAATGCTCTGAAGTCTCAAACAATCAACCACAATTAACATCTCTGGTATGTATTCATAAAGTGGTTAAGAAGCAAAGTGTCACAAACAGTTTTACATAGCGGTGGCCTTTCCATAGCCTACTGACTGTTATCTGTAGTACCTTCTGGGATGGCAAAAGGAATTGTGCACAATGGGCTGAAAACAGGCCATCTGCACATACAATTAACATTAAACAGAACAATGCCATTAATGAGGTATTAAAGTGCTGCTTTATCTAAGAGCCTGTCATTGAGGACATTATGAACACAAGGGAGAGAGAGTCCACTTTGGCTGAAAATGCACAACTATGAACAAAGAAAAAAAAAGACAATTCAGTGAGAGCAAAAGGACAAACAATAATTCCAGTAAAACCTCTGCACTACCTTTTCCCATTTTTTTTAACCTCTATACAGCTTTGTAACTCCAAATTTGAGGGTTGAAGGAAATTTAAGAAAAGATCACATACTAGATTTTTTTTTTCTTGGACTTTCAATGTATTACAAAATGCTTTATAAATCTCCTCTTGCAAGATTTCCAAGCATCCATCATCAAAGAGTGGCACCTGACTATTTCAGAAGCAACTGAATCACATACATTAGTTCAGTTTTCATGTCACTAATTGTACTTATCATTTAATTTTCAGACTGCTTCCCTGCACTGAACTCCTAACCTTACAGAACTCAACCATCACTAATACAGAAACTCTAGTTATGTTCCTAAGTAACACATTTTGAATGTAGCCTAAAATTCCACCTTAGGTACATCCTATAATGTTGTTATGGGATCTCTGTTACAGGGATCTCTAAAACTCATGATGACCTAAAGTAATAATATGGAAGTTCACAGTGAACAAAACAAACAAACAAACAAACAAACAAAAACCTCATAATTTTAAGTTTCACTGAAAATAATGCTCTGATGTCATTTATTGATGAAAACCACTTATACAAATGCTCATGTTTGAAAGCTGAATGACTTGCTGTTTTTACTCCAAATCAGCTAGCATCCTGCTTAAGATCATGACTCAGGTTTTTCAGAAGCGAGAAACGACTTCGAAGATGTCTTCACTGGATAGCATGTTTTTTTTCTCTTTGGGAATAGATAGAGAAATTAAACAAGCTATTCTAAGGAGAAAATACGTGCTTATATCTAAAAAATGTTCTACTAGCAAGTATGTCTAGGCATGAACAACTAACACTCCCACTCAGCTGTACAGATTTATTATCACTGTTCCTTAGTAGTCTATTTGCAGAAGATTTTCTATCTTTCCCCTTCACTATTGCCTTCACTTTGTCCTAGTGCGGGGGAAGCAGACTCTTCAGTCAAAACCAAACATGTTCTTTCATCTCATTTCTTGTCTGGCAGATGAGGCATCAGACATTTTTTAACCTAACACCATCTCGCTAGCTGAAAAAGCACTGGAAAGGTGATGTCCTGCTTTATCATCTCTCCTCTCCTGTTGAGGGTGGAAGAATAAAAATCAAGCAGCAGCTACAGGATGCTACCATAGTAATTGCTGGGAAGCTAACAAAATGAAAAACAACAACAACAAAAACCAAAACCAACAAAAAACCCCACAGCTTTCTTTTTCCCACATTTACTGAAATGGGAGTGGAACTTCATCTCAGCAATCAGGGAAAACTAAGGGGGTGACTAAGTTAGAAGACTCATCTTGTAGCATTATTTGTTTCCTTTCAACATTAATTTTGGCCTACTCCTTTTCTACACTTTTTAACAGTAGAAGAGGTCTGAGGAAAACAAACAAACAAACAAAACTACCTCAACAGTTGAATAAGGCCGACAATTTTGCCAACAGCTTCAAATCCTCTTTTCTACTCCTGCCTTACATTTTGCAGACAATTTTCCTGGCACCTACCCACCAGCTGGTGGTATGAAGAAGAGACACATGGGCGGTTAAAGCTATGGCACAGCTGTTGCAGAGGAGGGACTCCCTGCAGACCAGAAAAGCAATGGAAAACTACCATGGGTTTCCCTCTAAACTCACACATGTCTGGTGCCTCAGAAAACCTCCACTGAAAATGCTGATCAGCTTGTAGATGACATTGCTCTCATTCAAGCAGAAGGGAGCATTTTTAATAAAGGTAAAACTCATTTCTCACTTCCTCCTTATCTTACGCAGACAAAATTGCCAACTTAAGTGTAAGCTTCTGGGCAGGGAAATCAATTAGCAGGACAAGTAAAGCTTGCCTCTTCAGCTTCTAAACATCTTTGCAGATGAAAATGTGGGTTACATTCCTTTTTCAGTGTAAGAACCATTCAGTTCCTGGCTAAGTTGTTCTTCCCCATTGCCTCCATTAAATACCTATTACACACAGATGAACTCTGAAAAGTCAGAACTGATTACTTAACCTGAATCTAACATATCCATTCTCTATCCAGATATAGAATATAGTCTATTCAAAACATTATTAGAAGTAGCAATTAAAGAAATTGTTCTGAGTAAATATGCTTCTAAAAGAATAGAGAAGGTGAAGAGATGCTACGGACATCCATATTCTACCTTTCCTTTTGCCTCATTTGCTTTGTTCAGCATTTATACAGACAGACGTTACCTTCTTAGGCAATTAATCAGGCTTGGAGTTAGTCCTAGGGGAAGGAAGGTGGTTATTGGGCTTTCGCACCACCATTCATTCTCCACCTCCTCACAGGAGGTGCGTCAGACACATCTCTAAATATACTGCCCCATGTACCCAGTGCTATTACTCAAGAAAGCAGGTGCACAGAAGATATAGAAATCCATTATTTTAGATGCCTCTGAGGACTGCCTGAGTCTTATCCTTGATTTAGGGAAAAATCTAAGCATATTGCTTGGCAGTTTAATGCTAGTGATATCACACTGCTGCAAACAAATGCCCATTCTATGAACACTTAGAGCATGGTTATTCCTTGGAATTACATTTTCAAAAAGAGACAAACAAACCTCTGAAAGTGCCATGCACATCAAGTAACAGTCAGTGTTTGCAAATAAGTACTGTATAGAGGGCAATAATTCTAAGCATATTTTGTCAATTCCATTGATCGCTAGTAGTTTGATGCATACAAGACCATTGCCAAAATGTAGTTGTTTTTTCATGCTGTCAAGAGGGCTGGCCAAACAATTAAGGTATGGAAAAAAGGTATGGGTACTACAGGATTGAGGTACATGTTTTAGAGAGATGATTTATGAAGGTAGATATACACACTAATGCATATTCCTAGATTTAGTACACTAAAATGTGAATTTGGGCATTTCATGTTTAAAGGTAGAACAATAATGTTGCAAATATACCTGCCGGTGTATGTGCTAGAAAAACATGGAAACTGGCTTGCTTTCTAACATGTTTGGTATCTGACTTCCATTTTCCCAGATCAATGCCCAGTTTTTAAGTGCATTTTAGGCTCAGCAAGTCTATTCTTCTTGTTACTGGAATAGACCTGGCATAAGTTCGAAGAGCAGTTAAAATTAACTTTAATTAATTAGATTGGCATTTAAGGTATGCTTTCTGTCAGAAGACACAGAGCAAGCTTTTATGAAGGAAGGTAGGTAATATTTCTACTTTACAACTGAGAACTGGGGCACAAGATATCAACTGAAGTTTCTATGGTCAGCCAGAAACTTAGAAGCAGCATCCAAATTAGGATCTAGGTGTTAGTCTTAAAGACTATGCACTGGATCTTTTTTGATTTGTTAAGCTTAAAAATAATTAGGTTTCACTGCTAAGCATCACATGTGAAGATATAATTGATAGCTAACTTTTTTTTTTTCAAAAATTTTTAGTTTTCCTCTGTATATTAAATGCAGAAAGGTTGCTGTACAATTAAACAGGAGAAAATGTCACTAGGAACATGCATTGTTACAGGATAATGTTTTCCTGCTGATATGAATACGCCAAGAGTAAGATAAGCAAGATGGAGTCATTTATTAAGCAACAGCACACTCCAGGCATTTCAGGAGGCTTATATCACGCCTTGGGTAGTAATACAAGGAACAAGACTGAGAAGTTTGAGCGGCTTTAACTGTCTGAGAAGTATTATAATGGCTTAGAAGTACCAAGGCTTGAAGCCTATCTTTCTGCTCTTATGAAATGTAATTTTAACAAGGCAAACAGTAAGATTCGCTCATTTACTGGGCATTATGAACATAATTGACCATTGCTGACACCGCTGATGACCAATTGAAACCTCCTGTTGTGATCAGCATTTTAAACAAGCCAAAACATAAGGGGATAAAAAAATGGGCCATCAGTGATGGTTTCACATCATTTATTTCATAATCTCGGTAGGTTAAGCAAGAATACTAAGATCTCTGAACAAAAGAATACTTTTGCATTTTTAGCACACATTATCCTATAGTCAAACCCTATTTATAAAACAATAGTGAATATTCATTTTGTTGGCATCACTGAGAAGTGATTAAATCTTGAATGATTCAGCAATTTTGAATATATGTCCTGTTATAGCCAAAACCAAAACTAAAACCCACCACCACCAAAGCAAAAAACAACAGCTAACCACCTAAGCAAACAAAACCCCCACTATCTGCCTACTCTTTTTAAGATGTATTCAAGTGAAACACAGCCCTGCATCTTTACCTGCATAATCTAAACTCCTGCCAGACAAGTTCAGAAATATCTCCTCTTACAGAAAGATTCAAAGTAAAATGAACATAGCAGGATAAGAGGTAGAAGAGATAGAAGTCTTTCTATTGTGCATTTTATATTAAAGACAAATAATTGTAATTTTTAGTATAACTTCACATGTTTGTCTACATTCAGAGCAATTCTATTAAACTAAGCAAGCTCATCACTGTAATGTGAAGCCAAATTTGAAAGGATACTGTCAAAAGAAAACCCTCTGGAACATTCCTCTGCAAGTCCTTGCTAAAAATTATGCAGCATTTCATGTGTCTGAAAAAACAATCTATTACACAAAAAGAGTTGTGAATAACTCTAAATCGGATTTTCTGTTTTCTAAATCATTGCTTTTCTCCAGTAATAACGATAGCAGAGTGCTCTCTAGAATATTTCATAACAAGTGCCCATAAAGCAGTAGGAAGCTAACAGAAAACTTTCAGGATATTAAACTAGGTCCTCAGCAAGTATAAGCAGATATTCTGCCATTGCAGCAGGCTGATTCAATTAATCTCCATGAAGTTTTTAGTAAAGTTTATACTAGTAAGTTTTTAGTAAACCCAATTTATGCACTAGGACCAGTTTCCTGGTCCCTGGTCATATGGCAGGTTTTCAAAAATGGCATGTTCTATTGAGGGCAAAATTTGAGGCAGTAGCATCAATAGTAGGACAGAAGAGAAAGACAAATGGAGCTCTACAAAATTTCAGAAAACTGAGCAAATACTATATAATATAGAGTTATAACCTCAGAGTAGGTTAGGTTGGAAAGGACCTCTAGAGGTCACCTGTGGACAACCTGCTCCACTGTTCTGTCATCTACACAGTAAAGAATAGTTTCCTGATCCAGATGGACCTTTCTGTGTTCCATTTGGCACCCATTGCCTCTTGGGCACCCTTGAAAAGAACCTGGCTCTATCCTCTTTGCACCCTCCCTTCAGGTATTTACAGACATTGATGAAATCCCCCTGAGCTTCCTCTTCTCTAGGCTGAACAGTCTCCACTCTCTCAGTCCCTGGTCTCCTCTTGGGAGAGGTTCTCCCATAATCATCACTGTTCCTTAATGATCTGAGTGGGCCTTTGCTGGAATCTCTCCAAGTTTCTCTCACAGGGGGAGCACAGTACTCCAGGTGTGGCCTTACCGCTGAAGGTAAGGGGCAGGATCACCTCCCTCGACTGGCTGGCAATACTTCACCTAATGCAGCCCAGGATACCGTTACCCTTCTTTGCTGCAATGGCACACTGCTGGCTGAGGTTCACCTTGGTGTCCACCAGGACCTGGGGTCCTTTTCTGCAAAGCTGCTTTCCAGCCCGTCTCCCTCAGCATGCGCTAGTGCATGGAGGAGTTCCTCTACAGGTGCACAACTCTGCACGTCCCTTAGTTGGGCTTTGTTGATCGTATAACAGTAGAGGACTTGGGAGAGTCAATAGGAGTGATACCCAAGAGGAAAGCTGCAGCAATGTTGAGCCCCAGCTGCAGCGAGAGGCAGGCAGACAGAAAAACCTTTGAAGAGTGGATTAGGAAGCCAAGTGGAAATATATAAGGAGAGAGAGAGAGGAAACCTACAGAAGATTAAGTACCACCAAACAGTCCCTGCTGGCAATGAACTGAAAATGAAACCTTGAAATAATTTTCTGCCCACCTTAAAAAAGCTAATTTTGAAAAAAAAAAAATCAAAATGCAAATTACTTTTCTAATATGAACAAGTGGAAAAGAACAAATTCAGAAATAATTAAGCTATGTTTCAAAATAACCAAAATACTCTACAGTCTCAACCTGTGAATTTGCTGCATCTTTAGACATAAATAAACAAATGAGGGTTAAAAGACGTGCTACAGAATTTCATGCTTGGGTGAACAGTAGAGTCCAAAGCACTTGTTTTTAATCTAATCCACAGCAGTGCATGGTCAAGATCATTGCAGTGGTTTTGCCTTCACAGTGGTCACTGGCTGTAGACTGCAGATCTGTGCTGGCAGAGATTCAGTAGTAAGACCAAGCACTCCAATGGTCATTATTTTTCATTGAAAAGCACACTTTATATGAACCGAGCCTATCCAACTACATTTCAGCTCTATACTTAGGACTCTAACCAAAACCTACATGCAATTTACACATTAAAAATAATTAAATATATATATATATATATATATAAATACATACACTCTGATACCTGCAATGAATGAATGTAAAATTAAAAGGGGAACTGAGAGAAAATATACTTCTATATTACAAGACTTTCAGATGTGTTATCTAGACGGTGTGGTCACTCCAACACGGGGAAAAAAAGAAATTGAAAGCTAAGTTCAAGACCCAAGTTTAAACAATATATGAAGCAGGGTATATAAAAGTATTCAAGCAAGCAAGTACAGAAATACTCTGCTTAAATTTTAGCTCTGAGGATTTGGCTTAGTGTGTATACCTGTCATAAGCAAGCAGCAAGTCTAGCAAGACCCATCCTCTGTCAACTTCTGAATCTTCTTCAGTAAAAATGTTTAGCAGACTAAATTTAAGCTTTAAGTTTCTGTAGCAAATAAAAGGCTAATAGACTCCTAATTCTAGTTCCACAGTCTACCTTTAAGGAAACAGAAAGGTACTGAAATTTTGCTAGAGTATGACAGTAATTCATAGCCTTAAAAACTACCAGACAGGACTGTGCTGACTCTAGTCCACAGACAATGACACAGTATTTTTTCTCTGGTGTTTCAAAAATTGCAAAGGCTAGAACTTGTTAAAGAATTTGATCAGAACGTCAGACAGGCTGACATAAAATATAAACTGACACAGTGGACCAAATCTGCCTAGTAAAAACTGCAGAATTTTCAACTATTTCAGAGGAAACAAGAAAAAGAACCCCCTTCTGTATCATTAAAATAGTTACACGATTCCTTACAGAAGGATTTATATTTTTATACCAAAAAGCTCTTTCCTCTTCTGACCTGTGGTGGTTCTGGAGCCAGCCTCTGTGCTTGCAAATCGTTCCTCTAGCTAGAGGAAAGAAAGAAAAGATGATACCAGAACATGCTGCCTAGCCTCAAACAAAGAATCCAGCATTATCAAAGCACTACCAATCCTCAGTTCATGCTGTTTTGTTGCTCTCAGTGCAGGATATAAAAGCACTTTGGCTGTGTGTTTTGATAACAGAAATGAGTACCTTGTCATGTTTTAAATCCACAGCTGAAAGACTTCTTAAGTGAACGTGACAGTATTTGAAATGTCCCATGCTGCCACACTTAAGATATGCCAATCACAATTAATAGCGACAGACTGGCTATTGCAAAACAAATAAAACCTGCACATTTTTCTGCTGAATGAAGAGCTGATGAGTGAAAACAGAAGCAAAATTACCACAATAGCCAGTTAGTCTGTCAATGGAAATTACTTTCATTTGTCTGTATTCACAAGGGTTAGTAAACAATAAAGCTTCAGCTAATACAGTTTTTTTGTGATATTCAAATTGAATGTGAAATGCAGGCTGACATTATAAATGGATCTTTTACTCTTTCATGCTGGATTTTTGAAGTCCTTTGAGCCTTTATGTTTAGATTGGTCTATAAGTTTCTTATATTCTAGTATCAACCATATTAAATGTGTTGTTTTCCCTTCTAGCAAATTAAGGACTGTCCTTCTGCTTGTAATTTGAAGGAGAGCTTACCCCCACTCAGTAAAAAAAAGTGAACAGTTTAGATTACTCTAGTGGATTCTAAGGAGTTATGCAGGAATTCTTCTTGGTAGGGTGGTAAGATCTCTCTCTCTCTAAATAAATGCCTCACACTTAAGTTCTGTGATTTTTTTCCCCTCAAGTCCCACAGCAGTTTTGGTGCTTTGAGCTGCCATGTCCCACCAGCAGCTTTTATTAAGACTAATTTGCATCTCATAATCCATAGGGAGCAGATGTGGATCTCCAAATTCCTCTTATTTTTCCAGCAAATTCTTTTTCCAGTCAATTCTTTTTTTTTTTTTTTTTTTTTTTTTGTTATTTGGTCTCAGTTCTTTTAATCTTATTTTCTCCTCATCTTCCTGCTTTGTTCAAAGCATTAATTCAGCCCTCCCCAAGCACTCACTTTACTGATTGGTCTGAAACCCTGATTCTTTATATGCTATCCAAGCATCTGTTGAAGTGTTCTCCTGCAGGCTACCACTCTTGATCTATGACTTGGGAAACTTTTGGACACTGGGCAACACAGGTTTACTTGGCTAGACATAAGGCAAACAATTCAAATAACAATTCATGAGACTGAAGTGTGTGATTAAACTAGCTTTGCCTCCTTTGAAACCTTGCTGGGCAGTCTCCTATAAAGCTTTTAAGGACTAATGATGTTGGGAGTACAGCAGGGGTGCTAAGGATAATATCAAGCAATAAACTTATGTAAAATCACCTCACATTCATGCAGTAAAGAAACTAATTCACAAGTTTTAACCTAAAAGGCAGACAGATGTAATGAGTCTAGTTCTGTAACGGACCAACTGCTCTCTCACAGTTGGATTCCCTAAACAGTTACATTGGGAATATTTTGGATGGAAAGATTTGAAAATCCACCTACATACAATTAAAAACAAAACAAAACAAAACAAAACAAAACAAAACAAAAAAACACTCTGGTAGCATTAAACTGGCTCTGAAGTCTTTGTTTTTCTTAATAAATAAACAAACCAACAAACATAAAACAATCTCAGCTTTCCTCAGCTGGCCATCACTGTTCAATGGAAATGGTAATTCCAAAAGTATTCTCTCTAGGTTGATGCATTTAAAAGCATACCTCTTGTGGACATCCTCAGCCTCAGCTTTTATTCTTTTTTTGGATGGCAGTGTCACTTCCTTCTTTCACTGCCCACTTCTAGAAGTTTCAGATGATTGTCATGCATACCATCAACTTTTATGAATGTCATCTGATTGTTTCTAACTGAAAATAAGGTAATTTCTGAATTATGTTGCCAGCATTATGTAAATACAATGCTTTTCCCTACAGCATTCCATAAAAAATGAGTGTTTTGAAGCTGCAGTGGCCTTGGCTTTTTCTAGTGCAGGTGCCCCATGGAGTTACAAAGAGGCATATCTGCAGTGCCAGTACAGACTGACAAACAATTATGTGCATAAATACCAGAAGGTGTCTATGCTGTTTTGTTGTCAAGTGTTAATACCTGAACCACCTCCTTATATGAAAGCTGTGTTTCATTATTCTACTTTGCATTATTCCTCTGATATGTAGCTTAGGATTTTAAAAAGTATATACCAAGCCAAAGTCTGTTGTCCCTGATGCCTTCAGGATACATGGTTAAATCTCTGCCAAAAGAGATAGACTGTGAAGAACTTGGGAATATAAACCAAACCAGGCTACACCAGATGCTAAGGGGAAGAAAGGAGAAGCATCCAGGGAGGCCAGAGAAGCTTGGCTGAGTCTAAAAGTTATATGGGAAAAATGAGCTAAATTAGAAGAGGGAGGAAAGGATACCAGATAAAGTAAGACCACTTGAGTACTGTGTTCAGTTTTGGGCCCCTCGCTACAAGAAGGACATGGAGGTGCTTGAGCGAGTC
This sequence comes from Heteronetta atricapilla, assembly GCA_011075105.1. Taxonomy (NCBI): domain Eukaryota; kingdom Metazoa; phylum Chordata; class Aves; order Anseriformes; family Anatidae; genus Heteronetta; species Heteronetta atricapilla. Next base: position 26,665,318 of record CM021734.1, on the reverse strand, counting down.
CAGAGAAGGGCAACGAAGCTGGCGAGGGGTCTGGAGAACAAGTCTTATGAGGAGCGGCTGAGGGAGCTGGGATTGTTCAGCCTGGAGAAGAGGAGGCTCAGGGGTGACCTTATCGCTCTCTACAGGTACTTTATAGGAGGCTGTAGCGAGGTGGGGGTTGGTCTGTTCTCCCACATGCCTGGTGACAGGACGAGGGGGAATGGGCTAAAGTTGTGCCGGGGAGGTTTAGGTTGGATATTAGGAAGAACTTCTTTACTGAAAGGGTTGTTAGGGATTGGAATGGGCTGCCCAGGGAAGTGGTGGAGTCACCATCCCTGGAGGTCTTTAAAAGACGTTTAGATGTAGAGCTTAGTGAAATGGTTTAGTAGAGGACTTGTTGGTGTTAGGTCAGAGACTGGACTCGGTGATCATGGATTCTGTGATTCATTTAGCATGCCTTAGCACTGGTGACCATCTAAACTTAGTTCAAAAACCATACACCAATATTTTCTGAATGCATCAAAATACAGCACTCACATTAACTATGAATAATTGTCGAGCAGGTGATAATATTTCTTTCTCCAGCACAAGAAATCATCCTTCTCTAATTAGACAACTACAAATTAAAACAAATTAGCATATAGTGCCTCCAAACTTCTCGTGGTTCCCACACTAGGCTGCTGAATGCCTTAGAAACGTCACAGCACATGGCTTTCCAGTGCTCCCAGTCCCTCACGAGTGGCAGGAGGCAGGGAGGAGGATGGTATCTATGGCAACCGAGAGGATGCACAGGTTTTATCTCAGAGGCAGTCTCCTTCTGTCTCTTACCTTGCTGCACAAAGGATCCGTACACAAACCACATGGAGTTGTAGAGTGTTGTGGAGGTCATGGATCCCATCTGAAGACGCGGGGGGTTGAGCCAGTTCAAGAGGTAGACCAACAGCCCTACCAGCAGCACAGTACCAGCTATGCACGCCCACAGGGAGAGATCAAACGGTGCCAAGCAGGCAAACATGTCCACTGTCTTCTCTGCTTTCCGAAGCAGCACACCCACTGAGTAGTCCATGTAACGCGTTGTGAAGTCCACCACATTTTCCCTGTCAGGGGTGATGGTCAGGGCAGAGATCCCTATGTCGGCTCTCTGAGGAAAAAGACAGAATAACATGTATGAGCAGGAGCTACAGAAAAGATCGTTGTTCCTCCTTGATCTATAGAAGCTAATTTTATCATAGAAAAGCAGATGTCAAGGCCAATAGCTTAGTCACAATATACACAAACCTAAAAATGTAAGTATTCAACAGAATAGCTGTATCACCTATCTTAGCTTCTGAGTGAACTTTTCTTAGTGGACTCAAGCAAATCAGCTCTCCAAATTACTGTTTTTCCAAGAAATCAAAATACTTCAAGTACAGGCAATAGCTTGAGGAAATCTGCTTACTGTTATTTTTCTTGGCTTATTGAAGCCATCATTGTCACTGGGGCAAAAGGCAGACCTTGAGTATAGCGTTTCTGATCAGAAATTGTTCCTGACTGAGCTATAGCATATCCACAATTTTGATGACATGATGCTTATGTCGAAGGACCACTGCCTGACAAAGATTATTTGTATGTACTGGGCCATTTGGGGTGCCTGACATTCTGAAAAACGTCAACTTTGGCTGCAGAGTGTGAAGTATGGAACAGCAGATACTCCATGTATTCCTTCAGTATTAGTTCTTCTATATCCTTCTGCTAAGCAGTTCCTACAACAACCTGTGCTGCAGCTACCTTGGACGTCCTTTGTGCCATTTATATATATATATATATATTTCTAATTTAAAGAACCCATTTCAGATGAAAGGAGAATGAATAACATTCCTTGAACTAATCATTGTATTCCACAGCATGTCTGGGTATTAAGTCTCCAGAGACACCGGGCACAATTACAGCAGGTCCTGTTTTATTTTTTATAGATACAATTAGAACTGCAGTGAAAACAAGCAAGGGTATTTAAAGCAGACACAGTAACACTGTTTAAAAAAGATCAAATACTGAAGAAAAAGGCTGTGAATTTTAGATACTTTAGTGTGAAAAAGAACACTTAAAATACTTAGAGCTGCTACTGGTTTGATTCAGTCCACTTCTATGGTCTCTTGGAAGAGCACAAATGCATGAAAGACTCAGTACTGAGTCAATTATATTAACTGTCTTGAGTTTCTTTCTTCTTGTCCAAAGAAGGCAGATCTTACCAGCTCCTTAGAAATGTCAACTATTAAGTGGCAATGTATGAAAGCTGAAACTGATTAGAATCAAATTTGCCAATTATCTGCAAAATACCATCTGCAAAACACTCTGCCATCCACGGTACAGACATATTTTTTTAATCACAGTGCACTGAAGTCTTTGGTTTACATGATGTTACTTCATTTATGTTAATTTTCACTAGCTTGAGAAAATAGCAGAAGGTAGCTGGGGGCCTGACGAGTTAGACAAAAAGGTGTTTGGTTTGCCTATAAGCAATGAATTAGAGATTTATTTTTAATTAGTAGTTTAGATTCTGTAGTGCCTTAAATGAAGCTGTGTTGATGTACACAGCTGAAAGCATGACTCCACAAATTCACTTCATGTCCCTTTCTATTAACCTTTTGTGAGTGATGATTTAACTGCCCAACAGCAGCAGTAAACTCAAAACTCTAGTAAGTAATTCAAGTAAAAACTTCATCAAAACTGTCTATGGAAGCATCAGCTGAGTCTCTCTGTCCTCTGGTTACAAAACTTTTAGCCAACAAATGACTTGAGTGATTCACAGTATCTCCTGACAGTTCAGCCCTTGCAAATCAGTTTTCATTTGAAATGTTTTCCATGATTGTGAACATAAATGTACTTTCAAAGGAATTTCTAAACCTATACCGACAGTTGTCAAGCAGGAAAATAGGAAAATACCATCATATTTAGTGAATATGTTATTATTAGTTTTTTTTTTTTTCCTTTCCTGAAAGTGTATACAAAAGTGAAATAGGTTACAGGAGGACACATGGAACCACTAAGTAATACTTTGCCTCTTTTGTCTAACGTTAGCTAGGATATTAATTATCAGCATGTTACTAAAACACTTCCTTACTGCACTAGATTATTGTGGGTACTGTTGAAGTTGTATGTGTAAGATGTTTAAAGATTCTTCAATGAAAAGCAATATACATAAGCAGAGATTCTTTTAGGGAAAAAAAAAAAAAAGAAGATTACTGGAGGATTAACAGATTTCTTCTTTCATTTTCTGTTAGATGAAGAACATATTTCTCCATGAAATACACTGAAGGGCACAGTATGTGATATTAATGGAAATACTGCTTCTATTTTACAACCCTGGGGAGTAGTCTCTCCACATTCCACAGCATTACAGTTCCACTCTGCTTATCAGCCAGCCATGATAAAGGAACAATGTTGTCCTAATGGAAGTTTTGCATTTCCTTTATCATACTGCAGCAGCAATTGTGATAAAAGTTATGTCTTGCTATAAAAAAATAAAGTTAGTAAAATCAGAAATGGAAAGGAGAGAGATAAGTCCTGTTTTCTCATTATTCATGTGTTTACCTACTTTTCTATATATAAATTAAGGTTATACTGAACTACTACAACTCATATTCTTAACATACTAAATCAAATCATAAGCTTCAGATGCACGTTTAACACAAAACCACACTTAGGTTTAACTTAACAGTTTATCCACAAAAGTTGAGCGTTCTTAATTATGCACAGATTCTGTCACCTTGTATTAAATTGGAAGATGAAAAAATTAAATGCTTGTCATTAACATGTCAAATTGGATCAGAGGAGACATCGGTTTGAAGAAGTCAAGGTTCGCTTAGTGCTTCTGAGATAGAAAGGTAAATCCATATAATTATGTCAATATTTAGAAGTAAAGCTGCCAATCTGAATTATAAATATGTAAAACTCTCCACTCAGCTTTCACAGTGCCAAAATCAACCAACTATCAGTATCTTAGATGTCTGTTTAACACATTTCTGATGAATGAAACTCTGAATCCTGAAACTGTTTGCCTGAAAAGCAGTAGAGAACATTTTTTTTTTTTTTTTTTTTTTTTAGGTGACCTGCTTAGGAATTTACATTAGTGAACAGCAGGTCTTGAAGTCATTATAGAGCAACATTTCCAGAATCAGAAAAACTAAAATAAATGACCAGCTGGGCCTGATGGTGCTGCTGTCCTTGTCACAGAATCAGCACATCAGCAATGCCTAGAAATTCCTTTTTCTATTGCATAAGCAGTACACCTCATGCACATGTAAAGTGAGTGATCTTACGCTGATTCCTGTGGTTCATGACCAAGAATAGGGAAAATACATGAATCTACTAAATTGCTCCCAGGAGGCCTTTCATTTTATCCACTTTCAATGTTAAAACAAGTTCCAATGAATGCTGGAAGCAATACACCACAGTCACACATGATATGCAGTCATTAACATGGACATGCAAAAATTAATTAGAGAGACTGTTTTGCTGAGGTTGATACATACACAAATAATTCTGCCTTTACTCAACTACTATTTTCTCTTGTCACTTTGGCTTCCTGGTGTCCTTTCTTCTTTCCTATGCTGCTTTCCTTAGGAAGATGCATAAAAAAAAAAAAAAAAAAAAAAAAAAAAAAAAAAAGAGCCTTGTAAGAATCTTCTACTTTGCTTGTAGTTTCTCTTAGAAGTTCTTGGGCTTGTTTTTGGCTTTCCATTTCTGATAGACCTAAGTGGCCTCAGGTGGTTAACCCTATGCCACTTACTTCTTGATGGCTCCTCAATTGGAAAAAAAATATATATGTGGCAAATGAGGTAGCATCATGCAATGTGGAAAATAACAGTTTATGAATATAAATTTCACCAGAGTGTCCAGAGCCATGCTAGAGTTTACTATCCTCTCCCACAAATGGCATTAACCACCTCCTTTGCCTGTCACACAGGTTTGTCTCTCTGTTAGCGTGGTTTTGAGGGCAACCAAAAAAGTGCTACAAAATGATAACTAGTGGCAAAAGAAACACTTGCAGTAAGGGACTGCTCCCCCGAGATGGGCTTCAGCCTCTCTATGGGAAGCTGCTGCCCTCTGAACTCTAATTCCTGCTTGTGAGCTGAAGCTCTGTGGGATGCACTGATAGCCTCAGCTCATTTCCTGGTTATGTTCCGGTTATGTTGTAAGGAGGTGTATGAATCAAGGGTGTACCTAATATAAGACCTGACAAAAGAAGGAGGGGAGGATTGAGTGGGTTCCCTATTCACACTAAAGACCAGCTGCTTTGATCTGTTGATACCAGCTCCTATTTTAGCAGCCACTAGGGACAGGAATACCTTGTCCTTGGAGCAGGAACAGAGTGAACTTGGCAGAAGCTCAACTCTGTAAGGTTGTAAGGATGTAGGGCATGCACTTTGCAGAACAAGACTTCCATCCCATGGCCTGCACAAGAGCCCACTACAGGGCTCTGAATTGTTTTAAAGCAAGTAGCATATATTGGTCTTGAACACAGAAATTACGTGCTTGTTGCAGCAACTACCATTTCATGAGACATCTGTAGCAGCCACCAACATCCTTTTTAATGAGATGCACTCAAAAAGAGAAGGCAGCTGTTCTCCACTGTAGTTGAGTTGGACTTGTCTTTTGTAGAAATACATTGTTCCAAACTCATTTCTGGCTCGTGCACCAACAGGCAAAGAGCATCCCCTCTGTTTCTGGATTTTCTCCACATGTTGGCCGAACTATCATGTAATACTTGATTGGGAAAACAAGGAAACACTGTTTTAAACAGGTTAGACCTTTAATTTAAAACTATTATTTGCTCCCTTGCTTCCCCTTGCAAAGTTGCCAAGCAGATAGATATTTGAGTTCTGGGAGCAGAAACTCAGTTCACAGTAAATAAGAAAGCAGCCTTTCAAGAACAGCTTGCACTTGGTAAGGGGTAGATACACACTGGCTGCTCGCCCAGAGGTTCTCTTTTGCCTCAAGAGGGACAGAAAAAGGGAAGGACACAGTGAACCTTTACTGTTAATTTTACAAGGGGTAAGGAAGATGCTAGAAAAATGATACACTGCTATTGTACTGAGGAAACAAGGGCTTCACATTCCAAATGCAGTTCTGTTAACTCTTCATATCTTCTACATATACTTGTACAGAAGAATTTCACATCCATTAAGAGTCATTTACAGCAAAATGGTAGCAGACAGGCAAATCTGTTCTACCCGTGACATGTGTTTACAGATCCAGTGGTTACTGCCTTAGGGTGTTAGAGTTATGCAAATCCCAGCCTAGGAAGGGAACAAGAATGCCATATATATTTTTTCATTAAAACTGTCTGATTTCAGTTGTTGTGATTGCTGCCTTATGATTCATTCCTTTCAAACTAAAAACATTTCAGGACTGCTTCCATCTCCAGAGCCATCTAGGACTAGGATGTCTCCAGCCTGAGTTATGCAGTGTCCTGCAGAATCCTTTGCTGGGTACTATGGAGAGTAGAGTATGGTATAACATCAGATTTAAGGAGCAGAAAAATGATAAAAATAGACCAATATGCAATTCTGGTATTAGTCTAATAGTTAGACAAGGAATATTTAGTTCTTAAATTTTTGAAGTTGGAAGAAAATTTGATTTTCTAAATTGTTCCAGCTCACCATATATGATTACAGTATACTACCTTTATGCTTCATAAAGGTATAGGGAGACAACAAATCAAGTTTATTACTATAATGTAGATGTACAAACTGTGCCATGGCTATGGCATATACAATGGTTTTCCATTCTAACAGACCTTGTACTGCTCAGGCAAGCAGAATAAGTTAAGACTGTAACTGATTTTCTTTTTCACGTGGATCATTACTTCATTTTTTGAATTTTTGTTTTGAGCATTTTTCCTTACTGCAAGGTCTGTTTTCCAGCATTTTGCTATGTTTTAGTTCAAGTACTTAATAAATCCTATGTCTGACTGCATTGCTCTATTTTCTTTGCTGGCTATCAAATTTCACCTGCAGATTTGGAAAAGAATTTCTATAAACCACCAGTAAATTATTTACATCAATATCTACTGCAGTTATTTAAAGAAAAACAACAAATGTTGGGTTCTATAGAGGTAAAACCTGCACCTATATAGCTGTAAAAATTGCATGTACAGGTTAACTAAGAGCAAAAAATATATATATGTTCACAACACCAAAGAGACATTAGCAGAGTAGAGTCTGCTCAGCCCTTTCTTTCCCTCTCAGTGGAAGAAACTGAGCGGATGATAAGATGTGAAGAATCGAAAAAAATGGCACATTTGGTTTAATTTATTTATGATACAATATTGAACATTTAATGTAAAATTAAGTGGACTAAATGGTTTATTAATTACAGAATAGAGAATATACTACTCTTGATTCATACATCTGCATAATGTAAGTGTTATTATATATCAATAAAACATTTTCTCTTGATATTTCATGCATTCATCACACCAACATTTTTCCAAGTGCTATACATTATTTATGCAATGTATCACTAATTACTGCAACACCATTTTTTTTCTCTTTAGAACAACCTCTTCAACTCATTTGTGTCAGGTCTTGCCAAACTAATGAGGATGCTGTGCATCCCATTATTTGACTGTATTCAGATTTCATACTACTGCGCTCTGGATGGAAAAAATAACCCCTACTTCTTAATTAGTTGCCATCCAGCACTGTTGCTAGCTTTTTCTTTGTCATCCAATGCACCTGGACATGCTATCAGATGCTGTCAATGCAGGCAATGAACAAAATGTTATCAAGGACTCATTAAGAAAGGTTACCACCAGATGCAAATGTGTTACTTAGTTTTATTACATGGCTTTATTTAATAAGTTATTAATAACCTTACCTTAAATACCAGTTCTCCTATCAGTCCGTTCCACGACCCATCATCTTGAGGAGTCCCATACTTGTGATCTGGTGCAACGTAAATTTCATATTTAAAGCCGAGATAGTTGGCCAAGGCTTCCAACACATCTATTGAGAAGCCCTGATATTTCTTTGGTTTTCCCAGAACATTTTCAGACACCATGACAAAGGGTTCTTCCTACACAGAAAACAAAGGGGTCAACTGTTAGTGAAGCAAGGGCTTGACACATTAACACATTAAGGTGCCTTTTTTTAAAAAAAAAGATAATTTATTTAAGAATGGTCTACACAAAATTTTCCAACAACGTGTTCTTAGCAATACCTCTTCTATTCTTCAAGATGCTGTTTAGCTATGTGTTTACTTCAGCAGAATTATCTCAAACTCCCAGTAAGAAATTTTCTCCTCTATTACATATTTCAGAAGTAAATCTTCTGTTGTGACATTACAACTTAAATGCTTTTCAGTAACGCCTTCTGTCTGCACTTATGCTCAGCATGGCAGACATGCACTCCTGACTCTCCATAAATATGAAGGATTCTACCATGCTGCCACTTTCCACTGGCTGGGTAAATACTGTGTCTGACAAATGTGACTTAACTCATGCCATAAGGAAAGAAAACCATGGCGAAACAGGCCATGCTATAGCAACAGACATTTCTCTTGCCCTTCTACTGTAATCTAAATCTGAATATCAAACGGTCAATTTTTTTCTTTTTAAGTTGATTTCTCCAAAGATCATCCATTTGTTTAGTTTAGGAAGAATCAATCAGGGGATTTGAGTAAGTCTATAAGAACTATTGGTGAATATGCATCAAAAAGATGACCATAATAAAAGATACAAATAAATAACTGAAAGTTGGAATTGGTTGGTAAGATTTCCAAACAATATGCTTTTCTTTTTCTTCTTTTCAAGTTCTGTTTTCTCTCTCCCTCTTTTATTATTATTGTTTTATTAGTGCTTCTAATAATATTCCCAGAAAGAGATGAGTTTGTCTAACTTTAATTTCTGCCGCCCTGCTGCATTATTCTTCCTGTTGAGTATTTAATTTCTAGAAATTACCTTTCACATATTCTTAAAATAAAACACAAAAAAGATCATATTTCTGAGCACAGAAATACATTTGCCATAGATAGATCTCACTTATGGTTGTTTTTCATTTTCTCTGAGAACATTTTCCAGATCTACCTGAGCAGAACAAAATTATCAAAACACTGACAAAATTCACGATGGCTCTGTAACACAGGTGTATTTTTTTTCTTCCAAATACTATGCATTTCTTCCCTTTAATCTTTTGCATTACGCTGTAGTTTACTATGAATTTACCAGAAGGAACTATTTGGAGGTGTAAAATTCTAGTTCAGTGACAATTACAAGCACACAAAGCAACCTTGCCACCACTTCTTCCCAGTGTACATAAACCATGAGCATACAGAAGAAAACAGAACAGCTTTTGTGGCCCAAACTCTAAACATATCTAGAGGCATTTTTGTTAGTGTTTTAATGAACTTTTTTTTTAGTATTCTACAACTCAACTCTGTCAATACATCAGAAGCCAAAGCACTACTCACAAATTCAAGAGTATTTTTAGTTTCCTAGTATGCCACTCTTTCTGACCAGATATCTCTGAAGTGCAGGAGATAGGTACTTGGAATAAAAAAGCACCACGTTTAAATGATTAAGTTAACATTCATGAGGATAGCCATATGCTGAGGATGCTGCCAATGAAGCAAGCAAGAAGACTTTCCTGGCAGGATGTTCTTTTTTGTCTTCAGGAAAATCAGAAAACAAACAAAAAGCAACCAAAAATACTCCCCTAAAACAACCAAACAAAAACAAACAAAAACCCATAACAAAGAAATGAACATAACCCAGGAAGGTTGACTGCCCATCAGGGTACTATTTCCAAGTTGTCAGAATCAATTCCCTTCTTCCAAATTACCCAAGATCAGCCAAATGAAAAAAAAATGGAGGACAGCAAATGCAAGTGAATTTTTGAAGTAGTTTTCCAGTGACTGGGTTCCAGAAATATTGAAGGAATTGAGACTAAGTTGATGAAAGCCTCTCCTAGATGAAAACACAGACCGAATGTAGTTTTTCTGATTATTTGGATGAGAGATTTCCCACATATATACTCAAACTAACACAAAAATGTTTCCACAAAAAATTGTAATTTATCAATCTAAGCATATTTGGCACAAAATTCTAAAGATTTATGTGTGCAAAGGATATTTCAGATACTGAAAATTTTCATATTAGAAAGGATTTTTTCTTATTATTTCTGAGTTCTTAGAAAATAGTTCTTCATAAATTATTTTTTTATTCAATTTGTTAAAAAGCAATTGCTAATTGCACTGATTTAAAGCACCCTCTAAGATGCTTTTTTCTTTTTTTGTGGCTAATTTCAGACTTTTATTAAGCTATGTAATACTGTTTGCTGTTGAGAGTTTTACCAAAAAAAAAAAAAAAAAAAAGAAATGTCCAGTGAGTTATACATATATTGAAATATAGATGGTCAAATATCTGTATGCAAAGCAACTAACATTACCTAATTTCTGCTGAAGCCTGGAGCAGTAAAATATTAAAACATAGTCCAAAGAAAACCAAACAAATATATTGCTACTTTTTTCTTTTTTTTTCTTTTTTTTTTTTTCTTTATGTAATTGTTTACAATTCTCAGAAGGCATTGAAACAGGATTAAAGTATTTGTCTTGTTTTTTTTTTTTCTCCCCATCATCGCTGCAAGCTGAAACTATGCCAGCTGGTTTTTTTTGTATACTGGGAGGGTGTTTTGTGAGCTCCCTATGGAAAGAGATACATACTGCTACAATATTGATGTTAAAAATGATTACTTCCATCCTGGAGAAAGAGCTTTTAAAAAGAAAATACACAAAGCAAAAACAGCCAATGCACTTCTCACCTACTCAACAGAAAAATAATGAGAATAAAAAGTAAGCTTGTACAAAGCAGGTGGCCGGCGCTCACATGCTAACTATTCAGTTTGGAGGTGGTTAAATTTACATCAGTGGTGAAGCTTCCAATGGACTCCAATTAATTGAATCCTGATCAGATATATTTAGTCTTCTTTTCCCTAGGCAACCAAGCTCAATGGTGAATCTTGAGGAGCTATTTTCCTTCTACTTTACTCCTAGTGTGTCTCCTTGTCATTAACTGAGGGTGACAGAGTGCTAGAACAGGTTGCCCAGAGAGGCTGTGGAGTCTCCTTCTCTGGAGATATTCAAAACCCACCTGGATGCCAAACTGCACAAGGTGCTCAAGGTGATCCTGCTTGGCTGGGGGCTTGGACTAGATGGTCTTCAGAGGTCCCTTCCCACCTCAACCATTCTATGATTCTGTTGTTCTGTAACTGAATGCAGCACTACTAAGCCCCTGGTTAGGACTCATTCTCAAAATAGCTCCATGGTCATCACTGCCTGGTATTTACTTGGGATCCATGTGTGCTGCCCTGATACAGAGGAGGGCGCGTTTGATACTCAGTAGGATCAAAGGATTTTACACAGCCTCTAGTGCCCACAGGGAAATGAAAGTCAGCTGCAACCAGGTAACATTTATATTAGGTGAAGCTGTGAACATTGCTTTTTACAATTGTAGGAAGGCAAAGTCTAGCTCTAGGAATGATTATCCCCTGAAGCATCAGAAGGTGGATAGTGCCCTCAGGAAGGCTAACGGCAGACCCAAGACTAAGGCAACATAACACGAAAAGGATTGGGAAAGATAAAATCACTCTGGGACAGCTGAGATCAAGTTTGCAAGAAGACTTGACAATTTATTAGGGTTATAAATATTTAAAGAAAGATGCTACGTATCAAGATGCAATTTAGGAACAGGATGCATGTTACAACTGATATCATTTAAGAACTTGCTACACTCTTATGCAATAGCTCTGGTGATCCTTGGCTCCTTTAATAAAGTAATTCAACTCTTCATCCAGCACAAATCTACTCCATTTTTGTTGAGTGAGTTGATCTGATCACCAGGAGTCCAGACAAATGCCAGAGCCAGTACAAGCAATGGAGTAAGACTGTACAAGCAGAAGCGAGGGAAATACCAAGAATGCGCTCCTTTTGGTATCAGAGGATGGTTAATCAGCTCAGACAACTTACCTGAACGTATCTACAGATGCTCAACAGTGTTATTTGAGCTTCACAAATTAGTGTTTATCACTGAAATACTCATTTGAGGAAGAAAAGAGTTATCATTACCATTTTCCATGTGCCGAGTGGAATGCACAGATTGCAGGGCCTGTACTTCTGAGAACTGAATCCAAGTGTGCTGGGTCAGGAAGAAACACATTAACCAGAGGTTTTCCTTTTAGCCTGTTTGATGCTTTAAAACATTTGCATTTACATATATATCTGTGTTGTGGTGAACCATGAGTGTAAGAGAATAAGATCAAAAAATGGAAAGCAAGAATTACATGAGAACGAAGGAACGTGGGATCCAAAAGGAAGATGCCTTGACCCAGGGAGAGAAAAGTTTCACCCTTGAAAGGACTTGCCAGGTAAAACCACAAGCTGACAACAGAGATTGTAATTTGGCCTTGTACAGGGGATTGCAGGGCAATACAGGTAAAAAATTGCCACACAGCTGCAAGACAGCCCTCAAACTCTGCCCTGAATTTTAAAAGTGGTAAGTAGGGGATAGAGAATTTTTTTTCAAAACAACAACTGAGTGGAAATCAGAGATTGAATGCATAGAGCTTGGAGCAGTTTGGATGCAAGATTAGTGGAAAGAATTCCTTCACTTCGTTGCTTTTTTCCAATGAGGTAACTGGCCAACAGCTACCTATTCAGGACTTAGGTTCTGGTGCACATAAAAATGAAGCAACACCAGGTTCTTTCAAGTGCTTCAGGAGTCTAGGATTAAGAATACAAAATATAGTTTTTATTTACTCTGATGAAATTCTCAGACACATACCAATAGTTTGTAAGTAACAGTGTGACCGTAGGCCTGAAGTAATCTTTTTATTTCCTCTACTTAACCACCTTATAAAACTAAAAATAAAAGGGAGAGACAAGCTTTTGGGCAGAGGGGACCTCCACATTTGGAAACAGAAGGAGCTCAAGCTAAATACCAGAAAAGAACAATTACTCTGAGTTCAACTTGATTGTTTTAACAAGTTAGACAATCTGAGAGTAACAGCAATTTGTAGCTGTGCTACAGAGAGTGGTGGTAAAGTCAAGCATTAAATTCAGTCCTTAGAGGTGGCAGAGAAGGAGAGCAAGAGAATAATTGCTTGTGGAGCATTCAGGGACAATTTACATTTATGGAAAAATATATCCCTAAACCCAGATGGCTCAGGATGACTTTTAATAGAAAGTAGAATAGCGACTTTAAACTCCAAGCTTTAATAGGTGTATTTGAGCTATTCTGTGAAAACAAATTTTGGAGGATCTGGTATTTTTGGATAGATTCTCTCTTGGACAAATTACAGAAAATCCTCTTGAAAGAACAGGAAAAGCACCATTCAATTCTTCAACACAACACTCTAAGTAAATATGAAAGGAAGGAAAGTTTGCATTCAGTGTTTACAACCAAGTGGTGGTCTCAGCCCACCTGTTACTGATCATTTATTAGGCAACAAGACAGATTTTCTCTGTAATTACAGTGGTGGATTATGTGGCTTTAAATTGAGACTTAATTCAGGACAGAAACTATATATGGAGCCATCATAAACTGCTCTGTTATGTCCATTTATGGCAGTTTTACGCTTTTTCTGATGGAATAAATGATGAAAAAGAGACGAGACACTCTTTATAAAAGGAAAAGCTAAAGCAAAATAAAATGTTTGGTATTCTCCTGCTCAGCTGAATCCTCTTTTCCCCTTACTGTGGGGAGAAAAACTTCCTAGCCAGGAGGCTCTACAGAAATTAGTAAGTGAACAAAAAGTTATTGGCTTGTCAGATCAGAGAAACCAATCTCTGCTGGGATTTACAACACACATTGGGGCTTGACTCAGACTGCAGATGGATGGCCTTATGTGCTTCTACTGTGCTTGGAAGAGAGTTTCAAAATTAGGTAATTATATGGGTGGTTAGAATTCATAAAGCATATGAAAATGACCTCTGTGTCTACTCATCAGAATTTTCTGAACACAGTGGGATATAATACTTTAATATTGACACTCTGTATTCATTAAATGGAACTCTGTATTCATTATATCTTCCCTTCTTCTCTAGCAAAAATAGGAATAGAGAGGAAAAAACTGAAGCAAGAAATCAAGCTCAGTTGTGGGTGAGACTGTCAATCTGTGTTCAGCACTGACCCTAGGAGCCACGAACAGGCACCTTAAATGATTCACGTAGCCCAAGCAGAGCCTCAGCAATCATATGGCGTGAATATTCCCCGTGACACTTAAAAACTTCTATCACCTGACAAATGCTAAGAAACTGCTCCCAAGGGTGAAATTCACTCTCATTACTGGATCACTCAACACCCTTCCAATGGAAAACCAAGCACAGCCATTAGAACCGCCAAGAAGCACTAAGAAGGCATCATGAACCATAACTAAAACATTTTCAAGCACAGGATGCTTTTATCTTGTTGCTACACATCATTACTTTTTTTCTTGACTCATGAAAGAACTAATCCCCCACTTTTAGATATTAGCTATTTTGCATTTCTTTCCCCAAAAGAATTTTGTGAAATAAGTAGCTCCAAATAGTTAATTTCCTCAGCTGCTTTATTGACCGCTGTTTAAGGGTTTATATTTGGCTAGGAACAGCACAACAGCTTGTTATTTTTAATTGAACAGTAACGTACATTACTTCATGTTAGAATCAATGACCAAAATTTAATTGAAACATTTAATTCTCTCATTGCAGAAATTCTCCCACTAGCAATGGTTATAAAAGTTGCTGCAAAACATAACACAATCCCCACCCCCTAATAACACTAAAAGAAAGGTGAAGGTTTCAAACCTAGAAAATCTTGGATAATTAAAGTATTATTTTCTTTCAATATCCTATTGTGCCAATGGGCGATGTCACAATATTGGCACATAAATCCACCTTTCTCAGATTCTCTGCTTTTCGAACAGACTAATTAGAAAGTTGGTTGTACTAACAAAAAAGTCCCCATTGCCTACAGCAAGAAGCTAGTTCATGTCCTAGAAGATGAAGAAAATATTAAAGGAAGGATATTTTAAATTTGGCCTTCACTTGCCACTGTCCTCATGCATGTGCCTTGTCTCACATATTTCAATTATAGTTTTATTATCATCTTCAACAAAGCATGAGTTTGAGCTTGTTCATTCACATTAATGAATAAACAGTACCTTAAATAATATATATGTATTTTTCCAGAATCAAACAGCAGCTTATGAATTTATTTTGCTATTTGGACTAGTGCTATTTGGAACAAACAAATGAAAAATGCTAGCCACCGTCCCCCCCTCCCCCCCCCAATATCTCCTATTGCTCTGCAACAGGACTAAGGCTTCTTTCAAAACCATCTGTTGCAATGGTCTATTAGGATGCAGCCAAGTTTTGTGTATTGATTTTAATTCACAATGACTTAATGCACCTAATAGCTCTTTCTGAACCATTATAGTTATATGATAGGAATATGGATTGAGATTGGAATCGATTGGAGTGTTTTATAATATGCCTAAAGAACACAACGCTAGTTTTAACATAGCTAAGCTCAGATACTGGATTTAGCCAAACTATAGTATAGGTATATTAACCTGCTGGGAGCTACATTATACTTCTTCCATTCAAGAGCTCCTATTCACAACAAATTCATGTAATGCTTCAGGACATTGTACTCTTGTGAAGTTCACCTCCTTTTCTGTCTTGCATAGTATGCAAGGATAATTGTAATCAGTGTATGAACCTCTTTGTGTTTAAAAGCCAAATTTTTTGTGCACACTGTGAACTATATGAATCTCCCCTAACTGCAAATATGCTCAACAGAAGAGATGGGTGAGGGTAAGTAAGTAGATAAGAGCTAAGGAGCCTTGAGAGGTAGCCCTTGACACACAGGTGAGTTAGGTTGGCCCTACCACATCGTGCATTGCATCTAACTCACTGTCAAACTGTGGCCCCAGCCAGGTCCCAAAGCATTTGAATTCCTTGATACTCACCTCACCTTGTGCATGCATAGCACCTACTACTTTAGAAAAATTAATTTCAAATATTAACTGAAAAATAAAAGGAGCTGGGTTCTCCAGCTGCTCTGAGATTAATGCTTGTAATACAAAGGATCACAGTAGGCATGGATAGTGTGAATAACTGTAAGGTTTATGGCCTACCTGCTTTAATATAAGCTAATTATGGCTCAAAGGGACATAAACCAGCTATTAAACATAACTTGTGCCCAGTTAGTTATTGATTTCAATTTTGTCCTTGTACATGCATGATGAAAGCGAAATGGAAAGACAGGCTCTATCTCTATCAGGGGATACTAGTTTCTGTTTTTAATCATTGGAATTATTAATATCTCAGTGAAGCCTCACTGGGGTACATTACCACTTGTAATGTAACGATAGTGAAAAATTCATGGAGCAACCAATGAGTTTTCTAACAGAAAACCAAAAACATATGGAAGTGTTTGGAGACGGGAAAATGGAATGGGAGGATTACGGGGAGCAGACTACATCAAAACTAAATCTCTGACAAAGTGAGGCATACCTAATCAAAGCACACTCTGCCTTGATGATTGCCTGCACGCTAATTACGGTGCTCAGTTATCAACACTGATCGATTGAAAGGGAAGAGCTGAAATGGCTTCTGTCACCATTTTCTGCTTGGTAAAGTAACCTTAAACAGAGACTGCAACCCTCACAAAGAGAGGCAGGGCAGACAGCCAGGGGCACAATGCCATTTAGGAACCTTATTTTCTTCCATCTTTCTTTGTGGGTCATCATTCTCAGTCCCTGAGAAGGAAATGCACAAATACCACTCTTTCTCTCTGCCTCATTGCTTTAATGCTGCACCTTTCTCTCCAATCTGATTAACAGATTCATTTTTTTTTCATTAACACCCAAGTATTTTAAATACACTGATCTTACATGTAGTGATTGCATGCTGTTTGCATGTACAGAGAGGAGGGGTAGTGTGGAAATATAGACAATAAAAGGGCACAGGCAGAAGTAGAAGTCTGGGAGGGATGAGCATCCCAGCTGACTAGCACAGAACAGAGAGTTTGGGCTTAATTCAACAACTGTGTGTTTTGGAAGTTTGTGCTTCTGCAGAAAGATGATGTATACGGTTGGAGCCTGAAGGCACCAGAGAGTAAGGAGAAACTTTCATATGCTAATAGGTTCTAAAATATTGAACTGGGAAAGCAAACTAGAAAAATAGAAGACACTATTTGCTATGCTGAGTAAGTATGGAAAAAAGGTGATGAGGTGATGACCAATCACGCACTGGTCTCTGCTTAAATGTTCGTAATTATTATAACTGCCACATAAGGTATTTATTATCGCCTCCTGGCCCTAAGGTTTCTGTTTGCTTGAGAGCCCATGCTAAAAAACAGGGAGCTTCAGGAAAAAACTTTCTTACTGTGAAGCTAAAATCTCCCTCCTTGCTTTCTGACTGTATCTTGCTCAAATTAAGTCTAGATTTCTTTCTTTATTTTCAGAAATTAAAGCCTATTTGCAAAGGGCAAGACATCATCAACCTTAGAACTGCAATGAAAGTGTTTTTTTTTTTTTTTAATTAAATGGTTAAATGGTTTCTAACAAGTACCTTCATAAAATGAAATCTTTGTTTAAGAAGCAGTATAGAAACATTATATGGAGCCTGGATAACACCACTATTACAATCACTGCACACTATATATTTAATAGTATCTAAATTATAAATAATTCTAACTAACGTCTCCTAGCAGAATCCAATCAACACAAACTGCTCCTGTGAACCTCCCTCCTTAGTCAATAATTATCTGTACGAGTTACTGTGTTGTTTTGTTCCTGTAATACCAACCTATCTCTTAAAAGTGAGGACATAAGCTGGATAATTTTAAAGCTGACTATACAGACAAGCAGTGAATGAAATGACTTGCAGCCAGCTCTTCCAGCTACTATCCTGCATTTCCACAGGTAACATTTTGTTCAGTGTGGACTTACTTTTATTTTAGCCCAAACAGTGAAGGCTTTTATTTTCTTTTATTTTCTTAGAATTAGATAACATTTTATGGAAATGCCAGGTAGAGAGAATCTCTAAAACTGCCTTTCTTTCCTCCAACTCAGGATAAAGCTACTTAGATGAACCAGTATAAACATGGACCTACTCTTTTTTGACACCTCTGACAATGAAAAGTTCACAGCCTTCTTAGACTGAATGCCTCCATATTCTTGGTGTTAGAAATTGCAATAGTTACTCTGAGAACTATGCATACTTTACAATGGGAAGTAAGCATTTGCTTCAACTACGAAGCTTGCTTTCCTTGAAAATATTAAGGGAACTTTTAACCGACCAAAGAACAATTAGTTCCATTCTCAAAAATACAACAGTAAGGTTTCAGGAGAGCAAAAAACAATTAATAAGGTCAATATATGTCCCTACCATTTCTTTTAAAAAGAATCTTCCTTACATTAGAAATGAGCAAACGATTACTAAAACCTGTAAAAGTAAACAACATTTTTTTTTTTTTAATGTGAAAATTCCAGTTACAGTAACCGCTCGTCCAGAATCATGCCCTGAAATCTGAACTCAAGTTTCTAAATTGGACAATCTGCCTTGTGAAAAGACATTCCAATAGCGACTAACTTCTCCATGGGAGCAAGCCACTCTCATCAGTATCTTATACCAAATGACAGCTTTTTTGTCAACAACTAGGTTAACTGTGAAAAATAATAAATAGTGAGCCTAATTATGTCATGCATCGTTGCTCCTGATGATTTCATTCATTTACCGATGAAATGCACACATCTACCACTGTTGCTATAATTTACCACCGTTTTACTGAACATTTTCCTTGATGTATTTGTCTATAAAAGATTTTTTTTTTTTTTCCTAACCTTCTTTCACAGATGGATATGGGCAGCAAAAAGGAACAGAAATCAAAAGGCACAGAGAATTGTTGCTGCCTGGGAAATGCATTTTTACAGCAATGAAATATTCTAAAACTTTAGATAATTTTTAAATATTTGAACTATAGCACATATGGCATATACAAATAACTTACTGAGTTATGGAATGCAGAGATTTTATAAAAGATTCTAGATAAACTACATCACTTACAGCTTTTCTGCCATTCAAACTCTCAGTCATAAATGTCCATCAAAGAAAGATTTATCCCTTCCTGGTAGAAAAGTAAAAATGTTTACTAAAAACATAAATACTACACTTGATGGTCAAGTACCACTTAATGTTACCACTTCCCAAGACCTTTCTGCTGCTATCGCTAATTCACTACCGTGCACAATACAATATTCTGACGATATTGATACACAGAGCACAGTATACTTTAGTATAACACATTACATAATTCAACTTTTTAAAAAAGATTTTAGACTGGTGCAGAGACAGTGCAGCCTAACAGAATGAAGAAGGCTTCACAGAAGTGCAGAGCATTCTGTTGTGAATATGGGGAAAGGGAATTATCTTTGAGACTATTCTGACAATACACTATTATAAAATATTTTGTGTTTTCTGGGGTGTCCCACACATAATCTTTGCGGCAGTTGATTTTTTTATTTTAAGGATGATTTTGTCACGCCATTTTTTAATCTTTTATCACTTCTCACTGTTTCTTCCTCTGAGTATACTTAAACACTGTCTTGTTTAATCTCTTCTATGCCTTTCCTTTTTCCTGTCATTCTGAAAGCTACTCTGGCTTCCTCCTAAGAACTTTTGTCACTTTGTTTAAACCAGTGTTGGAGGTCAAATCCCAAAGACAACCTCAGCCTTTAAAACCAGAAGTTAGCTTCATATCTCACATTTCATCTTTTTTCCTATCCAAGTGGGAAGTTCACTAGAAAAAGGATCTGAAGATGCAGACCTCCTGCCAGCTCATGTCCCTAAAGATATTGTCTGCTTTCAGGTTTGTTTCTTTCCTAATCTCCACAACTAAGGCTCATGCATTTAATACCAGTCATTGAGAATTAAACTACTCCACATAGAATAACATTTTCCCTGGTGCTGATGATGCATTTTTATTAGTTCTTTTTGCTATGCATGTCTACGCTTCTGCCTGCCCGCTTATTTCCCACAGTGCTCACCTGGAGACAATGGTCACCAACGTGCCTCTGTTCCACCTAGCTCTCTGCAAACAACATGGGTAATAAATAGCCAGAAATTGTACACTGGGATGTATGGCAAAGCATAATTCAGTATCACTTGCTATTGTTTCCCTCATCCTGCCTGCATTTTCGGATCAATGAAGATGTGAAAATATATACCTCAGTTTGATAGCTGTATCTTCCATGTTAAAACTCTCAGACGTATTTCACACCACTAGGAAGTTACGCCTCATGCACTTTGAGAAAAGTCTCTCTACTTTTCACCAAGCTGTTACTTCTTTGAAACAGGGAATTTCAAACTTTTGCCTTTTCAACCAATAGGGGCTTCTTTAGAAACATGATTTTGTGAATACCTGCTGGCCTATTCATTGTCAAACCGGCCAAATCTCATTTAGTTTCTGGTGGCTTAACGTTCATATGAATAATTCATTAATAGCCACTGCAACTAAAATGATATTATGAGAATATCTGCTGTATTTGAGCTGCCTTTCAATAAAACTGAGCAGCTGAAAATGAGGAGGATAAACTAAAATCGACAAAATGAATATCCAGCTAAATTTGTACACTTGGAAAATTGTTCATTCAAGACACTCTCAATTTGTTTGGAGTTACTATGCTGACCTTTCATTGAGCTACATTTCAGAACTCAGAAAATATTTCAGAAATTCACCAGCAAGTTGCTTGCACTTAGAAGTAGCTTGTCAAACACAAAATTCAAACTTTCATTGCATGTGGGGAACCAGTCCAAGCCAGAGACAACTGACTATCAATAAGACAAAATAAAACTTTTCTACAAGTGTTGAAAGAAGGATGCTAACCCAAGTCAGACCAGAACATTGAATCACATGTCCACAGGCACTACTATAGTTCCCTTCAGAATAAAGAGCAAAGAATTGTTTCTTATTCCTATTTATGCAAAGATAATTTCCATTATGTTCAGAGCAGCCAGAGTATCTTCACAGTTGGGGTTAGAAGGGACCTTAAAGATCACCTAGTTTCAACCCCCCTGCCATGGGCAGAGACGCCATCCACCAGACCAGGTTACCCAAAGGCCCATCCAGCCTGGCTGTGAACACTTCCAGGGATGTGGCACCCACAGCTTCTCTGGGCAGCCTGTGCCAGGGCCTCACCACCCTCAGAGTCAAGAATTTCTTCTGTATATTTAATCTAAATCTACCCTTTTTGTAGTTTGAAACCATTACCCCTTGTCCTGTCACTACGCTCTCTGACAAAGAGTCTCTTCCTAGTCCTGTGTTTTAGATCTGAAGATACATAACCCATAATTATTAATTTTATCAAGGGAAAGGGATTAGTAGATGGATTGTTTTTGAAGACTTTTTGAAGGACTGCTTTGAGAAAATTAATCACAATCATTTTATTTTATTTTATTAGAATGCAGAGTGTTTCATATCATAATATGAAATATTCTTATTTTCTGAAAGGGTCAAATGGCATTGGAATAGGCTGCCCAGGGAAGTGCTTGAGACACCATCCCTAGAGGTCTTCAAGAAATGTGTAGATTTAGAACATAGTGGCATGGTTTAGTGGTGGACTTTACTGCTAGGTTAGGTTGGACTAGCTGATCTTAGAGGTCTTTTCCAACTTGAATGATTCTATGATTGTATACAATCATACAAGTACAATACATCAAGTACAATGTAGTATAACCCACACGCTACAATTTGCTAGCTCAAATTTTTAGAACCGGTCCTTTTCAACATGAAGGCATAACAAAATTAAAATGGAAGAGGGGGATGGCAGCTATCCAGAAAGACACGAGAGATCAGAAAGGTTAACTGAACAAATTAATTTTTACATAAATTAAATTTATGTTAACTTCTCAAATCACAGTGAAAAGAAATCTATTCATATTCAAAGGTATTATAATTTAATTTTCACGTAAGCCTTCTTGTTTTTCCAGATCAAGATCATACTGTTAGAAACTGGCAGAATTAATAATAATATTTAATAACTTATTGTTACTAATAAATCACTTACTTTTAACAGAAATGTATAGACTTAATTGAAGAACTCAGAGAAAGATGGAAAAGGAAGGATGGTAACAAAATCATCACTGAGATAAAGTTGATGGGTGAAATACCTCCTATATACATATCAAAAGCCTTACATTTTTCATCACACATGTTAAATATAAATCCCCATGTTAGTCCTACGCAGCAGATATAAACATGGAAGAACAATGTATTTCCATGTATTACTATGGTCTTGTTTTGTATAAAATAGTTCTGTTGATTTCAAAGACACTAAAATTTGACCAGACAAGTATAAGTTGAAATAAAATAAATAGGTCTAAATGAAATTCCAGTTGGTGTCTTTGATGACCAAGTTTTTGTAAGATCAAATTGAATACCAACAAATAGAGGGGCTAAAAGTCTCGTTTCTGAAGTAGAGAAAACAAGCATTAATACACTGTTTGCATGATTTTGCTTCATTTTCACAGTGTTTTGTCATCTCAGCCACGACTTCACTCAAATCCAAATATTATATCTATTTCTTCATTCTGTTCTGGAAAAAAATAACAGAATTGCCCCATTGCAATAAGCTCCTTGAATGAAGATGGGAACCAAGCTAAAATTAGTAACAAGCAAAGGCCATATAACTTCATCCCAAAGCAACAGATATGTATGAAGTAATGATATGCTAATAACAGGTACATTTTAATTCTCAGATCAAACTACAATTTAGAAACCAGCATATCTTCATGAATAACCCTTACTGCATAGTAAGAGAAACTGCTACAGGGTAAGCACCCTATATAATGCTCTGTCACCCACAGGAGCATCTGTAACATCTACAGACATCTAAAGACTGGATAAGGTTAGAAATAATAATCACTTTGTAATTCTGGCATCTGCACTGTCCAACTTCTTTTCAGGCTTTCAGTTAGCAGCCTGATTTGCTGTCAGTGTCTGCCTGGCTGCTTCTCTCTCTCAGCCATTAGAGTTTGTGGGTAAGGGAGAAACAGTATTTTATCCTCCTGATTTCTGGCATTTGGGTGAAAGTAGTCAAGTTACCATAAATCAAGGGAAGTGCTGGTGGAAAATACCATTTCTGGCTCACGCATTTGAGTTAAGCATTTACTTTCTCCCTCAATTCACCCAGTTTACAAAATCCTTGTCTCTCATCTTTGCTGAGTAAAATTAAATGAACCTCAGTCTGTAATGTGGTTCTCAGATGATTTTGCCTACGTTGCCCTGAACAACCACACAAAGCTCTACTGTTTAAGAACATAAATGAATGCTTATATTATGAAGCCAACATGAATCATTCTCATCTTCCTTATATATTGCCTTCAGTGCACATTCTACATAAAATGAGTCACTTTTCAATATGGTAAATTAGTGGATTTCAACAAAGCACAATTCAGAGTAATTGTGTTTTTCACTAGTTGTGCTTTAAAACTGTCAACAAAACCAAAACAGGAATATGCTCACGTCACATGAGGATTGCAGCCAGGAGAGGAGCCTGAACTGACATGTGATGTGCACTGAACATTAAATGCAATTGTTTCATTTTATTATTATTATTATTAACATGGAATCCTATCAGCATAACTAATGTAACTAATGCCTTTTTTTTTTTTTTTTTTGTATGTTTGCAGGTTGCTAACTATTCATACTATAATGACTTGAAAGAAGAATATTCTCTAGCATGCTAAAATGATAACTGGGTATGAAGTCAGAAGAATAGAGTGAGGGAAGGAGAAGAAATAAGAAAAAAAAAAACTCAGATACCAATCAATTTTTGCTAGACAACTCTATTTTGCTAGACAACAGCCACAGAACATTTTTGTCAACACAAAATTATACTGAATCAATTAAAATGCATACCAAGCAGAACGTAAAGATCAGCCACTGTCATCATGATGCTATTTTGATGACCATGCAATTAATGAAGTATGAAACAACCCTACTGCTTTGTCTTATTCTGTTAATTTATCCTTCTTATTTAGTTGTGAGTTTTGTGTGTGTGTGTGGTTTTTTGTTTTGTTTCACGTTGTTTTGTAGACACCATGGCAGGACATCTGCTAGCATACTAAGAGATGGAACAGACTGGGCACCCTGACAGATAATAGCTTCTAAAGACACAAGAAATAATTCAAGGGTATGCAACTTCTCTGTCTATGGTGCTGACACTCATTCTAGTGTTTCCACCTTCCATCCCTGACAGAGACTTTTCCTTTATCACGGAACATCAGCAATGGGATCCACTCTTACCTTTTGCTTTATAAGCAAACATTCAGGCCCTCAAACACAAAACCCACAGTGAAAAACATGGATAGCAGAGATAGGGAAGTAGCTCAATATAATAATATAGCACAGTTCTGCAGCCCTAGGTCAACTTTCACACAGTCATGGAGAGGTTGAGGTAGAAAGGTCATCTGGTCCAACCCCCTTGTTTGGGCTGAGCAGCTTAGAGCTGGTTGCCAAGGACCATGTCCAGGTGGCTTCTGAATACCTCCAGAGATGGAGATTCCACAACCTCTGTGGACAACCTGCACCTGTGTTCTGTCACCCACACAGTAAAGTGCTTCCTCATGTACAGAGGTAGCCTCCTCTGTTTCTGCTTGTGCCCACTGCCTTTTGTCCTGGCACTAGGCACTGCTGAAAAGCCTCTTTGCACCTTCCTACCAGGTATTTATCAATGTATAGATACACCTCAATGGATATTGCGTTTTTTCTTTCTATTTTTTTTTTTTCTTTTCCAGGGGGTGCGTGTGTAGAGGGCATTTCTCCAAAGAAGCTTTTATGTCTCACATATATTTATTTTTTTTTTTTTTTTTTTTTCCCTCTAACAAGCGATTGAGCAGCCAAAGCTTATGACAGGGAATAAACTGGCCTCATTTCAACAAATATCTTCCTGTCCTGGTAGACAATGTTCAGCTTTAAACCAAGAGTAGCTGCTTAATGCAACGTGTCCACAAAGGAGACACCTGGCTGAAGGAACCAGGAGGGAGCAGCAGGTATTTTACTGAACTAATATCACTCCCCCTAAACTGATCTTAAATATTTTTCTGAGTGCAGCAATTTGTGTCAGACTGTACTCATTTTGGGAAGGTAATTGGAAGGCAGCTACATCTTATGAATCATTTAGAGTTTCAGCTAGGCAACTTTAGCTAACAGGACATTTGAAGTTACCTTTATCAGTTCATATGGTTACGTTATCTAATTTAGTATGTGCCTGTGGAAGAAACAGGTTTTAATGCGTTTGATTCACGTTATGAAATGAACTGTACTGATAATATTATTTCATGGAAATTGCTCCTTTACTCTGGTATTGATATGCAGAATTTAGACACTTAACATTGACTAAGTTCTTGGTAATATGATGTAGTTAATAAAAATCCTTTCCAATTAGCCTTAGTAAAGAAGATGAGGCAAGATGGAGAAAAAACATTCCTCCAAGTGCAAAATGATGAGGATCTCTGCTTACCAGCACGGTCACCACACGCAGAACCACTCCTCGCATGTTATTCTCCAACTTTCTGTCAGTTAGTGACCCATTCAGACCAGTGACAGGATTCCAGCAGCCAAGCTGAAAGAGAAGGAAGAATTTGTTTCTGCATTGCCCAAAAAATCACTTCTCTTAGGCAGCTTTAAGCAAGAACATATGAAATAAACAGAACACCTTCTGGAATCGATGGGACAAAAAGTCAGAGAAGAGTTTGTGGACAGATTCATCTTTAAATTGCAAATGAAGCAATTAGGGATATTTGTGCTTTTAAGTACCAGAGTGTAATGGATGACAGCATCCAGGGTTGGAATATGTATTGCCTTAGAAGAGCTCAGGGAGGACTTCTGTGTTAATGAAAAAGATTTGAAAAGTAGCGTGGCTGTAAAAGTACTTCTACCTGACTTCCAGTGATATATTAATTGGAGAAATAATAGCTACCATAATTTCAGTATGCTGTCTGCTCCAGTCCGTCATTCCTAGTGGAACTCTGATGAAAGGAATTAGCTAGTTTTAATTAAAATTTATACTACTCATTGATAATGAAACAGCAGTGATTTTTAGCCAGGTTAAAAATGCCATTTCAAAATGACTGAGTAAAGACACGTAGGCACAGTGAACTATTTAGAAAGGACTGCAATAGCTGGTGCAGAGAAAGGAATTCAGCTATGAGATGTTTTCCATTGGTGCTACCATATTTGTTGGGCTGGTATGGACAGAAGCTTTTGCTCTGGGATTTCTCTAAGACTAACTGCCTTCTAATCTCAGTTTAGTAGTTAGTGACATGTATTTCAGTTCCTCTGAAAATATAACTATCCTACATTCTTACGTGATGATAGATGACAATCTAAGGTACAGAGAAATAGACCCTTGGCAACATGGGCAGCATTACTGGTTTCATTTTTGGAATTAATTGCAAAATTCATCTGGCCTGTAAAAATACCCGTGTTAAATCCAAAAAACAACAGAAGGACAATGACTGACTTCACAGGACTTTGGAGCCAGCTCTGCTTTCTCAGTACCTCCTCCACAGCATGCCTAGCTGTTAACAGCAACACCAATGATCTGCTGACAGGTTGCAGAACCTCACCCCTCCTCTGGCAAAGGTCTCCAACAGTTTGAGCTGAAAAACCTAACTGCTGAAGTGTGTTACATTAATAGGGCTGTGAAACACAGTGAATGAATTTGAAGCGTGTGCACCATACACTGTATGAAATAAACCACTTCTATCCTACAAAGCAAAGCATTTGATAGTCTACATTTTCTGTATTAGAAATATTGAAAACAGCACTAAGTTAAGAATAAAAGTACACTAAATTAATTCAGTGATTGTCATTCTCAGTCACATAAAGAAACTAATTAGAACTTGGATCCAATTAGTATATCCAAATGTGTTGAAAGCCTAATTACCACGGATACTGTACTGCTTTTGCCAGATTTAAAACCCTATGAAGTTTCTGAAGAGCCTTTGTATCCGTTTGAGGGTAAAGTCCATTTTTAATTATGTACATTATTATGTACATATTTATATAATTAACTTTTTAGCCCAAGCCATTCTACATTTTTAACGGAAAAGAGCACAACATAACTGATTGCTACAAATTTAGCATAGCACTAATTTTCCTTTAAAAAGCCGCGTTTTATTTTCAATTATTGTTCATTTAATTTTCAGTTCAATTGTTCCTTTATGCAGCACAGTCATGGTGAAGACAAATGTGCAGTGCCTTGCCAATAAAGTTGAAATTGATTTTGAGTGTGAGCTGCTTACTGTTATTAGGCGAAAATGAATCAACATTTATTGATGACAATTTGAGCATGTCAATGCAGCAAAAGAAAACGTAGCTATTGCTGAAGCAGCAAGGGGGATGGTATGAAGGTTCCTCTTCAGCTCTACCTCTTGCTTAACTGCTTTTGCAAAACATCTGCTGCTTCTGCATTTGCTTCTCTTTTTCTTTTGTTCTGCCTCTGATAGTTGAAATGAGAGACTAGATCAGGCAGTAACAGAATCTCACATTAATTCTGGTTGATTTATTTAGAACAATACATGTGATTATTGAGCACTGTACCTGTCTTCTTTGTACCATGTGCATTTTGTCATTTATGGTGCTTTTTACTTCAGATGAAATTTCTTCCATTTATTTTAATGACACTGTTCACTCTGCTACATTCAGATACAAAATTATGAAGATGTAGAAGTTGTTAATATTCTGTGTCCTTTACTATCCAATGTACAGTCTCCTCTGATCATCCCACTTCCCAACTTGCTAGCCCCTCTACCGTAATTCTTAGTATGTGTCTGTCTCTCCTCTTTCACTAGCAGAGACAAGACTTGACCTCCCTTTACAAAGGTGCTTTTATATTAGAAATTTTTGCCTATATGAAATATGCCTTATGGAAGACCTTTAACTTGAAATCAATATTAAAATAGACAAAATCTATTTTATGCATATTTCCAATTTCCAGGCAATGATTTATACAGAATTTGGAACACTAAAATCTATAATGCCTCTAGGACAGAGCTTACAGGCAGATTTTCTCCCATATTTTTTCCCCATATTTTTTTCCAGAATCAAACCCACAATATAAATATTCCACATGAAACCAGTGAACTCTGCTGGCAGTGTAACATGTAATTAAAACTCTGTCAGTTAATTGAGAAAAATACGATGGGCTGGTGTGATCATAGTTGGGGACAATCACACAAAATCATAGTATCATAGAATGATAGAATGGTTTGGGTTGGAAAGAACTATAAAGATCAGCTAGTTCCAACCCCCTGTCATGGGCAGGGACACCTTCCACTAGACCAGGTTGCCCAAAGCGCCATCCAGCCTGGCCTTGAACACCTCCAGGGATGGGGCATCCACAGCTTCTCTGGGCAGCCTGTGCCAGTGCCTCACCACCCTCAAAATTTTTCTTCCTTTTATCTAATACAAATCTACCTTCTTTTAGTTAACAGCCATTACCCCTTGTCCTATCACTACATTTCCTGACAGAGACACTCTCCTCAGCTCTCCTGTAGGCCCTTTATAAGTATTGGAAAACTACTATTAGGTCTCTGCAGAGCCTTCTCTTCTCCAGACTGAACAGCCCCAACTCTCTCAGCCTGTCTTTGTAGGAGAAGCGATCCAGCCCCAGTCCCTTGATCATCTTTGTGGCCCTCCTCTGGATTCGTTCTAGTACTTCCATGTCCTTCTTGTGCTGGGGGCCCCAGAGCTGAACACAGTGCTCCAAGTGGGATCTCACAAGAGCAGAGTAGAGGGGGAGAATCACGTCCCTTGCCCTGCTGGCCACACGACTTTTGATGCAGCCCAGGATATGGTTGGCTTTCTAAGCTGCAAGCGCACATTGCCAGCTCATGTTGAGATTCTCATCTACTAACTGCCCCAGAGCTGCTCTCAACCCATTCTCCACCCAGCCTATATTTGTGCTCAGGATTGCCCCGATCAAGGTGGCGGACTTTACACTTGGCCTTGCTGAACTTCAAGAGGTTCACACAAGCCCACCTCTCAGGCTTGTCAAGGCCCCTCTGCATGGTATCCCTTCCCTCCAGCATGTCAAATGGTGGAATAAATTAAACGATGAATATTGATATGAATACGTACTTTTATGCAGTGATTGCTATTACTAGAGAACTTAGAGTGTTCTGTTTGTTAAACTAATACAGAAAATACAGATGAACCAGTTCATCCAGCACTGCTATGCAATCACCTCTGAACTCAGACCGTGTGTACACAGCAACAGTACAACAGTCAGGAGCAGAAAGCACTCCAGAGAAGCTGCAGGAGAAACCCAAAAGATAAAACATCATTACATCTGCTACTGGAATTGATCAGAACACCTAGACTACTATTACTCCTCCTTCCTCTATTTTCTTGACTTTCTTGGCCTCCTTAAGGAAAAAAAAAAAAAAAAAAAAAAAGAAAAAGTGAGCAAGATGTTGGTTTTACTACAGTCTAAGAAAAATCTCTGATGGTAATGCCCACACACAGCACTATTAAGGAGCTGTTCCATTAGCAGCTCCTAAGAGAGTTGGTCACCTGTGGAAACACCAACATCTGTGCCTGCAGTACCAAAAAAAAATCTTCAGAAATTCTCTTCTCGAATTTCACCTGGGTCTAACCTGCTTTAGGAACTCACTTTTCCCAAGTAAGGGCTTCACCAGAAGAAATATGCATTAATAACACCCTGCTGCATTCCAAAATATAGTAAATTCAAATGACTGGAAGAGATGTCATGAATGTCTCACAAGACAGTATTCAAATAGGAGGTTCCAAATCCCAGGTGTGCTGGCAAAACTCAAGAATGATAGAACAAAAAACTAATGCAGGAAAACATATTTTTTTGTGATGTCTGGACTCAGCATTTACAGAGATTGCTAGGACAGCAGTTTAGTGAAGATTCAAGCAGGAAAACATGAAAATAGTTTTGCACACAATACGCCTGATAACTCAGGCACTCAGTTGATGTTTAATATATCCAAGTGACTTGGAAATCAGCACCAAAACCCTACAGATGAAAGACTGTCTCACAGAACATCAGGCAAAAAAGACATGTTTTGGTTGTCATTTAAATACGGTCAGCAATTAAAAGTTCTGGGGGACACTCCATTTCCTGGGTAGAGTCCCATTAACTCAACCCCATAGCCATCACCCAATAGTTGGTCAAACACATCTGCAGAAAGTCTGATGGCCTTGGGTAAGCCAATGGCCTTTGTAATCCTCAGCTTGATTAAAGAAATTAGGACTTCACACAAAATTTCCTAATAGAATTGGTTAGTTGGAAAGCTTTCTGTTTAACTTCTGAACTGAAGCTTAGGTAATACTCAGCAAATAAGTTGTTAAAATCAATAGAAAATACTATGTTCAACAAATTGTATAATGTATAGCAGCACTTGTTTCTCCTGCATTCTGTGTAAGGAAACCTACATGGTTCTGTGCATTTATTATTTTGTACAGTATGTTTTATTGCTTTAATTTGCCTCTGGACTAGAAGGAATGGACTCTGCTCTTTTCAAGCTATGTTAGGAGAATGTAAGCACACAAGTTTAGTTTTAAATCTAGTGGCTTAAGGATCATAATTGCAGCACTTGAAGTAGTCTATTTGTTTTATTAACTGATCATAGACAGAAGTGCAAATGACCTAAGTAAGGATTTCTTTCCTCAAAGCCAAAGCACATGATCAAATAATACAGCACGCAGTTAATAAAATGTTTCACTTCGGAGCCTGCCCAAATTTCTTTTCTTAGTGAATAGAAATAAAGAAGCTAGTGGAAAGCTACCTGCTGGTAACGTGCTGTTTGTTTGCTTTCCAGCTCTCGACTCAACATTTTCTAAAGGCCTCATGCACCCAGATTGTTGCCAGAAGTTATAATTGGATGTTTTAGACCATTGACAAATGTTGAATATAGGGGGAAAACAGCACAGACTACATAGCTGATCTCACACCATGTGCTCCACTCATGAAACATAGCTTAGTGCTTAGGCCAAGTTTCTAGAGAAATTCTAATGGTGTGTTTTTTTGGAAAGTATAGTAAATCACCACATCTCAAAGATAATAAACCATTTCCACAAGCCAGTGGTGTCATTCTAATGGTCCCTCACTCCGCTCCCCTGCCCCCTTCATCTTTTGCTTACTTTCTGTATTACTACTTTTCCTTTCATTTGAAATTTGGGAGTTTTAATCCATCATTTGCCATTTCTAAGTGTCTTCTCTTTTATCTTTATAAAACACCTTATTTTTTTTTTTCCCCTTCACAAGTCCTCTCTGTGAATCCAGTACTCTCTCAGCAGCTCCCTAACCTGGGGTTATTTTGCTCTTTCCCGTATTGCAGTGATTCCTGCCATTTCCCTGTGTACTTCCAGCACACTTTCTTTCCTCTTTGCTTTTCTTTCCCTTGATCTTCCCTGCTGTTTCCTATGCCTTTTCCCATCTTGCTCTTTTTTTGGTTGGTAAAGGGACCTAGGTTTTCTCTTGCTTTCACTTCATCCAGTTTTGATTCATCTTTCCAGTCACTTTGGGTCACTTCTTTCTCTGTAGCCATTGATTCTCCTTTTCTCTCAGATACTCCTCACTCTCAGGAAACTTCCCCTCACCTCCTGTTCCTCCTTTTGTGTTATGAGGGAGATAGGACAAAATACATTGCTTAATGGTCTCGCTTCTCTTGCTTTCACCTTTCACACACACACACACACACACACACACACATATATATATTTCACTCCTGTCCCCTAAAAACCTTAACACGTCTTTTCCTTGAACACACAAACAAGGATATTAATGAAACAGACAGAGATATCTTTCCCATTGCCTCCAAATTTAAAGCCAAGCACTCACTTTTACATATCTTTTTTGCTATGTATTTTACTGTGTAGAAACAATGCTGTCACCTCATTATAGTTTATCAGGTAAGAAAAATAAAATAAAATGACATTAATAGAATCTCCCTCCTCCAAAGAAGAAAAAGCAATGATCTTCCCCCAACACACACAGACACTTCTTTTTCTCTTCAGGAGGTGAATCCTCCTTTAGGCTATCAAACTTTTCATATTTCAAGAGTAAAATTCATGAATATCACTTTCATTTTACATGGCCAGTTTGCTCACCCATGTCTGAATTATTCCAGGGAAACTGATAATATCAAGTAAGCTGAGATTTGTGGCCAGGTTAAATACAGTCACTTTGGTTTTTAATTGCAAATCACTAGTTCCCTTCTCATTAGGCATTCTAACAGTTTATGAGGAAGTCTCTTATCTAAATCATGCAAGTTCTAAAATAAATAAATTATAATTGAACTTTGTCCATCCAGTGCTGGGGCATCACTGAATCTTTATGAAATCAAAGAGGAAAGTACTTAGACACAGTTACAGCTGCAGCTCCTATTAGACCACGATATATAGGATTTTTGTACCAATATAAAGCCTTTGATCAAACCCGATCAGCAGCAAACAATGAAAAATACTATTTTCCACTGAACGGTATGAATTTCCCTCTCTACAGGTAACAGCAAAATATGCACTGCACATTTCAGCTTCTCATCAATTCCCTGGGAGTTTAAGAACATTCAATGGACTCTCAGCTTTTCCTTCAGCTTAATAAGGTGCTTTCTGGGGATTTGATTTTTCAGAAAGGGTTTGACAAAGTGGAATGTATTTGCACTGTTGCAGGGCTCAAAAATTCTGTGGGCAGAGCTCCATAAATAAATCAAAATTGCAATAGCATAGGACAAACCCAGCACTATTTTACTTAGAGAGAAACGGTTTACGGAACAGGATTCTGAACAAATCCAGTCCAATAAACCACAGAAGTGAATCTCTCAGAACAGAGCAAGCCGGCCAGGTCTGAACACCCTGCTTCTACTGCAGCCTGCTGCCATCACGGAGTGACTTCGGTATCTCCACTCTGCCTTGCGTTCGGCTCAGCAAGCAGGCATGCTGAGAAGCACCTAGGATTATTATTTTTTCTTCCCCACAATGAAAATCTTCCTTTGAATGTAACTACAGAATTAGCAGTCTGGGAGTCAGTTGTGGAAGTAAGTCTACACAGTGGATTGTGCATTAGCTTCATCACTTCAGGCTGTGAGGAAAGACAAAGGCTGTTGTCTAGCCCAGCCCAGGAGCAGAATAACCACAGTAGTACAGGCCTGTGTACTAAAGAAATCTGTGCTTGTATTAAAGAAGGCCGACAAGGAATTATGTGTTTAGGTATGCAGAGGGCCCAGTGAGGGTACAGAACATCTGGATTAATCTCAGTGGCCTCTCCTTAGCTGTATTTTTGAAGAATAAGTGGAATTATCACACCACTGCTTGCACAATGAACTCTGGTTATCTTTTCATATGAGGCAAAATGTTATGAATTATATTGATATTATATTTTCAGGTATACCGTATAAAATTCTTCCATTTACATTGGGAAAAGGATTTTAAATGAAGCAATACTCCATCACTACTTAGACAAAAGTGTGTGTGTGTGTATATATATATATATATATCTATCTATCTAACAACCAAATGCTCACTGGGCAGTATGGCTACAGTGATTTCCTGATGTATGAAAAATAAGAGTTGCATTCACAGGACTTGAGACTTGGTAAAATGTGGGAAGTATCCCTAGGATGCACATACTATGCAAATATATTGTCTGAAATCCTTTGAGAGAGAACAACCTCATGTTTCAATATGCACTTATAATGGTTGGAATTGCTATGTAACTCTTTAGCATGAGATACAGACTAAATACAACAAAAAAAATCACCCCTGCCTTAAAAGACAACAATGTACTGGCATGAAAACACACCTTCCAAAACAGATAAAAAGCCAAAAAAAGGCACAAGTGAAAAGATACTACTTTTATCCCAGGCAGTACATCTTGGCCCCCATCTCCTCAGACACATTCACCTCTCATTACCGATGTGAGAGACAAAGGAATTATTATGGAAGTAATGTGAGAACATGCACCACTGTCCAGGACAGATGATACAGTTATCTTGAAGCATATGTGCACCCATGTAGAAGCTTTTCAAATTTATGCCACATCAAAGTAGCTTGTGCTCTCTGTTGTTCAGCACAGAAGAATTTGCCAACTCCTTCTTAAATGTAGCACAAAGAAGGATGTGATGAGGGCATCTCCTATTCTTACATGACAGTGCAATATGCTTCCCAGGCACAGGGACTATGAAACACCTGCTCACAAACCATCAACAGTGACAAAAAAAAAAAAATCTATCTATAAATTATTTTTGCAGATAGAGAACAAGAAATTCATGTGAAATTTCAGCCAGTTTAACTTACTTCTATTTTACGTGCATCTATCAAAGCGTGCCTGGAAATGTCTGAAGAATGGAGACTTTTGGTGAAAAAGGGAAACAAAAATAAGCTGTTAACTGAAAATTGCCTTCAAGTTTATCACTACAGAGAAGATAACATGACATTGCAGTAAGCATAGCACTAGATGAGAAACCACTTTCTTTTGATTCCACAGGTTCGTGTGATGCTTAAATGGCAAATGCAGAGATTGAAACAATCTTTGCTTACACATAGATCAATACTCTGTTCCTAAAATCCAGGATTTATTTTCAGTGTTGTCAGATAAAAAGAGGCTTGCTAAGGTGGATAAGTCACTGACTTACTAGCTTGATGCTGGCTAGTAAATCAAAGCAACATTTTGTCACTGATATGTTAGAAAATATTATTCCTGGATAACCCACGCTCAGAGTCTGTATGGCTAGAGTGTCACCAATTTTCAGTGCATTAAGGACTAGATATTACAAATGATGTATTGGATCATATTTTTTGAGAAGTTGGTGGTAAAGAAAGTACGGTTGTGGGGTGTTTTTTCTATTCCCTCAGCACAGAGCATCTTTGTCAGGAATCAGAGATGATGGCAAAGGAACAAATAAACTTAGCACAGCATTGACCAAATAGAGTACCTGTTACAAGCAACAGCTTGGGCCACGTAAATGCATTGGGTGGATAAAGCCCACAGCAAACAGGCATTTTCTTCTCTGCTCTCTAAAGGAAGTATCACCTCCTTCTGTAGGCTGTTTTTGGACCATGCGATGTGGGGAAGTGGAGAACAGAAAGGCCAAGTGTGAATTTGAGGGAATGGTTGTGGTTGTGGTATCCGGATTATGAAAGGGGACATCGTCCTGCTACATGCAACCACAATGAGAGCAGATGTGTACAGCTAGAGTCCTAAAGATCAGGCAGGAGCCAGGAGCATAGAGCACGGGAAAACCTTTCAGGAAATAGTTAATGGTCTATCTCATACCCAGGGCCTGTCCCTCTGTATGGTCCAGATAAACCTTTTGAAGATTTTCTTTTCCAGATGATCTCAGCTCCAAACCCAAAGGCCTTTACAGCATCAATAAACCATTACTGAAATTATTTTTGTACTCACTTCTTTTCTAAAGTCTCTGACAGAACTGTTACAGTGATAACCAAATGTTGAACTGATAAGGATCAAAAGCAATTTCCTCTCTAACTACCAACACTCACCTTCAGCACAGAAAATGCATTTAGCTTCTTTCCTTTCACATAGCACAGGACATAATTACATAGAAGAAAGGTTGTGTCCAAGTAAGACCTGTGCTCCTACAGCCTTCTGAAGATACCCTCAATGATCTCAGGGACATGTGGCCATCAGAAAAAACTGTAATTTTGATTGCATAGTCTTTCTTACTGATGGTGATGCTGTTCAGTATTCACAGCTGAGTGGTGAACTGTAAAAATACTGTCAAAAATATTTACATTACACTTTCATGCATTACTTAACACGTGCTATTTAAGGCAAGTTTGGAACTCACTGTATTCACTGGTAATCAGTACTTTGCAAAAGAATAGCCAGATCCAAACTAGATCTGGTGATGGCAAGTTCAGTGGATCCACATAAAGGAGTGGGTACTTCTATATTAGAGAAAGAGGCATGACTGAGCATGAATCTCATATGCTGAGAGGGCAGGAAAAAAGTATTGCCTAGTAAAGAAGGGTTCAGATACAGTTTTGTAAAAATGTCAAAATACATGGCTATTATTTACTACTGAAAAATTAAAAACAAACCAAAACATTAAAATAGCATTAATGAAGCAGACTATTAATCTTACTCAGACACCTAAAAAAGCTGATCTGGTAATTAGACACGAAATTTCTAAGAAGTCTCCGAGAAGTGCTTGAAAAAAAACTTGTTCTGCTCTATCTTTCAGTTCAACCAAACAGGAAGGTTAAAGAATTTTGGATAGGAAAAACCTGATTTTTGCATACCAACACAAAACATTTTTAGTAGATTCCTCTGGAGAACCTGAATGGCCTGCAGTGTAATTTTACACACTCATTGCTTTATACAATGCGAGTATTTGCTCTTATTGCAGTGAATAATCTTGACAGAACAATCTAAATATCATAAACATTTAAATGGCAAGTGATACGTAGTTAAATATTTGAAGGCTTAAATAAAGAATCCTTGTGGAAAATAATAAAACATTAGCTTGAAGGATGAAGGCCTCTGATAAGCCCTCTCTAGAATAGTTGAATCAGTAAAATATATTTTTATTACAAATGAAAATCACTGCCCTAATGACACTGGAAGTTGCCACAAAAATAAATTAACATTGTATCTTAGTAATTAAAACTACAGAAACACATTAGAAATCTAACTTGAAAGAGATGAGAAGTCTAGTAGACTGTATTCCCAAAATTGATTCTGTTTTCACATACAAAATGCTGAAATTGTGCAAAGAACCTGAGAACTTTAAACAACTGATATTTTTTTTAGTTCCTGTAACACTGCAAAGCTCCTTCTAAAAACATACTGTGGCATATATACCAGTGATTAGTTAACCAGGTAAGTAGCTCTATACCGTGCCCATCACTACTGTGTTTCTAGGATTTAATTTCAAAGGGTAATACCAATTTTAAAAAAAAGATCTTTCCATTTGAGAAGACCTACTACTTTTAAGAAGGAAGAAATGCCTATTTTTCATTACATTAACAAATCAGTAATTGGGCTTAAATTATCTTCTTCAATATATTACAGCTATGATATTGGCCCACATGACTTGCTGCTTCCCATTTTCAGCTGCACTCACTTGATATGACTGTAAGCAAACAGAGGCAGGAACTGGGTTACCTTGTATGTTAGTAGAGCAACCTGTGTAAAGGAGCTTTTTACTGTAATCGTGATCATCATTAGAGATATAACTAAAATTAAGCACTTTGTCCTCATTTTTCCCCAAGTTTCAACTACCCCCTGTTTGTGTTACCTGCCTGATAGCTACAGGGCTGTTGCCCCTGTATAACCAGTTACCTGAGGGGTTGGCAATGTTCAAGAATGCTCTAACTCTCTGCATATCTATCCATGAATATGTCAGATAATAGCCCTTTGCTCTGCTGATGAAAGTGAGTATGTTAAACCCCTTCCCAAGAGAAGAGAGAAATTACTTCAGCTGGAAAGGAAAAATAATATTATCCCTTCAAATGCTAGTTACAGCTCAGGAAGGTAATCCTGGAGGCCTGTTTTTCAACAGCCTGTGGGTACAACTGCATTATCTTCCAATGCACACTCAAATGTTTTCACTGGGGATGCTAATTATCTTCCAGTCTGTAGGCCCTTGGGTTAACAGCCACACTAGAGAAGGTACAAATATTTTCAGGGTAAAGAGTGCTGGCTTGAAAGATGGCTCTTCTCTGTCTGGACTATACTTTTCTGAGTGCTCACCTCTGTTATAATTGTTTCAAAGAGAATGTTACTGGTTCTGATTAATGTAGAAAGAAGAAATTATTACTATTGTTTGATACTACAACACAAGCTTCAGCTACTTTATTATTATTACTATTAATAATAAATTTATTTTCTTAGCATTATAGTATGTTAAAATTTCTCTGTCAAACTAATTTCCATCTTTACAATCCTTGGTAATATGCTGTAATTCCACCACTTCAGGCTGAAGCAAAAAAAGAAGCCAAAAGAGCCTTTTTGGAGTGGCATCTATTCATTGTTTAAAGCACAGATGAAGGCTATTAGGCCATCAGTATTAGTTCTGATTTAAACACTTTACTCTAGATACTTTCATTAACTGTGTTGACACTAGTTACATATTATTAATTTTACCCGCACTTCACTGCATTCCCAAAATGCAGTCACGTTTCGCAAATGTGAAGCTGAACCTAAGACACTCACAGCTAGATTCTTGGTTGATGTAACTTGGGAGTGTTTTAATGAAAACAAGCCTCATTAGTCTAGTTGGGGATCCAACCCTATCTCTACACCTGCAAACACAACTATATTTCTTCCTAGAATAGGTCTTGAATATGTCTCCATTTTTAGCACAACACCTGGGGTTTATGCTCAGCAATCTTTTCATTGCATTAAAACACTCATTAAATGAGAATTTGTACTGCTACAGGAAAGGTAAAATGCTTCTGCACAAGATGCACTAAACTAAGTGAATAATTCATCTATTTTTCATATACAAATGTATTCATGGA
This sequence comes from Heteronetta atricapilla, assembly GCA_011075105.1. NCBI lineage: Eukaryota > Metazoa > Chordata > Aves > Anseriformes > Anatidae > Heteronetta > Heteronetta atricapilla. Next base: position 26,626,797 of record CM021734.1, on the reverse strand, counting down.
ATAATATCCTCTAATAGCTGCTGCTACAGAGGTTACAAGCAGTTTCTCCAGAGCATTCAATAACCAGAAAACTTCACTGATTTATTTGTCTGGACACATTGTCCTTACAGAACATCTTTGTCTCATGACTGGGCTATCGCGTTTCTGGCATGAACATCTGCAATTATCAATTCAATACTTATCCATTTTAGAAACCATGAAAACACAGTCTACATAATTTCTAAAGGAAGTATTAATAGTAACCCTGTGTAAGCATTACACAGTACATGATGGTCCTGCTCTCAGTAAATGTCATTCTGAGCTTTTAACATACTTAAAGTTCTTAAACAATCAAAATTGACTAAGTCCTTAGGCAAACAAGCAGTGTCAAGTCCAAGCCCCTGGCACCCAAATAAACCCCAAGCAGACTACCTAGTAATATATTCACCCATGTCCTTCTCCCCCAGCTAATGAAATTCACAATTATCTCACTTCAGTAGCTAAGAGAATTTCCTCAATATTTCTTTACAGTTGCTTCTTACATGCTATTTCCCTAATGAACACAAGGTTTAAGTCACTCCACCAGCTCTATTCCCACTTTTAATACAGTGACAAGTTTGTTCCCATCTCCAGATAGCTAATAGGCTCATATTTCTTTTGAACAAATTCTTTCATCAGCCCAATCTATTTCTGCGTTAATTGTATCTATGCTCAGCCGAACTATATTGAACAGATAACCTTAACGCATACACAGGATTTTGTATCATGTGAGCTGCTTCTGTCCCCCTGCTCATATGGAAGTGTCACTGTGGCTGTGCTGGTGTAATTCTATAAACAGGCTAGGCTTGTAGAGAGAAGTAATATCTTTTATTAGACCAAGAGATACAGTCAGGGCAGAGAACAAGCTTTGAGCTCAGAAAACTAATGAAAGTCCTCTGAGACAAAAAGCTTTCTTGTTTTTCCTCCAACTGTATTATTTGGTCTTATAAAGGATATAACCTTTTCCCTATGGGCCTGACTGTCCTTGGTTATAACAGATTACTTACGAGGGAGATAGGTCAAAAAGGAGTTGTAAAACAAAATAAAGTAAACCAAAAAGACAGTTAGGGAAGCGAAAACCATGGCCTTGATAAATACCAACTGCTTACACAAAACAGGCAGGCTGACAGAGACCAGAAGATTGTCTCTTCAACCTCAACACCATGATGGGATTGCTTGCCAGGACTGTTACACCAAAACACAATGATTAGGTTTGTTTGTTTGTTTGTTTGTTTGTTTTGTGCAGCAGAGCTGATAATTAGCACATTAACAGCTGTCTACAGAAAGGCAGGAGTGGGATGGCACTCAGGTGAAGTTACATGCATCTAGGAGATTTAAGGATATGCAGGTATGTGAAGGACTGGAAGTAGGACTCCTCATGCAGTGAAGGGAAGGCCATGGAAAATACAGGCTTACTGCTCAATGGGCAGGGGACCTAGAGACAACAAACACAAACACTAAGCTTTCTTAGCTTGAATCTGTCCTGGCAAGGTCTGCTTCCAGGCCTTCCAGCTCCTGCACCTGGTGGCACAGTCTGGGGCAATGACAATCGTGACACATGTAAATTAATGAGAGGCTGCTTAAACAAGCAAAAGATTTCACAGGACGGCATGTGACATATTTAGTTATCACTGTAAAACTGTGTTCTCTGATCTTGACAGATTATGGTGACTGGAAGAAGGCAAACATCACACTCGTCTTCCAAAAAGCACAAGAAAGAGGACTTAAGAAAGCACACCGGTAAACCTAACCTCAGTTCTTTGGGGGAGCATCTAGCAAATCCTTCTGGGAGGTATTTCCAAAGACATGATGGACAGGGAAGTGCTGAGGAACAGCTGGCAGAGATTTTCTGACTAAAACATACTTGATCTTCCTGATTGCTTTCTACAACGAGAAGTACTGGCTCAGTGGATGAGGAGATGGCAGGTTGCTTGACTTTAGCAAGGCTTTTCACATGGTCTGCACTCTTGCAGCCAGGGCTGCAATAGTGAGCATGTAAGTAGTAGAAACCCAGGTCTGTTCACTCTAAGAGGAGATGAAGCAGAATTTTAGGTGATGACTATAGCTACAAATGGAGGGAGGATTACAGAGAAAATGGAATCAGACTGCTTGGTGATGGTGCCCAATGAAACAATTAAAAACAGTCACATGTTGCACCAAAAGTAACTCTGTGCTTAGAGTGCTGAAACACTGAGAAAATGAGACCAAAGAGTTTATGTCTATAAGAAATAGTTTTTGTGTCACTGCAAATGATGACTGACCTTCCTAAGAAAGGACGATCTTTGCAGAAGTCATTTCTTAAAAGTCAGCATGGTGAATGAAACCAAGCATCAGTACAAGAAGGGAAGAACATGATCCAAGTTTCCAGTCAGGCAACAGTGGGATGCCAGGCATAATTTAAACAAGAAATGAAGGACAACCCTTTCCATCCAAAGGTGATGCTCTCTTGGCATCGAGGCAGGGTAATCTGTCCAGGGGATATCTGTGTGCTTCAAGATGGTTGATATTTTTATAATAGTAAAGCAAACTTCTGCAAGTAGAGTGAAGAAAATTTCAGATTTTTAGGTCCTTCCTTCATCCAAACAATTCTATCTGTGTCTCCCATCCAAATAATCCTCTTTCCTATAAAACTCTGATCCCTCAAATCCCAGTTTATCAATTAATCCAGATGGCTTTACACTAGACATCTCCTCTTTTAGTTATACACCATGTTTTACCAATGACATATGTTTCTTGAAGAAGGTTAAAAAGTATATTAAAAAGAAAACCAATCTATTTTGCTTAAGGGCAAATGTAACTATAGCTCAGAAATAACAGCAGCTGAAATACAGAATCATAGCATAAATTGCTGTATTAGCAGACAAGTATCATAGATGGAGGTTTATTCAGTAGTTATTAAGGTCACTTTATGATTTGTGCTATGAAACATCCATTTTTCATTTGTTTGAACTGCAATTTGAACTGCATGTGCTGAAGTTTTCTATGCCATTTTTCTGCTCAGGTTAAAATAAACTCTCTCATAGCTCATACGCATAAACTGTTTGAATTATGAAAGTTGGCATTCAAATAAATTGGTCATTTTCTAATTTCTGAGTAGTACTGGACCTTGGAAATGCTATAAATCTGTTTTTAAGTGATAATACAGTAGGGAGATTTAGCATAACTTCTACTGAATTCTATTCCTACTATTTTTCTACTTTCTTTCTACTTTCTAGCTGGAAGTGTTCCAGGTTTTATCTCAGACTGAGGTTTATTTATTTATTTATTTATTTTAAACTAGGGCAAACATTTTCTAACTCTTTCCAAAAGGAAGACTGTAGGAAAAAAAAAATATTCTCAACATTTATTTAAAAAAGAAAAAAAGGTTTCATGACCTACTTTTAACTCTACTTGGGACAGGAAGTTCAATCCAGCAGGGAAACAAATAGCTTGTGAAAAGTTTGTGTACACTATCTAAAACATTTTTGAGACAGGCAGACAGGTCCATTTTCTATTTTCACATTTTAACAGTTCTACCACTAAGGTACTACATCATGTTGTTAAAGTTTGCATTATGCAGAATTGAAATTTCTACTGATATGCCCTTTCTTGACAGAATAGGAGAGAAGTCTTAAATTCATAGCTCATAACAGTAGCATTAGAGTTCTGGGTTTTGGCACTCTTTTTAGATATTATTTTCAATTAATACCACATGGTATCTACTTAGAGAAGTGCCTTATTAGCATTGAAAACCTGAAATTTGCCATAGACTTCATGGAGCTGTTTCTAACAGATTAGATAATGGCTTGCTGCTAACCAGTCAAAACAAAAACAAAAACAAAACAAGCAACAACAGAACACCAAACAACTGACAACCAATGACACTGTTTCAAGGGTTTGGCTTCTGCTCCTTCTTTGTTGATGAAACAATTCTTTGAGCATCAGGTATGGCTATATTTTCTTACAGAGATTTTTTTCCCTTTTGTAAAGCAAAGGCTTCTCAAATGCCTAAGAAAAAATGTCTTTTTGAATGGGACAAACTGGTCTTTTCTAGGTTTGACTCAGGACTTAGTAATTTCTAGGGACTCTGTGGTGCATCTTTGGCACATTTATTTAACACACAATTCCTAGCCAAAGAGGGAAGATGAGCTATGATGAATGACCTCAAGCTGCACCCACAGACTTCCAGCCTTAGGGTGTGCCATGGGATTGGCAACAGGACCAGCAACTCTGGCAGTACATATAGCCTACAAAGTTGAGTGGAATCAATTTATTATCTGTGAATATTAAGTTTGGAGTCATATATTGTTTTTAATTCCTTGAACTCTTAGTCCTGGCACTCTGAGACAAAACATATAATTAAAACCTTCAGTTTATTGTTAGAGTTTAGGAAATGAGTGGATAAGCAAAGAAAGTGAAATTCCATAGGAAATAACTGGTGCAGAGTGGGAAGAAAAAGGATGGGATTACTTGGAATAAAGAAAGGCTCTCTCCTGAATTCTTTGTGTTAAAATTTTTGTAAAACCTCTAATTATTACAACACAAGACCTGCAATTCTAAAATCTAAGGTTTAATACCAGGCTTCTCAAATTTTTTTTTTTTTGTTGTTGTTCTTATGCCAAGCAGATGCATTTGCTGTACTTCTAATTCACTTTCTGTACAACAGTGAAAACCACTCAACAACAACAAAAAATCCAAAATCCAGAAGATGGCAGAAAAGATACTGCATGTCATTAGAATAGAAAAATTCTTTGCAGCTGCAGGAATCTGTATAGTCTGAGTTCATCTGCAAGTATAGAGAATGCACTGAGAAAAAATACTTTTCTGGCACAGAGCCAGGTTGCACAATGTGTAAATTGGCTAGTTCTCATAGTTCTGTTCCTATATCTTACTGCTGCCATATCAGTTATCTTCTTAAGATTTATGCCTAACAGATCTAAGTTAATACAGTTTACAGTGGTTTCTTGCCCTTCTTCCAATTACATGAATCCAGCAAAGCCCATAAGCACAAGGAAGCTGGACATATTAAGTGGAAATTGATAGCAGAGTTAGGATTTTTCCTGTAATGAAGCTACTGTCACCTGTCTTTAATATACAGCTAAGATGAATGTGAAGCCTCTTTTGTAGCACAGAAGATTCTTCACTTGCAATGCCTATAGTGTCCTATGACATCTCTGCTGGAGAAACTTAGGGTGATTAAGAGCTTCCCACTGCCCCACATCAAGCACAAAAAAAATAAGGAAAGGCACAAAAGATAGACAAGGTCCTGGCCAAGCAGTTCTGTATCCAATTAACTCAATGAAAATTCAGTAACTTTTCATAAACCTTCATTATCTCCTTTGATCATAGTTTGCCTTTTTATGACCCATCCTAAACTTTAAAGGGAATGTTATCATCAATGTCACATTAAAGAATCACAGCTCCCTTTCCACTTCTCACTCCCACTTTTGAAACCGTAGGAATATAATGAACTACTTAAAATATATATATATATAGTCAGAGGTAAAACGCTGACAGCTGTGATGAGATGATTGAATTTCCTTTTATCTTGCTTTTTAAACCTATGCATCCAGGAGGAATATAAGTGCCACAACTCTATCCTGATGCAGAGTTCATGTAAGAAGAGCAATTCAACTGCCCATCATCAGTGCTGGCAAGAACCATAGCACAACATAGACAAAATTCCAACAATTCTTTCTCAAGGCTCTTATCACTCCGAGTGATTTTCTAACATGGTGGGATGACTCACATGACTGGAGTGCTGCAATGGATGTCTATAAACTCTTCAGAAGGGATAAGCTAGGAATGAGAGGCAGTGTGGTAGCCCTGTATGTTAGAGAGTGTTTTCATTGTCTAGAGCTTAATAATGGTGACAACAGGGTTGAGTGTTTATGGGTAGGAATCAGGGGGAATGCCAATGAGATAGATGTCATGGTAGTAGTCTGCTATAGACTTCCTAACCAGGATGACAAGGCAGACAAAATATTCCATAACCAGCCAGGAGAAGTCTCACAATAGCTAGCCCTTGTCCTCCTGGTGGACTTATCAGATGTCTGCTGGAAATACAAGATAGCAGAGAGGAAACAATCTAGGAGGTTTCTGGATTATGCAGAATTTAATTTCCTGACACAGCTGGTGAGTGAACCTACTGGGGAATGTGCCTTGCTGGACCTTTTTCTTGTGAACAGAGATGGGCTTGTGGCTGGTGCAAAGGTTGGAGGCCTTCCTGGGCACAGTGATCACATATTAATATGAGTTTTTGTTTCTTGGAAAAGTAAGGAGTAGGGATAGCAGAACGACCACCTTGGATTTCTGGAGGACAGACTTTGGCCTATTAAGGAGACTGGTTGGCAGAGTCCCTTGGGAGGCAGCCCTGAATGACAAAGGAATCCAGGAAGGCTAGATGCTCTTCAAGAAAGAAATCCTAAAGGCACAGCAGGCTGCTCCCATGTGCTGAAAGATGAGCCAGCATGGATGAAGACCAGCCTGGCTGAACAGAATGCTGTGGCTAGAGCTCAGGAAGAAAAAGAGGGTTTATGACCTTTGGAAGAAGGAGCAGGCCACTCAGGAGGACTACAAAAATGCCATGAGGCTCTGCAGAGAGAAAATTAGAAGGCCCAAAGCCCAACTTGAGCTTAACCTGGCTATTGCTGCTAAAGACAATAAAAAATATTTTTAGAAATATATAAACAAGAAAAGGAAAACTAAGGAGAACCTCCTTCTTCTACTGGATATGGGGGGGAACACACTGACAAGAGATGAGGAAAAGGCTGAGGTATTTAATGACTTTACCTCAGCCTTTAGTAGTAAGACGAGTTGTTCTCTGTGTATTCAGTGCCCCAAGCTGGTCGATAGGCACTGGAAGCAGAATGATGCCCTCATAATCCAAGAGGAAATGTTTAGTGACCTGCTACACCACATAGATGTAAACAAACTATGGGGCCAGGTGGGATCCACCCAAAGGTAAAGGAAGGAGCTGGTGGAAGTGCTCACCAAGCCACTGGTGATGCCCATCTACAAGAAAGAACAGAAGCAGTATCCAGGGTAATACAGGCCTGTCAGTCAGACTTAGGTGCTGCGGAAGCTCATGGAGCAGATCATCTTGAATGCCATCAAGCGGCACATGCAGTACAACCAGGCAATCAGGCCTAGTCAGCATGGGTTTACAAAAGGCAGGTCCTGCTTGATGAACCTGATCTGCTTCTATGACAAGGTGACACACTTACTGGATGAGAGAAAGGCTGTGGATGTTGTCTAACTAGACTTCAGTAAGGTTTTCAACACTGTTTCCCACAGCATGCTTCTGAAGAAACTGTCCCCTCAACGCTTGGACAGGTGTATGCTTCGCTAGGTAAAACAAAAAACAAACAAACAAAAAAACCTGACTGGGTGGCTAGGCCCTAAGAGTTGTGGTAAATGGATTTAGATACGGTTGGAGGCTGGTCACTAGTGGTGTCCCTCAGGATTCAGTACTGGGGTCAGTTCTCTTCAATAACTTTATCAATCATCTTGATGAGGGGATTGAGTACACCCTCACTAAGTTTGCAGATGACACCAAGTTAGGTGGGAGTGTTGATCTGCTTAAGGGTAGGAGGGCTCTGCAGAGATCTGGATAGGCTGGATTGATGTGCCAAGGCCAACTGTATGAGGTTCAACAAGGCTAAGTGCTGGGTCCTGCACTTGAGGCAAAACAACCCCTTGCAAAGCTACAGGCTGTGGGAAGAGTGACTGCAAAGCTGCCTGGTTGAAAGGGACCTGGAGGTACTGGTTGATAGCCAGTTCAATATGAGCCAGCAGCATGCTCAGGTGGCCAAGAAGGCTAACAGCATCCTGGCTTATATCAGAAAGCAGGACCAGGGAAGTGATTGTCTCCCCGTACTCAGCTCTGGTGAGGCCGCACCTTGAGTACTGCGTTCATTTTGGGCCCTTCACTACAGGAAGGACATCGAGGTGCTGGAGCTTATCCAAAGAAGTCCAACGAAGCTGGTGAAGGACCTAGAGAACCAGTCTTACGAGGAGCAGCTGAGGAAACTGGAGTTATTTATCGCAGAGCAAGGGAGGCTCAGGAGAGACTTTATTGCTCTCTACAGCTACCTCAGAGGAGGTTGTAGCGTGGTGGTGGTTGATCTCTTCTCCCAAGAAACAAGTGATAGGACAAGAGGAAATGGCCTCAAGTTGTACCAGGGGATATTTAGATTGCATATTAAGAAAAAATTTCTTCACTGAAAGGTTTGGGAAACATTGGAACAGGCTGCCCAGGGAAGTGGTTGAGTCCCCAGCCCTGGAAGTATGCAAAAGATATTCAGATGTGGTGCTCAGGGACATGGTTTAGTAGTAGACTTGGCAGTGCTAGGTTAAGGGTTGGACTTCAAGATCTTAGAGGTCTTTTCCAATCTAAACAATTCTATTATTCAAACACAACTCAGTTAGCTCAAATTGGTAATGACAAGATTAAAAACAACAACAAAATAATAAAAAAAAAACACAAACAGAAAACTATTATTTTTTCTTGAAAGCTTCTCTTAATGCTGTCTGACACAAAGCAGTCTTATTGCCAAAGATAGATTAAGCAGTCCCTGTTGACCACTCCCAACAATTACATCATTTTGGATTGTATCAAAGGAATATCAAGGCATTCCAACAATATGAATTGGCTTTCAACTTAATGTCTGAGCCCCCATTCTCTAAACTGGGATAGATTAGCTACCTTATCTCCTTAGGATGGCAGTACTATAGCTTTATAAGTACCTATCACAGCTTAAAATAAATAAAATTTTATGAATACTTAAGTGACAAAAGTATTTGGTTAGAAAAATATAGGACTAAATTTCAAATGGAACAGTTCAGAATGATGCTTCAGAGCACACTCTTGAATCCAGATATTCTGCCTTTTTAGAAGTTTGTAACATTTCATGTAACTCCCTTAATCAATAAAATCAGTCCTGAGTGATCCCCTAGTGTCTGAGTACTCCTGCGCTTCTTATGTACCTTGACAGCAGTAAGACTGACCTTGCTACCCTACAGTACAAATTATTTCCCATGAAGATGAGTTAAGTAAACACCCACACAAATTCTATTCACATGCACCACATATAGCACTCAATACTACACCACACATCCTATTTTATGGTATTTTCATTTCAACCCCATGGCTCTCAAAATTGCATAGTTTATTATGCGCTGACAGGCAGTTGATGCTATGGAAAACACAAGTTAAATGCCATATTACTTTGAAGAGAGACTGAAAGCTGGTATATAACACAGGTGGAATTCTATTAGCAATAGGCGTGAGCTGGCCTGCAGAGCTAATGCAAGAGATTTCTCATCTCTGTTTTGTAAATTCAATTCCTACTGCTGTTAATGAGAACAGCACATTTAATTTTCCTTGTCAACAATCTGATATCACAAACATGGCCAAGTGAAATGCTTCCTACTCTGAATGCTGATTTATCAGATAACACAAAAGCTTATCAGTAATATGAGATTAGTTTAAGCATCATATTAAATAATGCAACAATATTTTTAAAGGGTAAATCAGACAGGAATTGCAAAAGAAATATTGCAGTGACAAACTGAAATATGATGTAGATGAGTTTAACTTACAAATTGTGAGCTACACAAATTAGCATCTATTCTATCTGTACTTAAAAATACACTTCATAAATTGCTGCAGAGGCAAAAGAGATTTCTGAAAGTTTCCAGAGAGTTCTAATTTTGGCAAAACAATAATTTTGGCAAAAACTCTGATACCCTTCTTTGCAAGATTACGATCAATTATCATATATGATATCCCAGATGGTATGCGTTCAAAGAAATAACGATCCAGTATTAAATATTTAATTTACATAATGAATTACCTGGGAAAAATTCTATGTGATCATCAAAGATTATTAATCATATCAGGTTGATTCATTTTAATGTGAAACCACATCCATCTTCAAGAATTTTGGACAGCGGTTCTATTTTAACAGAATGATAACAACTAAACTCTGCTCTCCAAAAAACAATAATACCATACACCTTAAAAATAATAATACTGATGAAGAGAAATTCAGGGATCAATATGTAAAAGACAGATAAAATTCATGACCTGGTATAAAGTGAGAAGTAATGCAAGAATTTTGATATCACAAATAACAAAAACATGAAACTTGAGTTAAGCAGAACATGGCTTTACTTGCCCAAAGGAAAGTTTGCTTGTTTTTTTGTATGGGAACACAAAATCATTCCAAGATAATCTCAAACTCCATTTTATCTATAATTTTAAGGCACAGCTGATGTGCGTGATTAGACTTGAGAGTCTTACTTCAAAGCTTGACAGAAAAAGCCACCAGGATTTGCTGGTTTTATTTCTCTTTTTGGAGCTTCTAAAAGCTGCTGGAGAAGAATATTATTGGCATAGGTTAGTTGAGACATTCCTCAAATTCTCATTATTAGAGGTAATTGGTAATGGTACCTTTTATGTAAATTACTACCTTTGCTATTTATTATGTGGTATTATTACTGTGATTATTGCTGTTGTGTTTAGATACCTAATCAGTACTAATATTATCATAATGGTGACTGTGAGAAGAACTAGAAGCTCCCATTTGGTGAATTAAAATACAAGGAGGAGCAGCTTCTGTTCCTCAATCATTTCAAGATGCCGCTGTCAATCAAGTGCTGCCTTACAGTTCAACATCTGTTGGAAGTATTTTCCCTTTCCAGTGAAGCTCAGCTGCAGCTCAGCTACACCATATGTGAATTTTTAGACTTTTCTTGTTCATGCTGAAGAAATAGGTTGTTTATAAAAATAAAATGATCTCTCTCCCATCTCACATGGGTTATTTAGGAATGACAGTCAGTCACTAGTGGCTTGGACTGGATTCAGATCGGTGACGTAAATAAAGGACGTTCTATAATTTGTTGTCATTTCCTGAACCAGGTACAATGGTGTTTTGCATGTTCACATCAAGGGAAAGCATGTAATTTGATCAAGCTGCAAGTGCAAACTTCTTGGCAGAGCCTGAGGGAAAGCAATGACAGTAATAAAACAGATAGGCAGGTTGTCAAGAGAGTGAAAGCACTTTTAACTGCACACTTTTGAAGAAAATCCTGCAGTGGAAGGGCTAAAAATGTTGTCTACAACAGTGCCCCTGGCTATCCTGGAGTTGAAAGATTAGTTTATGAACTGTGGACATGTCATTACTAAATGAACTCAGATAGGAGTTAAGTTCATTCATTCACTCAACTCTGTTTTTGGCAGTGGAGCAAATTCTCAGTGATGTAAATCGGGATGGGAGCTGTGACAATTTCCAGCATGACAGTGCCTGACCCCAGAAGTATTTATTTTGCTTGAAAAACTAAAGACGGTTTATATGCAAATTAGATGCAGCTTTCCAGCTCTGTATAATTTGTCAATATGGGTGTTAATTTCACAAAGACTGAGCAATTTCTGTTCTAGAATAATAATAGGACTTGATCCTACCAACCCTTACTTGTAGCAGTGATCTTCTTGTAGTGGTGGGACAGAAGGCTTAAAATACGGAACATTTCTGGGATAATGCACATGATATGATGCTTTATTTTTGAAGATTTCTTTGATGTGTTCCTTGATGTGGTTCAGAATAATTAGTTATATTAAGAGTTAAAATGAAATGCTAGCTCTTAGAAATCAGCTTTTCTGGATTTTCAGGGAGTGGTATTTTTTGCAATTGGATCTGGATGTAGATAAAAATGTGATTTTATAGGGCAAGTCTGATATTAAAACTACTGTTACCTTTTCTCTTCTTCATTATAAATGGATTTATAACTGAATGTAGAAAACATTATGGAGCTTAAGCCTGTCACATGAAGCTTTTCTTGGGAGAACTTCCCCTCCTGGGAATTTCAGGTATAAATCCAGATTCTCTGATTTATTCCCAGCATTGATAGCAATGGTCTTGATCTGCAGACTCTTCTTTTAAGGATTTGAAAAGTCTTAAAGCATCTTTAAAATCGATGGTGCTAAATCCTTTTCTAGGTGTGTCATAAGATCATAATACAGGCTATAGGCGTACTACATTTTTCAGAAAAGACATGTTTAAAAGTGTTTTCTCAGACAGAACACTGAATTATATTGTTTCACCTGAAAACTACCAAAAGAAAATGATCAGGTGCAGAAAATGATTAACTGCATTTCATTTCCATCTTCATTTCACCTTCTCCTTAAAACACTTGAATTTATTTTTTTTCATTTTCTTCTGACCTAATAAACATTGATGTCAGGATTATCAGTTGACTAACTGAATTCCATCCTGATTATAATGTACATGTTGTGAGATGCTTTTGGTAATATTTTCTAATAATCTTTCTCCAAAGCAATCTGTTTATAATAAAGTTTCTAATAAAAAAATTGATACTTTTGTGCGATAAATATATCCTGTGATACAAGTTTACATTCATAAACTTCTTAAAGCTAGGCAATTACTTTTCTAGAATTCATCTTAAAATAAAGCTTACAAATGCCTGTTCTGTTTTAATAGAATTACTCTAAACGCTTGTATTTGGGGCACTGACATAATTGGTGAATCAGTTAACTTAGTTAAGCACACAGTCTTGGTTGATTTTGCTTTGTTTTGTTTATTCCAAGTTCTTTTCTAACATGCCAGTATTATTTCTGTCCACTTCAGGCCTATCTTTCATTCTTTATTTCCCTTCTTCTTTCCTTTATTTCCTGTTGTCTGCTAGACACAATCTCTCCATCCATGCCGAAAGCAGTGGATATTATTTATCAACATAATAAAAGCATGTGGTTAGGCTTGGCTTCTATCTACTAAAATGCCATGGATGTCTTTTAATCTGCACTTAAGAACGTGTGGAAAGACTTTTCATAGAATCATAGAATGGTTTGGGTTAGAAGGGACATTAAAGATCATCTAGTTCCAACTCCCCTGACATAAACAGGGACGCTTTCCAGCTTGCCCAAAGCCCCATCCAAACTGGTCTTGAACACTTCCAGGAATGGGGCATCCACAGCTTCTCTGGGCAACATGTGCCAGTGCCTCAGCCTCATAGTAAATAATTTCTTCCTTATATCTAATCTAAATCTACATTCTTTTAGTTTAAGTCATTACACCTTGTCCTATCACTACTCACCTGCTTTCCTGTAGGCCCCCTTTAGGTATTGGAAGACCACTATAAGGTCTCCCCAGAGCCTCCTCTTTTCCAGGCTGAACAACCCCAACTCCCTCAGCCTGTCTTCATAGGAGAGGTGCTCTACCCCTTGGTCATCCTCATGACCCTCCTCTGGATTTGCTTGAATAGATCTATGTCCTTCTTGTGCTGGGGGCCCTGGAGCTGAATGCAGCACTCCAGGAGGGTCCCATGAGAGCAGAGGGCAAGCATCACCTTCCTTGCCTGCCTGGCCACACTTATTTTGATGCAGCCTAGGATATGGTTGGCCTTCTGGGCTGCAAGCACACATTCATGGCTCATGTTGAGTTTACCAAACAATGCCCCCAAGACCTTTCTCTGCAGGGTTGTTTTCAATCTATTCTCTACCCAGCCTGTATTTGTGCTTGGGGTTGCCCCAGCCCAGTTGCAGGACCTTGCACCTGGCCTTGTTGATCCTCATGAGGATCAACACAGGCCCACCTCTCAAGCCTATCAAGGTCCCTCTGGATGGCATCCCATCCCTTCCTTCCAGAATGTCAACTGAACCACACAACTTGCTGTCATCGGCAAATTTGCTGAGTGAACACATGATCTCTGGTCTATGTCACTGACAAAGATATTAAACAGTGCCAGTCCCAACACTGCGCACCTTTAGTTCACTTAGCTGGTCTTGAACCTGATATTCTCCTACAGTGGGCAGTTCTTCATTCTTTCAATCACTGCCTTTGCCATTTGGGACTTAGGCTATGTGGCTATAGCCATTGCCAGTGAAGACTGAGACAAAAAAATGATCAAACTGGGATGATTAGAAAATGGTAACCTACAATCATAGCAGTACTAACTGGCGTCAACTGAAGTTATTGCTGAAATCAAAATTAAAAATAAAGTAGTTCATTAGTCAGTGCTGTATCACAAGTGAATGTTCAACTTATATCATGCCAACAATTTTAAAAACCGACAAGCAACATCTTCCAGAAAAAAAAATCTTTTTCATACTCTTCATGTCACCTGATTATATGTAATGTCATTTACCAACAATAAAACAGGTAGAGTAAATAAGTGTCTGCCAGCCCACTGAATCACAGAACATCAGGGATTGGAAGGGACCTTGAAAGACCACCTAGTCCAATCCCCCTGCCGGAGCAGGAATACCTCCATCGTGTCACACAGGAACGCATCCAGGTGGCCCTGCTCCCCACCAGGGTCAAACTGGAAGCTGCCCTCAGGCAGCGACAGTTGCAGTGGCTGTGCCGCCGCTAGGCCCCCAGTAATGGCCGCTGCACCGGCTGCTCACCATGGGGCCGTGGATGGCTCTCCTTGACCGAGGCAGGGAGTGCCCTGCTGCCAGCCCTGCGCTGGTCCTGCCTGCCACAGCACTTCTACTGAGCCCCATCTTCCCATGAACACAAATAAAGCTTCTGGAAGAGCAAGGAAGCATGTTTAAATTACATTCAGGATGCCATACTACAGAAGCAGTGGAAAAGAGCTGCAGAGTTTCTGATCTTCTAGTCACTAGAGAAAGACTTTTCTACAGAATAGGTGGGTCCATCAGAGATTATTTGGAGAATAGGAACAGAAATTCTGTGCAACCATTCACATAGCAGCATAAGAGAGTTCAGCTCTTTCATAGATGAAAACTTTAGGAGTAAAAAGATACCTGAAGGTTTGTCTAGAGCATGCCTTTCATCTCCTTTGTAATGGACTAATAGGTGAAGCCTACCAAAACCTGTCCCTGGCAGAAAGCTGGAAGTTTGGAGAACAAACAACTGTTCAGAATAAAGAGATGAAACTGGTTCAGGCTTACAGGGGACTGCTGGACTACTATAGCTGGTCTAAGCAGAAAAACATCCTCTTAGAGTATGCGAAGGGTGGATTTGAAGACTTATCTGTTGAATGGGAAATACACAGTTGCTTTCAGAAGGCAGCAGTGAATTTAAAATACCTGGACTCTGGGATCTCTGTGAAATCCTGTGTGGATTTGTTGGAGTTCTATGGAGACCATCATGAAGCTCACGAAGTATTAAGTGAATATGCCTACAACTCAAAAGTTTGTGGCTAATCCCAATGCTCATGTTTAATTCTAGCAGTTCCTACAGAGACATGGTGCATCAAAGAAATCACTCATATCTGCACTCAAGATCTTGCATGATATTGTTCCCTCTCATGAAGTAATGATAGATTTTAGTATCATGCTCCAAAAACTAAAGCCCCACATGGTTGTTCAAAATATCTACAGAGCACAAAGTCAAAATGCAGAAAGAAATATCAAGTTTATTCTAGTGCTTTTCTCTAGCACTTACCACTGCCATTGCAGTGACCTGATCCACAGGTCAGGTCGATTTTTAGTCTGACTTCGTACAGCAGTTCTTGTCTTACAAAACTGGCAGATCTAAATGCCACATCAGTTCACAGAACATTGCCAAAAGAACGTCACCAATATTAAAACCTCGTCCATCAGCCTCATTTAGGAAACTGTTTTTATGCAGTGTAGCACATACCATATGAACCTGCTTAGTCCTGCTGAAACTTGAACTTATTTTAAATAAATACATCCTTTCTTGCTCTATTAATATTTTTAATAAGGATGAAATTAAGCCTGGCCTAAAATCTTTATCTGAATCTGACCCTGTACACATTTCCTTCTAACATCTTTACTTGAAATGTATGATCTCCATAGATAGTCTTGTGCCTTCAAAAGCTAGAAAACATCAAGTATATAATCCAAAATAATGTCTACCTCACTGAAACAATGTTAAATCAAGCTTAAAAGCTCAAAAGCAGTTGTTATTTTATTTATTTATTTATTTTATTTTTTTTAAAAAGCTTGGTTTCTTTTAAATGGAATAGGTGAGTTGTCCCAGAAAAGCCTCTTTCCCTGTTTAACCTTCTGCCCCATTTCTGCCCTCCCCTCCATTAATAGTACATATTTTCTCCAGGTTGCTGCACATCTCTCCAGGGGACTCCCTTTACGTATGGAGCTACAGGGTTGCAGAATTTCAAACAGGGATTTTTAACCCACATTCTCTTCATTTGGAAAAATGCTAAGAGCATTTAAACAACAACAACAAAGGAACAGAAATATCAAAGCGGATGGAGCTAGAATGTTCAATTAGCCATGGCTGTGCTAACATATTGTAAGGACATAAAGACACAATTCTGTCGATCATTAAAAATGTTGTTTTTTTTTTTTTTTTTTTTCTTATTATTTTATTGCTCATTAAGTGAATTTTTATTTCTTTAAAAACTTATTACAGTGCTGCCATAGTAGGCAACACATACCAAGTTTGTGTTCTTTCATGTAGACTTCAGGCCACATAACACACATTTTACAGTCACATAAATTGCAAGCTGTCAAATCTCTGTATCATTTATTATTCCTGCTATCATCCCAGAGTATTTTTATGAGCCAAGACACTTTTTTTGTTTGTATTGAATAGCCAGCAAAAAGAGACAGAAAATACCTAATGCAACATTCCCATTTTCCAAGACAAGTTTCACAGAAATCAGATAAAGGTGCGCTTGATGCTTCTGCAATGCATATGCTCCCTTGATACTCAAGTTTCAGTATCAACTGACTGAGCAATAAAAATGAAAAGTCTGATTCTTCTTCTAATAAAAAAATAAGTAAACTTTTATAAAAATATTTACTCACCAAAATATACTTTAGGAAAACTCTATACTACTAAATTTTCTAGTGAATGAAAAAAATAAAATTACATACCTGCCCAGGTTATCATGTAATTCAGTTATCTCATCCTGTGATAAGTGCAAATTACTTAGAGAGAAGAAAAATAATGTAGGAAAAAGTTCCTTGGTTCCTTGGTTACATCACACATTTCACCACCCCAGTTATTTGATCATCACATAAGGAAGCAGAGCACAAAATCGTGACACACACAGATGAAAATAACAGAAATAGGAAAGGAGACAATTTAATGGACAGTGCTGAGGTACCTGTTCCTGCCAGATACCTTCAGAGGAAAGTCACTGACATTTATTTTCAGTCAATGGGTATGGAAGCAGCTAACAGGGTCTCAGAATTATTAATTTTATAGACTTCTCTTTTTTTTTTTTTTTTTTCTCAAAAAGTAGTATTAGGTTAAATGTTGCCCAATTTGATTGTGGATGGTGAAATTTAGTTAGTTCTATCTTTTATTTGATTTCTGAAAAGATCCTGAAGTAGATAAAATCTACTGTATATATGAGTGGGTGTCAGCACCAGCAATCCCCTTTTCTTTCCCTTCTCAAAGTGAGTTTACCTGGATGACGTAAAGTGGAAGTTCAGTTTTCTGTTCATTCTACTGATTTATCTTTTTTCATAAGTGAACACTGACCTTACCTTCTTCTCCCAACTTTTCTAATTTTTAATTGCCCTGTCTTTGAAAAAAATACACACAAAAAACAAACAAACACACACCACCATAATTTTAGCCAGAACCAGAAATCCTGGCGTTTCCAAGTTAATGATCTAATCATGCAAGCCTATAACAGTAAAACAGTGCTGATAGGTAACGTGGTCATTATTCTAGCTCGCTGTGTTTTGCTTGCATTTCTTCTAGCAAGCATTTCAGATGATGTCAAGGGGCATGCAGTTCTCCCATTCTGAATAAGAGGAGCCAGCTTTGGGCTTGGGTGGGAGATACATGAAGAAAACGCAAAGGAAATGGAAAGTTGGGTCTTCAGATACTGGAGAGAGTTAAAAGTACTAGATTCTCAGCACTATATTTTCATATGCATACTTTTTTTTTTTTTTTTTAACTGTATTGAGTTACTTTTCTATTGATGTTTGCATCTTACTTTTTAACACTGATTGCTTCAGAGTATCAACCAGATGTTTTTGATGTAAATTTTTTTTTTTTTTTTAATTTTAATGGGTGGACAACATCAGCCTCTTTTGCACAGGCTGCTAGAGGTTATCCAAAAAGGTTATACTTTTTGCACCAGAGATTGCACTAGGTTTTACCCACCAGCTGAAAGAAACTCTCACAGTGCCAATGTCTTTAGCCATCCATCTCTTACATAAAATCCCAATGCACAAAGAAAATCTTTGTGTAATTCTTGGATTTAGTCTGTCTTATTTAATCGGTGTAAATATTTGTGGAGTCTCGGGCAGAAAATACTCTAAGTACTGTAAAAAGACAGATTTTACATTTATAGTAGCAATGAACCTAAGACAAGTTTACAGGACTACAGATCTGTCTCACAATGAACAGCTTTCACCCAAAACTATTTAAGGAAAATATATACAATTCTTCATCTACACTCAGACAAATAAAAGTGCTTTCACAGTAAATAGGCAACATATGATATTTAACAGCAACCCAAAAAGAGGATTATAAAACTACCACTTTTGACTTTAATGACGAAGGAAGCACCATGATTTCACGATTAGCCATTAATGCCATGCGGCGAAGATTGTTCCTTATACAGAAAAAGATGACTCAGAATGAAACGCAAAGTAAATCAGACCACAGCTGAGATGGAGAAAGATAACGTAAAAGGAAAATGACACAAGAGTCAGATGTACAGTAAAACAAACAAAAAAATATTTAGAAAAGGAAACATAGACAGCAGTTTGATCTCAAGACACTACTGAATTTAAGTGCACAGCATCAGGATGCCCTAGGCCCGCTAGCTAAGGATGAAGTCACAGTGAGTGCTGTAACAAGCTGGGCAGGTTGCCCCATTCCACCATGCCAGAGGCTGAAAAGAACCATCAAAAATGTCACAAAAACATGGGGCTAACCCTCTGCTCACCACTTCACAACAACCCAACCCAAAGAGGGTTGCAGGCAGTAACCTTGGCTGCAGCATTATAAAGCCAGGTTTGACATGTCTCTCCCCTCCCCACGCTGAGGTTACCATCCTTCTCTTGCCATGAAGGACCTTGCTTAATCCTATTCTGGAGTGGCTGTCAGGCACCGGGCTTTCTTTTCAGCTAACACTTTACCTAGTTTTGGATGGCAGTTCAAGATTTGTTCAAGCTAGAGTGGCACCTGCAGCATTCTTCACCCTCTTCCTTAGTCTCTTCTAGGCACTGCTGCCAAAAACCGTTCTTTTTCTGGGGGTGGGTAGTAATAGCAGAGCATGCAGCTGGAGGTGCTTGAGAGTATTTTCTGCCTAGCTTTGCCCTTGCTACGATTTTCTGGTACACAAACCACCTAAATCAGCCCAGCATGTAGAATATCTTCTGAATATTTTAGTAGTAAAAACAATTGCACTGCCATGCCTTCCCCCACAGTTAACAAGTGATTACCAGTGCTCAGGAGCTGTTATTATTAGCAGTAGGACAATGATTACTCAGTGAAACAAAACTGACCACAAATGTGTGTTTGTGCACACAGCTGGACACGCCAGAGAAGAGCATTGAGGGTGGATGAGTAAAGAACAGGGGAGAATAAATGAAGATAAAATAAAATTGTACATTAAGAGATTAGGCCCTGTGGAATGGCAGTTATCACAACATATTAAAAACAATCACAAACAATGAAGACCTTTGAAAAAGCTAAGGGAGTCTAGCTGATAACTATATTCCACCTTGCAGCAAAATCAGGTTTCTAGGATTGTGATTTAAAGTGTTTTACTTTACTCATTCAGAAATACAGTGGTAAATGCCTGTAGCCAAATATTGTAGTTATTACTTATGCGAGTACTTTCATGGGTTTCAACCACTGAAATGAAACCACTGAAGATAAACGAATGAGGGTATGTGAAAAGGAGTACAGCATTACACACCTACTTCTGATTATACTTTAGCATTTCTGATGTGGTATGCTACAGCTCAGTCTTAACGTTAAGAATTAGGGGGGCAAAAAAAAAACTGTTTCAACTTAATTTTAATGCAAATTTACATGAACATAAGTATCCATCCATACACATATATGGATATATTAATGCACATTTGACAAACATGAGAAAGCCAAAGACCTGTGCTTAGAAAATCCTGGCCACAGATTTAGAGTACATGCAGTTCCAGGTACTCAAATTTCCACAACATAGGCCTGATTTATTATTATATTTTAAAATATATTTTAGAAGTTTTATGTAAAGCCAGTATGAACTGAAACCAATGCCTTGTTAAATCAGTCCTCGCTGGGTAAAACAATTCTGTCATTTTTCATCCAGTGGACAAAACATACAGCTTTTGACCTGTAAGAAAAAATCAAAAATCTCTAGCAGTGTCCACAGATTTGTATTTTTTTTTTTTTTAATTAGTATTTTATCTATAGTTAAGTATGGAACAAGCAAGACACAGTGCATAGATCAAGTGAACTTGTGACTATGGTATCCACAGAGACAAATTTCTCCTACCTTTCTTTTACCCATGTCAAATAGTCGGAACTCACATCCAGGAAATAGGGAAAAGGAAGAGGCCAGGTTGTCAGTAACCAGAAGAAAAAGAAAGAGATAGAAAGATTATTCCCTACCTAAGCATTGAAGGAGGTAAAGAAGAAATAGTTGAAGAAGAAAATGAAAGGGACCTTGCAAGGCCATCTAACTTCATCAGTTTTCATAAGGCAAAGTTCTCTGTACTAGATGCACTTTTGAGAAGAGCTTTGTGTCCATCTGAATGCATTAAATGAGTGCACTAAGCAATATGCAATTCAGAATCAGAACACAACATGATGCACTCTATTTTACAGCTCCATGTGACCTTACTGAATGAAGGGGTTGGCTTCTGACTGTTAAATGTAGACACATTTCTTTATACAAAAGCCCAAGTAGTTTAGAGCATACTGTGACTGGATGCACCTAACAGTAAGCAAGATATTTTCCTTTTTCTACCTGACTCGTTTCCAAGGATTTTTCCCACTAAGCGTCAGGACTGAAGGCACTATTATTTTTCACCTAAGAACTGAGTTAATCTGTTAGAAATATTGTGATCAAAAGCATATTCAGCATTTTTCCTTCTCATACAGCACAATATTCTAGTCTGATGAATGGAAATGTCTACATGAATCAGGCTTGCTTATTAAAATACTTCATTCAGTTAGCAGGAACACATTACTTGATTCATTATAGTCCCGTGGCACTTCAGGAGCCTACAAGTGCTGTATTACAATATTGAACAAAAGATATACTATTGAAATGAAGTATTTGTGAAGAAGTCAGCAGTGATTTGTTGGAAGTGTCTAAGTATAAGCATAGTATTCGCCCAGTGACACTTTTTTCCTTTTGGTATAGGATGAAAGTGCAAAATACATTTTAAAATCTTCAATTATGTTGCAAGTTGCAGAATTTGTCATTAGCATTATTAGCCTGACATTTATCCTTTTGTTCAAATAGCTCTGTTTAATAAAATGTCCATATCTTTTTTTCACTACATAGCTTTCCTATGCACTCGAGGCTTTAAATGCATTTTAAATATTAACAAAGCTTTCATTAAAATGCAGAGACAAGGGTAGGGATGCTAATAGAAAAGGTTTTATTCTGTCTCCTTTAGTTTTATGTGGAAGTATTAATCAAAACCTTCATTAATACTGCATGAATTCAGAGCCTTGGCACAACTGGAATGCACATTACTTCTTATTTATATTACTTTTACTTCAGGGTACCCCATTTAACAAAAAATTTAGGAGTCGAAGGATGCTTATGCATGTACAAAAAACACTACATGGCAGTTAGACCAAACTCACATTCCAGGAAAACTTTTGGATTTAACAAAAGAAAAATTGAAATTCAGTAGGAGTCTCAAGGAGCAATTCCAAAAATATGTGATTGAGATGATCACTTCATCTGGGAGAGACTTCTTATTCAGTGCTGAAGATTTACAGTTAAGGTTTCCTTCTTTCCTTTCAAGAGTTGGTGGAAAAAAAAAAATGTTGCACTGTTCATAGATAGAAACACCCAGGAAACTGGAAGAAGTTAAATAGAATTAGCAACAGCACTGCTAAATACAGAATTATGGGGGGAAACAACACAACTTTTTTAAGATCAGTGGCGCAAATAAGTTGTGACAGCATATGAGGGAAAGCCTTTCCCTAGAAACATACTGTTCAAGGACAAAAATGATAAAGGAACAGTTTCATATTAGCAGGAAATTACTAATATTTGGTATCTGTACTAATCTCCTGGGATCTCTGCTGTATGACGTATTCATACATGATCTAGATATTTCAGCTTTAAAGAAGGACAGAAATCACAAGTTTTGAAAAATGCAATGTGGAAAAGTGACCTTCTACGGGAATTCTGACTTCACTGAGATCAAAATCTCATTTTTGGATTTGAACAGGTAGAAAAGAGTTTCCCTAAAAAGTTTTTTTTAGAATCAAAGCAAGAAGTGCCACGCACACGAGATGTGTGTACATCACATGACATGAGATCAGGCTTTTAATTGTTAAAAAAACTGTACAGTGGAGAAATCCTGTAAAATAATTAGAATGCAGAAAAACTTATATGAAGTTGCAGATCTTTTTTTTTTTTTTTATAAAGATACTTATACATCTTTCTAGATGTGATATATTTAACTCCAAACAGCAACACAAAAATGAAGAGAGAGATATGAAAACCAGAATTAATCTGTGAGCTCCAGTCAATATTATGACTGCACTGAGAACCAAATGATATAAGCAATCATATTAAATTCATATTCATGGTTCACTTGTATGATGTAGACCTATCATTATTCACTATATGAATTTTCTAAACAATGTCTCCAGCTATTTGCCTCTACTAGAAAGCCACTTGAGCATTTTCATTATACGTATTACACCCAATGAAGTTACAGGATTTTGTTTTCTAATTTTATTTTAAGAGCCGTCATACAGGAATACAGAGCTTTTCATTTTCAGTGTTTCTAGTTGTTTTTGGCAATTCTCTAAATGAGTTAAGTACAAACCTGATCCAGATTTACACTGGATGAGGTAAGGCAGCTGCTTAGTTCATGCTTAGAGATAAAAAAATAAAATGAAATAAAACTGCTCGTATTCAGCCTTTTCCATTACTTTTACGAAGAATCAAGTTACTAAGTTCGGGTTTAACTGCATTAATGTAGCACATGGATATTTTTCAGTTCAGAACAAGCTTATGTTTGCCTACAAGTCTACATTGTAAATATGATAGAATTGGATAAAATCTCCATCGTAGAAAACAAAAAGGAAACTAACTTAATAGTGTTTCCTTTTAAAAAAAAAAAACAACTAAGCTATTATGTTAGTGTGAACATGGTAATTAAGGAAAAACACAGAAACTACCAAAATCTTAGATTTATATAATTTGCCTTAGTTTACAAGAGATAAATAAACTTTCAAACTTGAAATCAGCACCACGTTCTACCGTAGATTAAATCCACTTTGCAATTTCTGTATTACAGCTGTCTGACTTCTAAGGCAGATGTCCAAGGCAATAAATTTGCAGGCAGCAACTTTAAATTTTAGTGTTGAAACATATTCAAGTACTGTGTATGTTGAAAATGAAACTAAAAATATCTTGTACAGCACATTGTGCTGTGTAAAATTTGCAGAATTTTATCATTTTATATTGTTTTTGTAATCTCCAAACCAGGGGTTACTCCAATTCAACATATACACAATTGCCAATGTTTAGGGGTAGGGGTAGTAAGGTACATTTCAAGAAGGGACAAGACAGAAAAACACCTTAAACATATTCCTGATAAAGGTTCACTCCAATTCTGTACATTCAGAATTGGAAGGGGTTTGAGGGGGTCTCCTGTCTGAAGAAATTACAAACCTTGTGGGGAACGATCAATGCCATGCTCCAGTTCAAGCTCCTGCCTTTGCCCAGTTATTTGGGAACCCATTTCCTGGTGTTTTTTTAATTACACATCAGAGCCCCCATGGTAATGTTTATACCATTCATGCACTTAAAAGTATTTCACCCTTCTGCGTTTAGTGACAGCCTAGCAGACAGAGAAATGAAGCAAAAAAAGAAATGTGAACAAGATGCAGTATTAGGACTTAGGAAAGATGCATTACAACCTAAAACACTGGCTATTTCTTCCTTCAGTCAGAATAAAAACACATGAAAATGTATTCACATGGTAAATAAACTACAAACACAACAAATACTAAGGCCAAGGAACATAAAGAGGCAAAGTTCTCATTAAAGCCTATCCATATCCATATATATACAAAAACTGGTTTCAGATGCCAATGAAGAAGCCATGATACAGATGTGTGGTTCACTAACGTTCATCCTGTAAATTCTGGGAAGCACAAAGTCTTTGGTACCTAGCTCCCCCAAAGTTCAGAAAGGAAATGTCTCCCCTCTGCTCTGGACTACTAATGATGACAATGTTGGTTACACTATTCAACACCTCCTTGCCTCTAATGCCACCCCATAGGTACTAGGACCATGCTGTGGTCCTATAAATACTTGTTTTCTCTCTATATACAGCACGCGTCTGGCCCTGTGTTTACATCTCATAAATGAATATACAAATCATATGCCCTTCTTTTCCAGTTATCCAAGGTTTCGCTATATGTCACAACAAACTTAAAGGGCAACAGCTAATTATTAGGCCAGGTAGTTCAGGTGATCAAATCAGTTCCTTAAAAATAGTAGGAAAGGGAGAAAAAAAACAACAACCAAACAACAACAACAAAAAACCCTACACATCACAGGGTCTATTGAGGTGTTAAGCTGCACAGCAATTGTAGGCAGGACAAGAATAGGATTGATTAGAAGCTATGATATGTTCATGAATCCTGCAGGGAATCTCTGGTACGCACAATGCATCCTTAGTGCAAATCAATACAGACAGTCTGACAATGGCCCTTGAGAATGGAAGTGCAATCAAGTTGCTGCTCCAAAAGACACAGCCTGTCCAGCAACGAGCATACAGGTTCTCTGCTCCCAGCATCAACAGGAGTGAAAACGTCTTCTGATAATTATGACCATTTGAATGATTTTCCCTGTTTAAATAGGCTGTGAAATTCAGGAAGATATTCTGGATTTTGCCTTATAATGGCACAATTATTCATCGTTAGAGCATAGTAGCACCATTGTGGGGAGCCGCTAGCAAACATCAGCCTTACAAGCTGCAGATGATGTCTAATTTGAACAGAAGTTGTGAAGTTTTCCTCATATCAGCCTAGCAACTTCAAAAACCCACTTGCATAATCATGAATTCCTGCAGCATTTATTTTATATATTTTTTTAAAGACCGAAGTTACAAAATGTAGCACATACACATCTCCCAAACCCCCAAATGTTATTTTCAGGTGCTCAGCTGTAATTGTGTAGGCTCTGTTCACTAAAGAACAGTAGGTAGACAGTCATTTTTACAACATTTACTCATTTATTTCTCAACACAGTGCCTAGAGTTATAGTTCTTTCTATGAAAAACCTTCTATAGTCTCACTAAATCTCTCCATAACATGTGGTCCTAACCCTACTGTTTTTGAAACAAAATGGAATTGGGAGAAGAGAGAAGTTAGATTCAGTGCATAGTTGCAAAGGAAAATACCCTTATGTTTAAAAGGTCAGTGAGCTTCTAAAACTTAGTTTGCAGTCCACATTAATTCAGGACCTTGAGTTAAATGTAAATTTTAAAAATAGATTGAACTAATTCCCTCCATTCCCTGTTTGCTGCAAAAGTGAATGTGATTGAACATGCAGAAATTAAAATTGAAGGAAAAAAAGCATACTGCTACCCTGATAACCACATTTCTGCCTCAGAACATTGATTTTTAAAGGTATTTTACTGGCATTTTAAATGCTGGTAATTACATATAGGCACACTATTGGCAGCAAGCTCTGCTCCTGTAGACCAAGTGAATAAAGATATGAGAGAGTTTTCACCTGCCTTTTAAGAGATGGTCACAGTGACTGACTGACCCCATCCTTCTGTCCCCCAGCTTGAATAAGTGTTCTGGGAATATAAGTCAGGAGGGGCACTTCTGATATCACTGCACACACATCCAACATGGATGGTTCAAAATGAACTGCTTGTGCCCAGGCTCTTACATCATGAAGAAACATATGATGAGAGGCATGATCCCCAAAGCAACCGAAATGAGCAGAAAGTTTCCCAGGAACACAGTGAGCATGATTTCTGAACACCTGTGACGGTGTGCTTCCCCCCAAGCCCTGGCTTAAGCACAGCATTTGGCCTAAGCAGGTAACCACTAGTGGCAGTCGTGGGAGATGTGTCCACTTTGTGACGACTGCATCCTGAATTTGGGGGAGACCAAAGACAAATAGCCAAGGACTGATTTGAGCAATGCACACCCTCCCCCAATCTGACTGGAGTCATATCTGGAGGAAATTAACATCTGTAGGCAAATATGACCATAAATCAACGACTCAACCCCATAAAATGTGAGCAGTCCTTTGAGCAATTCTGACATGACAGCGGGGCTGCATGCCAGGACCTCCCCTTGGGCAGTGATGCCTCCCAAGGTTACTTCTGCCAAAGTGATAAGAGAGGACCCTTATCACTACAGATAGCTGGTTAGTGGGCTAGGAAATAACAGCATCCTAATGCGCTGTAATGCTGCATTGTGATCACGCTTTATAATCTTAGCTAAGCAGCATAGAGGATGGGTGTAATGCATATAATCCTTGAGCCATAAACCACTGACCCAGTCTGGGACTAGGAGTGGATTCAGTCACACCGAGGTCACTTACCTCTTTGGTTCAAGGAGTATAGAAAGCAAGGGCTGAGGCAGCTGTAGATACTTGGTGATAGTGAGTTAGATGCTCAAATTCACAGGACATAGAAAGCACATTTGTCTTTAAGCAGGTGCTTATTTCTATGGTGAAAACCATTCAGAAAACTAACCAAGATGTTTAAAATTGTCTTGGATACATCATCCTTGGAGCTTTATTGACCATACAGTTCTGAGCCTTTTGTTAAATAGATTAAATGCCTCCAATGTTGTAAAAATGCCTTAAATGTGACTACTTGTGCACCTAAACTTAGGAGCTCAAATCTTTAATTGGACATATAAGTTGTTCTTTCATCTTGAGATGCTTAAGACTCTTAGCTCCCATTAGCTTTGGAAATTTAGATTTCAACACCATACTAGACAGAAAAAAAAAAAGGAAAAAAAAAAGGAAAAGAAACAAACCCTCTCTATGCTTCTAGTGTTTTCATCAAGTATACTTTCAGTGTGGGATTATAGTTCCCTCTCCAAGGAACAACTATGTAAATAAAATTAACTTGTATGTATTTATTTACATTACACACACAAAACATAGCTAAAATCAGTTTTTTATATGATTGTTTCATTTCACAAAACATCTTGACTCCCCCATCACCTTTTCATTACTGATTTATTAATTATAGAAATGTCCTGCCACAAGAAAAAAAGGGAACTTTGAGTATGTGGACTTAAATTTTTATTTATTTAGTATTATTTAGTATATATTCTGCCACACCATTTTTAAAGTAGCCTAATGAGTCTTTAAGTTAAAATTTATACATAAATGGAGCCAAGTGTATCTTATGGTTTTCAAGAAGCTTTTGTGAATTGTCTGCAGATAGTTTTGTTGGAAGAAAGAAAATGAAACGAAACATTCCAGCAATATATATATATATATATATATGTATGTATTTGTGTGTGAAGAAGAATTCTATCAAGGCTAAAGGAAAATAAAAACAGCTTACAGCAAGGATGATCTATCACAAAGAATAACTAAAGCCAATAGAAAAATCAATCCAATATTCCACAGATATACAGCTCTCAGTCTAACAAATCTACTAATGCTCAAACATCAGGGACAAAAATTGAAAAGTAAACATTAATGAACACCACGCGGCTGAAAACATAGATCTGAAACAGAATGGAAATGACCATAAGTGATATCCAGTTGTGAACAGAGACCAGAGCACAACATAAGAACTTAAGATGAAACAAGCTCCTTCTCATAAATCTGTTGTTAGGACCAATGAGAGCTCAAATGAACTGCTCCATCTAAGCTCACAACCAAAAATAAATGGCAAGTGACCCTCTTCTAATTCCCCATCCAAGTCACTTGGCTCATTAAAAACTTACATTACAATGATAAAAGTCAGGTAAGTGACTCATCCAGAAGAACAAGAGAAAAATGCATTTTGGCTACTTCCTTGAGTGTATCTATCTATCAGCATGTTAGGGAGGGACCAAAAGAAGGAAAAAACTGATGACACAGAAGTATTGAGTCAAGAAATGAAGGACAAAAGTGCTGGAGGTTAAGAAGAAAAGACTAACCAAGAAGGGAAATGGGTCCCTGTGAAGTAATTAATCAGAGAAGTTAAGCCCCAGGCACAATTTCCTGTGACTGTCTCAGGCATAATCTATTCATTATTGCTATGAAGAATACTGTGATGGCAAAGCTCTGAATACCTAGTCCTCTAATTTACCACCAGAGCTTGGGAAGAGGGGAGATGGGATGACCTTCCATTCAAAGAGCGCTCAACAGAAAGAATAGGAATAAAAACAGAAAGAGAGCCCAATAATAAACTGCTGCCCACAATCAGCCTGTGAGCCTTTTGCAGAGCTGCAGCAAGCAATCCCTCCCAGCAACTTAGGCACCCTCTGAATTAGAGATTCCGAAAAGATATATGATCTACAGTAAGGAAGAGCCTCAAGGCTTTAGAAAGGTAGAAGGAGCTGGAGGTAAAATTCCAGCTCACCTTCAGGGCATTTGGGATTTCTGAGCATTCTTCATTTGACTCTGAGCAATCTATTTTCACACACACAGCTCTACAGCCTATGCCTTTATAGGCAAACCATAGGCCACCTGTTTGTGTATGCCTGCACCCATACATATGTATGCATGCACAGATAGTGACGAGCACCCGGATGATCATAAAATGAAGCAGTGTTTGCCAAAAAGCTCTCATCTCTCCTTGGTCCTCCTAGTGCTCTGTGCTTTAAAAGAAGTGCAGTTTAAAGGCACCGTAACTATTCCTATGTAAAAAAGATACACATAAGAAAAAATATTCTAGTCTTA
Organism: Heteronetta atricapilla; assembly: GCA_011075105.1. Lineage (NCBI taxonomy): Eukaryota > Metazoa > Chordata > Aves > Anseriformes > Anatidae > Heteronetta > Heteronetta atricapilla. The sequence goes on along the minus strand of CM021734.1, from coordinate 26,597,766 downwards.
AAATTGCAATAATGAACTGCACTGAGAATTCATTTGTTGAATTACAGAGAGAAGTCTGAGGGCAGTGGCCATAAAAGACTAAAAATAAGTGTTTCTTTCAGATTAGTTTTTCAGCTTATTGGGAAGTCACTAGTAAAAGTAGGATGGTCATCTTTTAACTGTGCAAAACTGTAGCAGGGAGCAGAGGAGTTATCCATATCCTGTTTATGGCATGTCACACTGACTAGGTGTACTTGGAACATTTGGATGGCAAAAGCAAAACAAAAGAAACACAGAAAGCTGGCACAGGAAGCTGCCATTCTCCTTCCCCTCCCATACTTCTCACAGAACAGTTTTTCTTCCTCCAAACTCTTCTGTTCTCACATTACTAGGGGCACAGGAAAGCAAATGTCCTTGCTGTTGTATAATCATATCAGAAATTAAAACGAGAGTGGAGCAGAGCTTTGCCATTTGCACCAGCCAGCCCGGTTTGTATTGTGCCACCGGCACAATAGTTCAGACATTGGCCTTTCTACTACTAAAAAAATAGTAGAGAATACCAGCTAGTCACAAATCTCTCCCCTTAAAAAATGCAATAGGGGATGGGACATATCCCACAAGATTGAGTTAAAATAACAGCTACACAAGAAAGAAGGCAGGGAACTGTGTGGCAGCCCTGAGGCACTTCACAACACCATGTACAAAGATTGCTGCATCAAATACACTGAATTTTTAAAATGTGTCATGATTCCTCTCTTTCTGCCATGCTGAAAGAGATATGATTATTTCCCCTTTCAGAAAAGACACACAAGAAAAAAAAAATAATAAGCATTTCTCAACCTGGTTCTTGAATTGCTTTTGCTCCTAATTTCCTGCCAAAGCGTGTAGTTGGTTTGCAAGGTGACATTTGCAGAAGCTCCTTACAGATTGATTGGCTCAACTGCTGGGGAGCTGAGAGAATTCTTATAAAGCATGACCTTCAGTTGTTATCAAGTCAGACCTGCTGATATTGCCACATGCCAGAAAAGCCCGCTCCCCGCTAGATGCTTGGAGAGGGCCACTACAGGATACAGACTGTAAGCACAGCAGCGAACAATGGGCTGTGTGATCTGCGGAGCTCCTGGCAACCCTCGGGTGAAAAGTCAGGTCTTGGTGCTTTATACTCAGTGCAAGACAGGAAAGGAGAAAAGCAAACTTTTCTTGGAAGACATCCTGCATAGTAACAAAGCCTTACATGGAGGGCAATAGCGACTTTAGAGGGAGAGGATTTGTCTGTTTACTGCCTACGAGCATCTGCAGGCTCTCCTTGCCTTTCCATCGAGTTTCGCCTTCCAGTCAGCCTTCCCTTTGGAATTTGTGGGATTCTTGGCTTAGCTCAAACTTTCTCACGCTGACATGTCTACTTCATGTCTACACCCTTTCAAACCACGTAGCTTGTGACAGGAAAAATCCAAATCTGTGTTTCCACAGAACAAGTCATTGATCCGAAAAAACTTCTAAAACAGATTAATAATATTGCCATGCTACCAGCATAGGCAAATTATGGGTTAGTATTTCTCAGAAAATAAATAAATAAATAAATAAAAAATACACACACAGAGCTTCTGGACTCCAAACAGCTTAGGTGGCTCTGAACATATAACAAGTTTTTATTTTCTTTTACTTCTTTGGTTTGGGAAAAAAAAAAAAAAAAAAAAAACCCTCAGCAAAAGATGAAACATGCTGGTTTATTTTTGTCCATTCATAAACATTGCTATAACACAACCCCACTGGAACAGAAGGCAGGACATAGCCTTGATGAAAAATGATCCCTTTGGGAGTTGCAAACTATTTAGACAAAATCCATTGCATTTATAAATTGTTCACAGCCTTTCTGAACCAATAATGCCATAATTGAAGAATTTGCTTGATTACTTTGAAATGAAACACAGATTTGACTGAAGCCTAACTACAGTCCTTGATTTAATCTAATCAGATTTAATCATGGCACAGGAACTGAACCTCATGTTTTTGTCGTGTGCTACACAACACTTTTCCTACTGGTGTGTGGTTAGCAAATCAGCCATGGCTAAGGCTCTGTGTGTGACTTCTCAGTGCTCTCAAACATTAGGCAGAACGTTAGCTCCAGTGGTAACTCAGGGAGCTTGTGAAACTTGGTCATTTCAGACATTTGGAGAAGAAAGGATATTGATAGATATTGGAAGTAAACTGTGTATTTAGCTAGCTAATATCTCCAAATACCTTTCACATCTTTGAACTGCTTTCTAAAGCAGTGCCTCCCTCTGCATATTGTAGAGGGAGATTACTAGCTACCATATGCACTTGGAATAGCTGTCTAAAATTGATATGTTTTAATAAAGTAGTGACAAGGTCATCATTCCAGCAAGCAACTAAAATTTCATTAGCTTTTTCACTGCTCATGAAACACAGATTTTGCTTAAGATATTTTTTGAGTTTTTGTACACATTTATGGAAAAGGACATATTATCACAATGTTTGTATAAGATTAAACCACACAAATAGATATTCCTATATGCATGTGTCCACACATCATAGACCAAAACAATGAGCTAACTCACAAACTTCAAGCTGAAATAAACAGTACACCCATCAAAAGTTTATGGATGTCTGTTAATCCACAACATCCCACTTGCAATGATTTCCTAGCAAATAACACTTGAATCAAAGGAAAATCCTTTTTGCTCTTGTGTTAAGCTTTATGAAACTGGGGAGACCATTTTTAACTCTCACCAAGAGAGGGCAGTGAAATATCTCTGATTATTAGAAGATCCTATACAAGAACCATATACCTTTACAGCAAACGTGACAGCAAATAATCTCTACAGATTTTTGCCTTTAAATTCTGCCTAACATTCATGTGTATGCTGTTTTTTTTTTATTTTATTTATTTATTTATTTATTTTTAAACTAGCATCCTCTCACCCCTGAGTAAATGTAATGTTGTGTTTGGGAATGGAAAAAAAATGGGGTTAAGAATAAAACTAAGAATCTCTTTGAAATATATATATTTTGTACTTCATACAGTTTTTTTTTTTTCAAAGCAGAATATTTAGAGTCACTTGCCTTCTACAACCAAGTTCATAGCAACATATAAGTTTTATTTTCATTTTTATGTCACCTCTCCAGAATACAGGGACTTTACCTCTAAGCTACAGGATTTTTCTTCTTTCAAAACCCCAAGTGGCAAGTTAGAGGGCTGCTTCTGTTCACAGGTCTTAATGATCTTATTACAGCAGCTGTGCTATATTGGATGATTTTTATTTATTTTTGAGAAGGTAGTATACCATTTTTTTTCCTGAAGTGTCTGTCATAGTTCTGTTATTTGTGGTCTCTGAAGGACTGTAACGTCTTCTAGTCAATGGCTTCTTGCAATTTTGAGTCTACTGCTGTCCCCATGGTTTGAAATGTACATCTGGCAAAAGCTGTTCGTTCAAACACATCTTTCTCTTTTTCACACCCAAGTGAAGATTACTGTTTTACCACCTAACATTGCAGTGGATATTGGTAATCCACAGGAAAATACTTTGTCTTGTACAGAAAGATGGTGGGGTTTATATTCTATGGGATTTAAAAGAGATCACACTGATGATACAGCTTTGGTACGTGATTATACATTTGTACTTGAAATGCCACTTTTGAAAAGAAAGATATGGTAAAAGATAAATAATAAAATAAGGAAAGAGGAAAATACACTTCATTTTATCAATGTTCTTTGAAAGTTTGTGGTTTGAAGTCTTTATTTTTTTTTTATGAAGTGAGTTTAACTAGATCAGACACGTCCATATGGACATTTCCACTCTTTTTAAGGCAAGTGGAAAGAATAGCAAAAAAAAAAATAATGAGGAAAAAATATTTCTTCAGCAAGGTGTCAGAACATTCTGATTTTCTTTATTGATGTTTTCATTTTCCCTAGTAGAAATGATTTGCCTCAATATACTAAAGTGGCACAACAAACTAGAAAACAGCTTCTAATGACTAATGGACTGACAATTTGGATGTTACAATGCTGCTAGAAAAGAGTCTAATAAAACTTAGAAGGCATAAATAACTGGAATTGAAAAGATGGTTATTCATAAAAATTTGGAGGAAATTATCTGTAATAAATGTGGGGTATGATGTTATAAAATGAATATCATAATTTCTTATCAAGTTTCCTGTCATGTTTATCCTCTTCTCCCCAAAATTAAAAACAAAAACAGCATGAAAACCTTTGCAATGAAACCAGTTTGATGTGCAATTTACTTCCCTTTGGACTGAACAGAATTGCTTTAATACATAGAGATTCTAAAAATATTTGTATTCAGTGCATCAGTCCCTGTTTAATGCAATCTGTTGGAGGCCTACAGTCATAAAGTGACAAAGATTGTATCCTCATGTGGGAAGATATCCATCACTTAGCTGGTCTTGTCATCTTTGCTTTCCTGCAGACATAATAAGTAGAAAAGCTAAAGCAGGGTGTCAGGTCCTCAACAACAAAGTTAGTAGCAAGAGAGGACAGTAACTTCCACTCTATTCGAAGTACAAAAAGCCCCATGGCCAAACAGAGAAATCAATTTATCTACCCACAGTCAGGTATATTAAGAGACTCTTTGTAACTTTACTATAGAACAAACTAGCTGTGAATTACTCTAGTCTTTCAAATTTATTTCAAAATATAATTTGTAATCAAATAGGTTTCAAAATTCAGGGGAAACACAGTTTACATTAGACCACACTTACCAAAAGTCTGTACTTTAAAATCTTTCTGCAAGTAACCAGACAAGTTGACTGTCAAAGTACTGTAGATTGGGCTTCTGGATAAAATATTTCCTTATATCACTATCATTGTAGGACAGAAAGTTTACCTTATTTGTTCCTTCTTGTACAATTGACTTGCCAAAATTAACATCCACTCATGTGGCACTTCATTTTTTATTTTATTTAAGTTGCAGCATTGTTCTGGAATAAATTCTGTAGAATTAGACCTATCAAGTAGCATCACTAGCTAAACTCCACTATGTGAAAAAAACCTACTAAGACAGTGAATTGCAGCATCAACCTAACCCAATGTTTGGACATAACATTTCCTGTGCAGGTTTTTCCACTGTGAACCTTTCATGCATTTGACACCATCACCTACAGCATCTCAGCAAAGCATAAACATGCCCTGACATTATTCTTTGCTAATGCAAAACTGTTGTGGGTCTTGCAACCTCACCGTATGGTACATTGAAAGAAAGAGACAAAGCATGCTCATCAAGTCTCTACCTTCAGAAGCAGAACTTGTGATTTGAGTAAAAAGCTGAATGAAGAAGCAAGAAACCCTATGCCTAGCAGCAGACCTGGATGGCTGGTACGGGGATTAGCCAGGCAGGGTGGTTATGGCAGGTCAAACATGAGAAGGAAGATGAAGACAACTCTTAATGAAGAAAGGACCGACACAAGGAAAAAAAGTTTATAAAATTGTTTACTTGCTGTGTCATGACTAGGACTGATACTCCCCTTCAGAATTTAATAAATATTTTAACAAAATTGCATTAAATGCTACAGTTCCAGTGAGTGATGACCATGGTTTAATCATGGATATGCTATTTAAGTAGATCCTAACTTAAATATGTATTTTCTTATTTTGTATGTTTATATTTCAGATGCCTGTCTCAAGTAATATAGTGCACAAATTAAAATAAACTAAGAAAATCTTAGACTTTCATATTAAATAGGGAAATCACAGACTTTATCAGTAGCTAATAAATGCAGAGGTAAGAGTACTGGAGTACTAATTCAGAATATTAATGCTTAGTGTACTAAAATATCCTAGACTCAAACTGATGCAAAACACCAGAACAGAGGCCTTAAAATATAATTACATTATTTTTAAAGAACAATCACATTTTAATGCAAAATAAGCAGGTGTATACAAACTGCACATTTCATGAAAATATTCACGTAAAGCACTAATGTTTATTATTAACACACTCCATTAAAATGTATACTTTAAATCAGATTTTTATGGGTTATACACTATAATTATTGTAAAAGTGTATTCTTCAAAACAAACATAAAAACAAACCAATATGTTGCAAAATGAACAAATTCAGAATTTCAGACTATGTTTGTGACTAGGATAAGACACAGAAGCAGCTAGGTTCAGTATGGATCAGGGAAATGCAGTGAACATGTAAACTAAACTTGAGCTCCAAGGAGCACAATGATGAAACAAAGATGAGATGGAAGAAGAACAAAGAGTCCAAGAATGAAGCAGGCACATGCTAAAGATCACACATATATAGAGTAGCATGATTATCACTGGAGAGCCAGGTGTGGGAATAACAGAGAACAGGTAACTGTGGCAATATTTGCAATGACACTGGGATCACTTGTGAAAGAGTGAATAACCTGAATTTCTGCTTCAGAGGTTGGGGCTCCTTAACAATGCTGGCCCAGCCACAGTAACAACCTTTATTTCTTGCTCTAGCCACGCCTCAGCTCCTAATCTATGTTCAAGAGATGTTTGGACAATGCCCTCATTAACATACTTTAAATTTTCATTAGCCCTGAACTATTTATTTTGTTCTGTATCTCCGCTTTTGCTTTGACTCCTCTCTCTCCTAGATGGAATTATTGGACAACTCCATTGCAAAACAAGGAGTTTCATTTATTTTTATTTATTTTTTTTAAAAAGGGAGATACCATTTTCTGTGTGCACTTTTCTCTTGATACATTTCTGCTGTCTGCAAATATGTTAAAGTTACTACTTACAGCAATTTGCTAGTTCAACATCATCATTACCACATTATCATTTTAAATAAATTTCAATGATTTTTTTTTTAAGCTGTCATAAAATTGTTCATATTTACTACTGAAATAAACTTTAATTTGAGCTCATATTTCAGTAGAAACTCTTTTACAGTGTATACCACCCTATCCTTTCCTGTTTACACAATTAACATATCTTTGCCACTGCTCCACTTCAAATAGAAATGTCCATAAAAAGTTTCACAGGTTTTGAAAAACTGAGAGAAGCAGGATTGGAAGTAAGCCTGAGATTACCTTCTGACACATCTCCCAGAGCCACTAGACATATATTGCAGTGTTCCTTAAAACATATTCCCTCCTTGAAAAACTTTTTTTTTTTTTTTTCAGAAAAAGAGGTTATATTGAGTTAAATTCATTCTAATTACTGTGATGAAAATGTGAAGCACTTGAGACAATGAATATCACTCTTTCTATTATTTCTGCTGTGCATTTTTAAGTAGCAATACACCATAACAAGAGTATTTATTATTATTTTTTATTGTAACTTACTCTTTGATTAATGCATTATATCATAACTTCATAACAGGCAAAAACCCAAGCACTATGATTTTAAGGCTGGATCATAACAATCTTTCTACTCTATGAAAGAACTATATATATTATGAAGATACTGAAAGTTTCACCACCCTCATCTTTATCATTTGAAAAAAAACCTCAAAAGATTCAGCGAGGAGGCCCTTTCTGATTACACAGAAGTAACTTCATATCTCTGGAAATCACAATATTCTTTTAATTGCAGAAATATAGGAAACATAGTTTATAATTCTCATATTTAATATGGGAAATGTATCTCAGGAATGTCATAAATGCAAAGTTAAGACAACAAATACCTCTTCTAATTCTGAAATTCTTCTGGTAGATTAAAAAAAAAAGTAATTCAAAACTTCTACTTTACAAATGATGATTTATGCACAATAAACTCTGCCGTATTTTGAAGTATATAAGCTGGAAACTAAAATGCAATACAAACATTGATACATAATCCAAGCTGACATCACTGGGATGCTTCTCTTTGTCTTTTCAAATATCACCATTAGTTTCTTATGTGTCTTAAAAACAACACAACAAACAGATTTACTGTACTTTCAGCTCTGTTGTGCTGACAACAGTAGAAAACAATTTCAACAGTTTGACACATCATTCCTCCTCCTCTTTAGCTAACCACTGCACTCACATTTTCTTGCCCAGTCCAAAGGGGAGACCTCCCTCATCAACTTGAGCTGTTCTCACTGGCGGGCACCACTCTTCTCTCACCAAAGGACAGCTGACCCTTGACTCTCCGCTAATGTACTTCTTACTGACATTTGCCTATGGATGACTGTCCGATCGATGAATTTGAGAGCCTTTAGCAATTTCATGGATGTTTTCACATTCCTTCCCACTGTAAATATATTCACAAGGCTGCAGAGATTGAGGGTGGTAGATATTACATAGATATACAAAGGGTCCTCTCACTGGAAATCCACACACCCTAAATTTTCAATGAATTCAATTACCAGTTTCCCCAGTCAGCTCATGACTTGGCTAGCTCCTCTAGATCCCACAGCCTGTGAAGGGGGAAATAAAGGGACTAAATGTTTGCTTTTGTGTTCTCCCTGCTTTAGTAGAAAGTGACACCAAATACTCTCTGTCCACAGAGCAAAGGTTGTTGGGCTTACCAGGACTGTTTACCCCACTGCAGGAGAATACTACAGACTACCATCAGTGAAATGTCAGCAGCATCAAGCTCAATGAAATAGTCTTTCCACAAACAAACAAGCCCCAAAAAAACTTGCTTTCATCTCTGCTGTACACAAACATTCAGCATCTAATAAGACGTGTTTTCATATTTTCCTATAAATAGGTTGGCTTGGAACAAAGCAATCTCACTGTGAAAGAAAAGCAATCTGCCTACTTCAAAACTTGTACCAGAAAAGTTTTGATCAATATGGGCCTGCCAGCCCTTTCAGACATACCACAGAGGATCAACAGCCTGTGAGAAAACATAGCCTTCAAGTAGAAACCCCTCACAAAAATGTGCAAATTAGCAACAGCTCAGTACTGTGGGGAGACACGGTTCTGTCTTGGCAGGACACAGCAGGCCATCCTACTTGTGTCAATTCAGCTCATGTTTTTGGGAAAAAGTAAAAAACAACAAAAAAAATAGCAATTTATCAAATCAGGTGAAATCTCTGTAGACCTACTTCCACGTATTATCACCAATGATCTGTGTCATAACCTTTACACACCTCAGCCTTCCCCTGGCTGTGCATTGAGCTCTGAATTCAGAGATCTGAATATCACCCCTCCAGCACCCTCAAAGGTAGAGCTAAGTGACCCATTTCCAAGCACTGTTTCATCACGCCTCCTGTTAAAAGAAGTAGCTCAATTTTTTATCATACTTCTCTCCTGTCTACATGGTTTTCCAATTACTATTAATTTTTGAATAGGATATGCAGTTTACATTCAGATATGGATGGAAATACTAAAGTGGATGAAGATCTAGTTTTTGTCACCCTTTTCACTTGATGAATTAATAACTACATCCGCTCTTTTGGATTACTGCAGGGTTAAACATAAATACTCTGAGAGCACTGTCCAAAAGCTTCTTGAGCTCCAGCAGGTTTGGTGTCATGATCACTGCCCTGGGGAGCCTGTCCCAGTGCCCAACCACTGTCTGGGTGCAGAACCCTTCCCTATGACCCAGCCTGACCCTCCCCTGTCCCAGTTCCATGCCGTTCTCTCGGGTCCTGTCACTGTCCCCAGAGAGCAGAGCTCAGTGCCTGCTGCTCCCCTCATGAGGGAGCTGCAGGCTGCTATGAGGCCTCCCCTCGGCCTGCTCTGCTCTGGGCTGAACAAACCAAGGGGTCTCAGGCACCCCTCATACATCTTCCCCTCTAGACTCTTTACCATCTTCGTTACCCTCCTTTGGACACTCTTAACAGTTTTGTCCTTATACTGTGGCACCCAAAACTGCACACGGTGTTTGAGGTAAAGCCGCACCAGTGTAGAGTACAGATGGACAATAGCTTCTCTTGACTGGCTAGTGGCACTGTGCCTGCTGCTCCGTAGGATATGGTTGGCCCTCCTGGCTGCCAGGGCACACTGTTGACTCATGTGCAACTTGGCATCTAACAGAACTGCCAGATCCCTTTGTATGGGGCTGCTCTCCAGCCTCTTGTTCCCCAGACTGTATATAAAGCCAAGCTTGCCTCACCTCTGGTGCAGCATCCAGCACTTGCTCTTATCAAACTTCATATTGATGGTGATTGCCCAGCCCTCTAACTTGTCAGGATCTCTCTGCATGGCCTCTTTATCCTCATTGAAGTCAACAACTGGTCCCAATTTAGTGCAGCCTGCAAACTTACTTAGTCCTGCATCCAGAGCATTTATGAAAACATTAAAGAGAACTGGCCCTAAAATCGAGGCCTGAGGAACCTCACTAGCGACTGGCTGCTAGTTCGAGGTAACCCCATTTACAACAACCTTTTGAGCTCAACCTATCAGCCAATTGCTCACCCATCATATTATGTATCTATCTATCTGCACGCTGGACATTTTGTCCAGAAGGATACCATGAGTAACAGATTCAAAAGCTATGCTGAAATCCAAAAAGATTACATCAACAGGCTTCCCCTGGTCAGCTCAGTTGGTGACTTTGTCATTAAAGGAAAGTTCATTTAGTGGGACTTTCCCTTCATGGACCTGTCTTGGCTGTGACCAATGACTGCATTGTCTTTCACGTTTTTATCAATAAATCCCAGAATAATCTCCTTAATTTCATGAGGCACTGAAGTGAGACTGACAAGCCTGAAATTACCAGTGTCTTCTTTCTTGCCCTTCTTCAGAACTGGATTGTTTGCCAGCTTCCACTTGACAGGAACTTCTTGAGATTCTTAAGACCATTAAAAAATAATTAAAATAATTAAGACAGCCAAATCTCTTAGTACCCTGGGATGAGTCCCATCAGGTCCCATAGGCTTGTATGTATCCAGGTGAAGCAGCAAATTTGGGGTTGGCTGGGATTTTGTTCCATTTAAAAGTATTCATGGAGTTAATTCATTTTCATCAGGTGACAGTTTTGGTCAAGACCAAATCTACTCTAGTGAGCTGAAGACAAACACTGAAAGCTTTAATTGTGGAATTTACCTATATTTCATTAAGAATCCTTACCTTGAAACAGATAATTTCAGGTTAAGCTGAGTGCTTTATATTACTAGTTTTAAGGATGATGAACAACATTTTTGAAGCAGCCCCCACTGAACGCTCCCTTAAAAGTGGGGAGAAGTCCCTAATGGGATTTGCAAAATCACATAGCTTTACTGCCCGAGATGTCAATGAAGCATTAAGTCCATTCTTAAACATACGTAGTTCCTTCAGACATTATTTAAAATGTCACTTTGGAGGCACTTCAAAGTTCCCAAGCACTTTAGATCTCTAAAGTGAGTTACAAAGCTAATGTGCTCAGCTGAAGTATTTAAGGATGAAAATCCACAACTTGCCAGGCACTTTTGCAGGTTCCTGTTCACCAGGAGGGTCTCACAGATACATACACTGCAGAAAAAGCCATATAACCACAGCAAGGATATTTTAAAAGTTGCCCAACCAAACTGTAAAGGGTTACCAATTAGAAACATCAAGTTCAGAAAAACAATCCCTTGGTCTGGTCAGTCTGTGACCAAGTGTAACCAGGGCAAGGGGAAGAGAGAACCCCAAAATGGTGGAAAATATAAGTGTCTAATGGTAAAACATGTAAATCAACACACTACATTAACTTGACCAGTGTTTCAGTCCAAATTGTCTTTCCCACTCTCATTATTTTACAAAAAGCTCAGAGCACTTCCACTCTTCAGAATACTAAGACAAAAACAAACAAACAAACAAACAACAACAACAAAACATTGATAAATGAGTGAAGTTCTGTGACACTCTGTGATCTTGCATCCATGTTGAAACATGGAATAATCACATTGGAGCCTCTGTGGTTAGGCATTTTCTTAACAGCTTCAATAGAAAACAGGAGTTACAGATACAATGAGTAGCTTTTATTTATTTATTTATTATGGCTGATCTTTCTCAAGTGTCCATTGTCGTAAGATATTAAAGGAAATTAAAGCCACAATTTTGAAAGAGAAATATTTTACTGTTCTTTGCTGTCAAGAAAAATATATTTTTAACAGGAGGGTGATAAAATGAAACCTCTTGCCCTGATTTAAAAAAAAAAATGAATAAAAAAATACAGAGCTATATAATTTAAAGCACATACAAAATATTTGTTCCTTTCTAATGAAAGCAATCAATCAAAATAGGCAGCTCCCAATCCACCAAAAGCAGTTTTCAGTAAGAACATTTAAATTAGTTTTGACAAGAATGGAAATTCTGAGCAAAATAGAGATGGACTCATCCCTGCCAAAACTGCCAAGAGAAATACGACAGAGCCCCAAGGTCACAAGGGGAATTTTTTGTCTGACACCAATGCTTCTCCCCAGGGTTCTATTGCACTGTCCCTTCCTGCCACACTGCATTTTCTCTTTTCCCCCACTGTTCCCAGTGCAGGAGCAAAACCTTCATTTCAGAATGCTACAGTTACTAGGAGGCTTGAAAGATTTGGGGGGCTTCAAACTCTTCCAACTCTATAAATGTCACTGCTAAAGCTATTCATCTGCATGCTGAAAACTGCATAAACCTGTATCTTAATTGCTTGAGATGCATTTTAACCAGCCATTTAACCAATCGTTATACTGGACTGAGAAACCTGGACACCCACAGTGTAACTCACAGTGTAAAATCAGCTTTCTTTTTTAGGTCAGGTCCCTTGACATTTGAATGTTTGAGCACATGAGCTCTGTCTATAGCTATGTCTATAGCTTACCATCCTTCTTCTTAGAAGAAATAGGTGGGATACCACGTTGCTATTGCACTGGGCTTGCCTGAGCTTTGTAGACTTTTATTTGGAGTTTGAAAGTTTGTGTTCTAGCTAATTTTGCCCATAAATCTGACCCAGGTTCCTTATTCCTGGTGGAGGTCCCACTCTACAGGTGAATAATTCATGGGGAACATATAGGTTGCTCATAGCACATCCTGTATTAGCTGCTCTGCATAAATAAAGGATTACTAGAAGGACTTGAACCTCGATCTTCGATATTCCTTTGGCTACATCCACGGCATCACTGAATCCATTTCTAACTTCTTTACTTCACTTTTTGTTTTGAACACTTAAATCCTTGATTGTCCAGACAAACAGCCTGGGGTCAGGACAGGCACCTGGGCTGTCCAACACCAGGACTCAGATCTCTTCCCATCGGAGTCAGAGTGTCCAAAACCTAACAGATTCTGCTGATGGTAGGCCATCAATTAGTCTGAGTCAGTCTCTGTGTCTCTTCCTGCAGTCTCACATTTTAAAAGAATATGCTTTATTGAAGAGCAAATCAGGGATATTTTATTAAAGTTATCAAATTCAGGAATACAATCTCCATTGCTTTTGTCTTCAGAAGTCTAATATGTACAATGTCTGTTTCAATTGATTTAAACTAAACAGAAGTGTATTTTCAAGTAAGTCACTGTTCTTTACTAACACAAGTTTTACTGTGATAACATGCAAATTCCCAACATTTTCTAGCCAAATTAGATTAGATTGAAATTTCACAAAATATTTTTGTAAGTATATGAAGAGAAGGATTGGTCACTGTATCTTCATCCACTGCACAACAGTAAAGGAAGGCAATGGTACTCTTCAGAAAAAGTAAGTAAAGCACTGGACTTGAAGAGCAGGCCTCAATCTATCATGGTATTTAATTACTTCTTTGCTGTTAGTATTAAGTAGTTTGTCTCATTTTTAGTGGGCTGTTTATGTATTTAAAGTTGCTTTAAAGAGAGCATCATGTTAGTACTTTGCCAGGTCTACCATTGCTATCAATGCTCAAGGCAGACACAGCAACATTTCTTTTTAACTCACTAAAAAATACACCTTCAACAATGTCTCTGTAAATTGCAAGTGTATCTTTCAGTCACATAATAAATTGCACATCAGCCTTTAGAAGCAGGTAAAACAGATCACAGCTTAAAGTACCAAGTGCTGGTATATATACATTTTTAAATCACTTTATAGAGCTCTACCTTTGATCATGATCACAAAAGGAACTGATGAACCTGTTATTTACCTCAAGTAGCTAACCAAGACGAAAATACTGTGTCCGCTCTTGGTTATTAAATAGTGCTAGTTAACAGATGTCAGCAGAGCTGTCTCAACTCCTCTTTTTAACTAATGAAGCAAAAGGGAATAGAAGATGAAAGAAAAAAGTTTTAACTGTAGCAGAAGAGACAGCAACTTCTGCAAGAGGGAAGCCAAATGTACACTTGTAATGTATGTTGCTTCTTGATGCAAATGTAAGAAAAAATGATAGGCTGGAAAACAAGGCAATACCACTATTGTAATCAAGTATTCTCAGATTAAGTGAGACGTAGCAATCATTTTACTAGAATGAATTGAGAACAATTTTCCCATCTCTGAACAAATATCACAACTATAAAATGTTCCATGTAACCCTAAATAATCTGTAAAATAAAAACTTGCTTACATCAACGCCACAGGGAATGTCCCATCATTCTAACCAGCAGAGCAGAGAGGAACACCACATCTGTTAGGCATTATGGCCAAAGGCCACCTTCACCTACATTCACACAAAATGTTCCACACTACAGATACACCTTGGATTAAAATATATAACCTGTCCTCCTTAGGGTCATTAAATGAAAATCTTTTTTTCAGCAGAGCCTTGAAATCCTACCAGAGAAATGCTCAACCTCAAAGCATCCTGCATTACTCAGCTGCCCCACCCAGGGCAGCTGTTTTTCTGCATACTCCTGGCTTGCTCCTTGCATCCCTAGGTGATCTGAAGGAGAAGGAAGTCCTGAAAAGGACATTGTGGTGCAGACAGGGAGAAAGGCAAGAGCCTGGCATGTTCTCTCATGTCTCCACAGCGAGGAAATTACAGAAACGATCTCCAGAAGAGAAGGGAAACACATTGGAGGTGGGTGTACACTCATGGGGTTAGAGAGGCAGAGCAAAATGTACAGTTTCCAAATGACCATATGTGGAAAGAAAAACAGTGTGGGAACACCAAGACAGTCCTCTAAACTTCAGGTCTAGCTCAAAGCCTTTGAGGATGAGCCCACTTTGAATTACAAGGAGCACTGGAAGAAACATGAAAACTACTTTATTTTTGCAATGCTGTTTTCTACACCAGTAAGATATAGCTCAGAGGAGTACTGTCCTATCAACTCCCTTTCATTTGATTGTTTGTTGGACAGTTATTCAGTGGAATGGCAGCTTTTATTTCAACAGTATAGATAAAAGTACTGCACTGAAATTTAAATGTCAAAGAATACATACTCAAATGTCAAATACCAACAGACAAATGCCAACAGAGAAATGTCAGAAATACTCCCGTGTCTCTTACTGAATATAACTGTATCTGCACAAATGCAAGGCACAGCATGATATGTAAAAAAGCAAGAGTTTCTCTGCAGTTTCTTTGGAACTGTATCGCCACTGGTTTCAATAAAATCAGTATCTGGCAGTGATCTGCCTGTATTACTCAAAGTATCTGACCCCAGCAACACATAAGCAATCCCTAGTCTGCAAGGTGATGGATGGTATTTGCAGATGTAACGGCACATCAAGGTGAGATAAGTTGTATTTCAGGCAAATCCCACTGCTGAATTTGTTAATTCCTCACTACATGAAAGCTCCTTACACAATGAACTTTTATGTCAATGCTCCCACTGCTTTCCAGATATGATGGTAACCCATGAAAGGTGAAGGAGGGGACTTGCAGGCAGTTTCTGCTAGGTACATGGTTTAATTTACCTAATTGTACCATGCTTAAGGTACATGGTTTAGAGACAAACACACATGCAACTTCTTGATGCTTCTTAAAATGTTTGTATTCTTGAGACCTAGGATTACTAACCTGTAAATATAGGTGAACTGTTCATAGGTAACCAAATAACTCAGGGACCCAAACAGAACTTACTTCAAACACAGTCTGGATTCTTAAGATATCTGAGTGCTTTTTAAAATATTACTTTCTTTCATTAAAATCAATTGATTTTTCCTCAGGAAAAAAAAAAAAAAAAAAGTCATTTACACACTTGACTTGGTGTGAACTTCTGGTCCCAATGACTTCAATGGGCTTTTTCTCATGATTTTACCCTTCATTATCTTCTGCAAAAGTACTTGGAAACATGTTAATTAGGGAAGATGCATTTGTTTAGAAATTTCAGTGTACTAATTGCAGCTGCTTCCACTAGAGCTGAGAAGTAAAAATGGTTAGGTAGTTCTGCACTCAGACGACTATATGAAAATCTGAAGAGTACTTTAATTATTGACTAGGAAAAATACAACTGACTCCTGTAATTTTTACAGTTTGCTTCCAACACTAGTGGCTCATTGTCTGAAAAGTAAAATCTCAAAATACATGAACTTTTGTCAAAGTAGTAAAAAAAAAAAAAAAAACTCTGGCACATTCACCTTAAAATTATTTTGTTCTTCACCTCTGATGGAGATGCTTTGGGATCCCCAAAGCTTGGTTTTTGACTGTATGTATGACATTGATTATAAATAGAATATTTGTTTTAAATCCTTTTATGGTTCAACTGAAATAAATATGTAAGTAAATAAATGCTTAATTGAATTATTTTGATCTTTTTTTGAAAGAAGCATTCAAGAACAGTTCTCACCATGTATACAGAAATTTCTTTCTAAAGAAAACTTTTAGAGAAAAAAAAATTCTCTGGATCACTGAATGTCATTTAGAAGAAAATATTGGAACAGATTAAATCTGCTCTGGACATTTATTTTTTTTTTTTTTTTTTTTTTTAGCTGCAGTGCACCATAAAACTCTGAAAATAGACATTTATAGTGCAACTTTCAACAGGAAAAATTTCTTATAATCTCTCTATATAAATGTAAATGCTCATCTTGCCAAACATAGTAAGAAATTGAAAAAAAAATAAAAAATTTAACCTTGTTTTTCTTTTGAACAGGGTTTTGTGATACTGATTTTCATGGTCTAATAATATTCTGTGTAAAACTCTGTTCTGTTTGATCAACTACTTCCTTCCAAAGACAATGAATATCTCTTTGTCCTTGAGAAGTACAATAAAGAAAAAACCAGGAAGGTTCAAAAAGCCTGTTTGCTTGTTTTGGAATGTCATTGCTTTACACAACTTGTGTGTCCATGCTCATTAGTTTCCTCTTTAAGTGTAAACTATACCATACTTTAAATCTGTGCCTTATATCTAAATTACACCACTGAAGAGGAGTTAGAAAAGATAGGAAGTCCTTTAGTGTTTCTGTATTTCTGAGTCTTTTTCTACGGACCTCTCTCAGTTCTATCTTTTTTGTGAAATGGGAGCAAGAAACTGCATGCTGCACTCAGGCATTCACCCAGACAGGCCTGAAGTCAAAAACCAACAAAAATCAATCAATTAAATTAAATCAAGACATAACAGATTTGTCTTAGGAAAGACTGCTTAGTTGGTCTAAAAAATAAATAGCTCCTAAATGCATAGCATGGAAAATAAATAAATCAAGTCCAAATATGTTGAAACAGACTCAATTTGTAGGTGAGGGAATAAAGATTCATCCAACATTCTGGTTGCCTAAGGTCTTTGCAAAGCACCCCTCCAAATATTATCGAGATCCAGCCCCGTTTAGCTTCTGAGGCATCCATCAGGATCTCTGCTCAAGGTGACATAGCTATAGCCACACGTGTATTAAGTTATTGACAACAGATGATACAATGGAACCAGAAACAGCAGGAAAGGAATAATAATTCTGATGAAAATCAGAGAAGTTGAGAGTCACTTTTAACTTTTTATTTATCTCTCTCTTCTTTCAGAGCACTTATCTATTACTGCAGAAGGTATGCAGACAAATGATGTACTTCATCATATAGTGACACTGACACATGGAAGCAGTATATATATATATTAAGATAACTTTATCATCTACTTTGAGACAATCCCTTCAGGTTCCTTACCTATAAAAACCAGCATGATCCAATACATTAAATTTTAAAAATCTTGGTATTATCTTTTAGGAAGTCTGTTTCTGAAGAAAAGCTGCTTCTGAAAAAGCTTATCTACGCTTCTAATTTCTGAAAAGTTACTATGTGATTTTTGCTACTTTTGCCATCTCACACAGGGGGCTGTCCCTGCAAAGCTAAGGATATGAATTGCAAATAGACCTGCTTCTTTTGCTCTAGATGTATGCAATTTACCCGAGCTCAGTCAAAGTATTTGGACTGTGTCTGGCAGCTAAGTACTGAACTTTACATATTTTCTGTAAAAATTTGTAAGTACAGGATGTTTCCATAGGAGTGAAGACAAGAAATTACAGAAATGTCTATTTCACAACAGATTTTCTCTTCCTATAGCTATGAATTTTAATCATCTAACAATTGAAGCATCCTACTGTGACCATAAGCATCAAGTATAAAGCTGAGCACTCTAAATATCTTCCAATGTAAAACTTGATATTTTTGAAATGGCTTGCAAGGATTACAAAACAACAGCCTTTCCTATTTTTTTTTTTTTCAACAACCTACCAGCCGGTTAGCATACTCTGTATTATGAACACCACCTTGGTCAACTGCAACACCTTTGCAATAATAAAATGGATGGGTATCTAGAAGTTCAAGACTTTTCTCCAGTTTCTTACTCCTCTCAACCATATGTAACATGTTGTCTGTCATCAAATACTTTTCTGCCAGGTTGGCACAGAAGATAGTTTAAAAAAAAAAAAAAGAAAATCAATAAAAAGCAGTGTCTTGATTGAATAATATGTAGTCTCACCTTGCGGATGCCTCTGCCAAGATCTTCTCCGTAATTTGTCCCCAGAATTTCAAAGTGAACATTCGGATTGCCCCCATTTTCTGCAAATTCCAGTTCTCCAGTCAAACCATTCACTCCACCCTATTGAAAAACAAAAAGAATGACAACGAAAAGAAAATTGAGTGAAAACTCAGAAGTAGCCAATTATAACAAACTTTTGTTTCTTCAAGGGATTTGTGTACTACTTACACACATACAACTACCAGAATTAGGACAATTTTCTGAAGACCACATTTCCCTAAAAATTCTGAACCCTAAATTGTCCCTCTGTTATTAAACTTCCTCACAAAAGTATCAAACTCAACAATGCTGAGAAATGCAATACAAGCAGTAGTCTTACTTTTAGCATGCTTGCATGCCAACATTTGTTCTTTGTACCAACTGCGAGACATTAAATTCTAGTCCCATACCTAGAAAAGCAGTTTTGCAAACAGTTTTAGTGGAAGCAAAACTAAAGACAAGTATACAAAAGCAATTATACAAAAATGAGTTTGTTCTTTCTCCCAGACATTTCTCACCCAAAACAGGTTTCCACAGGATATCAGGTCGAGTTTTGGATTAAATTAGAAGTGTTTTGAGATCACCATATGTGATCCATACAAGCGATGAGGGTTTTGTTTAGCTGAATATAATCATTTGTTTTCCTCTTCTCTAGAACTAGGAATGCATCAGATAAACAATAATGCAGCATATTTTCATGCTTGCTTCTGCTTTGTTCTATATTTTAGGCAGAAGGGCTAATACTAAAGATGAAGCGGAGTATTTACTACAAAGAATCAAAACTGAAAGGCCTATATATTCCATAACAGTTCTCAAAATATATTCCAGGGTTCATTCAACATGACAAACATTTCAGCCTTTTATAAAAACTGTGATAACATGGAACTGTAAAATCAACATGTGATCTGTGTGAAATGTCTATGATAAAAACCTTTAGCCTTAAAAAATCTCCTCAATTTTTCAGGAAAAATTAAATGTTTAACCCACCTCATCCAAGAAACTCTAATAATATTTTATGTATGCACAGAAAAAAAAAAAAAAAACTTTATTACAAAACAATACAAAATGCATAGCTTTTCTTCATAACATAAATTGAGAGTTTTGAAGTTCTGATCTTTTTTAAAACATTAGAATGATTATAGTAAAAATGAGGAATTTACTCATCAATACCTTTAAAACTTTAAGATTAATTGCCAGGGAAACATTTTCTACATGTTTCATAAGATCTCATTTTCAGCTAAAAACAAGAAAATACTTTGCATGCATATGCATTTTTAACCTTTTCCATAATCTCTACTTTTCAGATGAAGTACTAGAAGTAAAAAAAAAAAAAAACATAATCCTGATTAAAAGGCATGACCATACAGTCTTTTGCAGCATGACTCCAAGTCATCTGGGCAATTTTGATACATATTACTGTGGTTAGCATAACACTGAGATTACGTGTTAGCTTGAGCACAATCCTGTGATAATCAAACTCTCATGGCTTTTAGTGTACCTCTGGATAGTGTACCTCTGGCTGGTACAGAGTAAAGACACAGTGAGCTTGTGGTTAGCTGTAAAATCATTTGAACTTGTCCTTAGGTAAAAATCCAAGTTTCATAAATACAAATTTCTGTAAATTTCATTTGACTACATACTATTCTTCAACAACAACAACAAAAAAAAACCAACCTGTTGTACAAGTCTTTTTTCTCATACAGCCTCATCTGTCTTTTTGAGTAATTAAGCTAGAATTTGATAGTGTACTTAATGTGGAAATGTCTGTGAAACAGCAGTTTGCAAGGCTAGGGATCTCCATCTGACTCTCAGAAACTTCCACCTGGCTAAATTGCCCCTCCCTGACAGCCTACACCTGCCCCTACTCCTGCAGCACTGAGCTGATACCATATACTGCCTTTATTATACTTCTCCTTCATATTTCCTATTCTACTCCCTGAACCTTTTTACCCCACAATGTGAATTGAACATGGTGGTCTGAGCATGAAAATTAATTAGACTGTTATAGACCACCTGAGATGCATAATATTTTCCAGTTAGCCCCATGCAATGTCTAGAAATAGCAAGTGAAAACTCTGGAATGAAATGATAAGAGAAAGGAAATAGGAAGCAAAAAAGTTCTGTTAACATTCATGCTCAGTACAGTACAAAGTATGTATGGAGCCCCCCCCCCCCCCCCCTTTTTTTCCTTATTTTGTTGCTAAGTGTTTTTAAATTAGGGATTTTAAAGTCAGAAAAGTGAAATGACTTAATTTCCCAGGTTGAGAGTACTCCTAATAATTTATGGAACATGAAGATACAAGCGTGTCTAAAATGTACGTGATTTTTGATACTTCAAACTAAAATATTAAATTGCTCTCTCCCTCTCTCTCTTTTTTGGTGACTCCTACCTCTATTTGAGAAAATAGGATCAAAAAAAGATCATTTGAAGGAGTTCACCTCAGTTACGTATGAAGCAATGAAATCCACCTTTTATGAAAACACAGATTTCTTTGGACATGGCCCATAACTAGTACAGGCCAACAGATGTGCTAGTGGATTTTGAAATGGAATCTATCCAAAACCATTGGGTAAATTTATTTTCCTTGATTGTTAAATGGCTGCAAATGTTGGGGCAAGAAACAAACTGCATGTCTGTAAGCTATTTTTATCTGTCTGAAATCCAGCAGTAACCATAACAACAAGTTTTCTCATTCATCTATTTAGTAATTTTCTCATGCTTTGAAGATTTGTCATGTAAGAGTGTCTTTGATTAGAGTTTTCTTTCGTGCACTGTGTACACCAGAAATAAGTGTAATAAGAGCTCAGATTATATGGAAATGCTCCTGGCTTGGAAAGTGAAGAAACTGAGGCAAAACAGTGCGTAACCACTCATATAATGAAAAACAGTAAGATCTGATAGAAAACGTCTTTGAGATCCTGACACCGTAGCTCCACCTGTGACATGCCTTACTGCCTCATCCCCACAGGCCAGGAAATCCTGTAATGGAAATCTGCTGGTTCTTGTTGCCCCTTACAACCTTTTTTTTGCCTGGCACATGAGCGTGTTTTATTGCTCATGACTGGGGGAATGGCACAGCATATGGCCTAGTGAGAGCTTCAGGATGCTGCTCCCATTTTTCTGCACACAGTGCACATTAGTCTTTCACAGCGTGGATCCCTCAAACACTTCCTTGATTTACTGCATGTGTTTTATAACCCTCCTCTAATGCAAAGTGGAAAGAGATCACAGTGGAAATGGCAATCCGTATGACAGTTACTGATCCACTAACTTCCTGATGAGTTTTTTTCAGACTATGTCAGCATTAATTAAGATAATGGGTAAGAGCCAAATAAATTTTTCATCCCATTTAACTTACAGAAACAATGCTATTTGGGAAAAAAAAAAGACAGATTTATTATCTACTCTAAAATTCTTCTACAGTTGCGCCACAACCATGCAATTTCCTGACACATTTAAAACCGAAGAGTGAAATGTCAGTTGTTAGGACAAAAATGTTTTACTTATGTTTCTGATTACTGCTCTGGGCTTCGCAGAGCTATTATAAAGCTGGCAATATAGTCAAAGCCTACTTGAGTCCCCTCTAGACTGGCAAGATAAACTACAATTTATATACGCTTAGACACTGTTATACTGTAAGTAAGTCCCTGAAAAAAGTACTATTTACCCAGCAGTCAGGACTTCACATGGGAATGTCAGCTTGCCAGTCACCAGTTATAAAATATTTCACTTGTTCACACAGCTGCTCTTCAAATTCTGGTTATGCTCAGACACTAGCTATTTTGCAAGTAAGGAAAAAAGTGTGGCTATAAACATAAAAAATGCTGTAAGCCTCGGATATGATTTTCATGTTTAAAAAGCTGATATTGAAAAAAATATTAAAATATGTAATAAAATTATTACAGCTAAAGACACTTTTCAGGTGCCTGCAAGTAGAGTGTACACCCACTGCCTGAAAAACAATTTGGCATCTTTTTCACATGTCATCACTGGACATGACTGACAATTCTGAGACCCAAACCATTTGACAATTCTTGTCCATGATTCATGAAACAGCACAAGTTGTGGCACATTTTCCACAAAGGAACAGCTCTGTGCTGCTGCTAGCACTAAAAATTTGTTGTTTGTCAGTGAGCTAAGCAAATGCAACTGGGAAGAGACCAGGTAAATGAAAGTGAAGATATATGCAGTAACTTGATGTCATTTTTTTTTTTTTTTTTTTTTTCTGAGTTGATCCTCCATAAAATCCTGCTTACATTTATTCTCAGGCTATTCAGGAAGATTTATTTTTCCAACAGTAGAATTATTTTTGACTAATACTTATTACTCTCACAGTGAAATAGCTTAACTGAGAAATAATAAAAAAATTGGGCACACATCTGGGGATAGTTCCTATTGCAGAAGTGAATTTAGGTCTAATTGCTAGAGCTGTCCAAATTCATTAGTGGGATTGTATTTCCTGATTAATTTAATTATTTATTCAGTTCCAGAATGGACAGGAACAGATATTAGATTTATTATTATTATTATTATTAATAATTTTAGTGGCTTTTTAGACTGTCCAATCAGCTGAAATCACACAGTAAATCAGCTTTTGGAGTTGTTTATAGGAATAGAGACCCAGGAATCAAGTATTCAAGAATGAAAAGTAACAAGTTACAATAGGGAATGATTCAGATAGCCATTCTGTTATTTCAAGAAATCTCTGAAACTCTTTAATCCCTCCTTGTTCCCTGCTCTTCCATATGAGCTCATTAATCACAAAGAAGCCATTTACTTACTCTATTTACTTCCAGAACTCTGCTATTTTTAGCAAGTGGGGCTGCAGGTACATAAGCATCCCTTTCTCTTACCTTCTTCAGTGTGTAGCTTATACAGATTTCCCATCTCTTTTCCTGTTTTTCCCTCCAGAAACCAGAGGGAGATTTCTTTGGCAGCTAAAATGCTGCCAGATATTCCAATTTCTTGATCTCTGATTCTAGACTTTTTTTTTTCTTTTCTTTCTAGAAAAAGCTTCCCGCTAGAGCACATTTTTCTGCTTTCTTAGAGACACGAAGCTGTGAGTAGCAGTACGATGGCAACACTACCTCCACTTTGCTGCTCACAGGAGAACAGCTACTTCACTGCTAGCCCTTTTCTAAGGCAGGCAGTCTGGAACTAAGCATCAATTGCTTAACTGTTTCCCCACCACCACTGTACTCGACCATCCACTGAAATTACAGTGAGGTGAGGGGCTATATGGGACAAGATTGTGATTCCAACTATGCGACACAGATTGTTATAAAGGTACAGTTAAAACTGTGCAGGGGGTGGAAATCCTTTTTCCAGGCACATTTAAGAAGGTCAAGTGTATCTTTGCTCTGAGCCATAGCAATGTTTTCCTATGCTATTCCAGTATCAACTACATCTTTGAAGCAGTGGTGATTTCAAGATGAAAATGCAGAATCTTCTACTCTGAAACCCCTTAAATACTACAAGGCCATTTTTTTCTTGTTTTCTTTCAAGATTAGAATTAAGGAAAAAGGTTTTGAGAAATGCTTTTTATTTGTTGGTTTTAGTGGATGTTCCACAATGATAACAAGAACTACACAACTGTGATCCTGAAGTTCTTCTAAATAAGCAGGTCAGTGAATTCAAAGGGAAAGTAGATCATAAAATTGAAGAAGAATTCATCTTTCCCATGAAATTCCAGCCATTTGCAGCAATCTTTAGCCTCCACACAGAAAATCTATGCCTGCAGGTTTGGGCTTACTTTTGACTTTCAACTTTATCATGTTGCTTCCAGAAATTCATCTTAGTCATCACAATGCAGTGTGCAAGAAACATTTGTACACTTCCATTTACACCTGCAAAATGGTTTATTGTCAAGGCCATCTCACTCAATTAGTAGAGAAACCCAAAAGCAACATGAAATAAGTTTGATTAACTGCATGTCACAAATTTCTGTAGTATTCAATTCTAACAAGCTGACCACATCCCTGGAACCTCAACTTGCTCTTGCCTTCTTGAACACATTCATATTTTTACTGATGGTTTCTATTCACATTTCAGGGTGAAGTACTGAAAAAAAAATAATAAAAAAAACCTCTTCAAGACAGTGTGGCTCTGGTGTGAAAGGCCACAGAAGGAATTTATTTTATTAATCACATCATTTTAAGAGGTGGGAATTGGAATAAGATAAACAGGATGTGCTAGTTATGGCAACATATCAAAAATGTAATAAACCCTGGCTGTTTGAGATGCAAAAAGATGCAATAGTGGTGAGACACAGCATGAAGGACATTTATGTAGGAGAACAGGATCAGTCTCACAACCACGAATGTCACAAGCAAGCAAATATTTGTAAACACAAAACAGTCAGCAGTCCTTTCCATGGTGGAACACTTCAAAACTAAAATTCAGAACTGCTAGCAGGACTACTAAAGTTTGCCTGAAACTTCAGTTCAGATAGCAAATTCTAATTCTAATGCGGAATTGGGTATTTTGACTTTTCTGGCTCAGGCATCCTATCTGTATTTGAGTAAGTAGGAATAGCTTTTAGTTTATTAAAGAAAAACTGCACCACAGTATTTACAAAGTGAAAGTTGATAAGGAAAGTTCCAGAATCAGCCTTGCCTGTAAAGTAGCTTAAAATATGAGAGACTGCCAAATGTGAATTTGAAATTGCCCTGCAATACTCTTTAGGGCCACTTATAGCCATATCCTGCCCCTGTAATAAGAAACGTGTCCTGGATTATCCATGCAGTCTCATGACTTCTAACTATTAGAATGGTAACTGAGGACAGCCACCAAAGACAGCCCTTGAACCTTTATTTGGGAGCTAATGCAGATTGGACCTGGGGTGGGGGGGGGAAGCAGTGTTCCAAGGAGCTTTACATTTTGCCTACATCATCATTTCTGGTGGAAAGGCCTAATACAGAACAGCAACTTCACAAAACAACATTGTATTTTAAATTATTTTTATGTTCTTTTAATGAAAGACATAAATAAAGCACCATTTTTTATTTTTTACTGTCCTGGTTTTTGGTGTTTACAATGCAGGCACTGCCAACACTTTAAATGTAAATACACATTACCAGAAAGTACATGCAGACGAATGAGAAGACAGTTTTATGAAAGACATCAATAACATAAGGAGGCTGAAAAGAATCACTTACAGTAAACAACCAACCTATGCATATTTTGACTAAATGCTGACCTGGAAGGCTGTGAAAATTGTCTATAAAAATGTGGAGTCTTTAAACATCATGAAGAAAGGGAATAAAGAGGAAAAACACTTAAGGGCTGAAGAATAGGAATATCATTTGGGGAATAAGCATGATTTAGGTATGAAGGAATATTCACAAGTAAGTGCTGGATAAAGCACTGTCTAATCTAAGAAATAGTTCTGCAATGGCCAGGTATAGACTAGATGACTCCATAGTGGTCTTCTCTAATTTCTATTATCCCAATATATTAATGTCAATAGCAGTGCAACAACAAATTCCACAGAGCATCAGCTGAGTGTAATTGTCCAACCTTTTTTTTTATTATTATTTTTATTTTTTATTTCACAAATAATAAATGCAGATATAGTACATTTCTCTGGTTTACCTCCTAATCTGTGATAACTTTTCAATACGATATTATTCTCTACTAGTGTTTGATAGTTTTGGTGAACAAACTCACTAATGTCACTTCAAATGCACTCATTATGATGCAGAAAAGAAAAACAGTTAAAGAGTTTTCATTCAAAAATTGCAGATATATCAAAACTTTTACTTCAAAAAACAACTACTGGTACTGGCAAGGATAGTACACACATCAGATGGAAATACTACTGCAAGTATTTTAAAAATCAAAGATGATGAAATACTGGAAAAAGGTACCTTCTTGATGGTTTCCAACATGGATCGTCCTCCTTGCCAGGGCTTAGAGTTCTTCCTGATGCAGGTCAGGCTGGCCATGCTGTGCCACTTCCTGTCCTCCAGCTTCTTATGAAAGGCATTCGCCAGCAGAAGGACAGTGTCATATATATACAGGTTAGAAATCTGCAAAGACATTGAAAACAGAGTATTAGCATATTATTTGCGGTCTCCTGCCAGCAGCTAGAATTTATCGTTTTGCCTCTCTCATAATCCTTTGGTAATTAAATGACTTATTTGGTTTTAAGAAGAAACCATAGGAATCAAAAAGTCCTCTCCTTGGCTCTGGTAGAAATAGCAGCTAAGGTCTGTAATGCTACAATTGATTTGCAGTGACAAACTACACACATGTAAAGTACAGGCAGTCCAATAGCTGGCACAGCTCCACTTGGAGGATTTAAAGCCCTGCTCGTGACCGTAAGCAGACTTCTTTTTATTTTTAACCAGTTGCCTGGAATTTTCAATTTTTCAGTTGCCAGACATTTGGACACCATCAAATTCTGTTCAAGGCTGTTTGTTCTTTTGAAAAACAGAAACTCTGAAAATTTTAAAATAATCTCAGCGTGTTTATTTTTCCTGATTTTTGCAGGCAGTTCTGATGGAGGCAATTTCTAGTACAAAATGTCCCTCTGTGTGCAGTTGCATGCAAGTTCTGAAATTTACAGTGTTTTCTGTCAGAGTATTTGGCAACGGCTGTAAATTCCTTGCAGGACCAAAGTTTTATGGTTTATATGTGTTCACGTTTCACTGTGAGCATGTTTACAAACACGCAGTGTCAGGCAGTTCCAGATTGGCATCAGTGAGAAGGCAGTGGAACTCAAGAAAAGAAATTACTCGTGTGGCAATTCCACTTTCCACTTACCCAGGTACCATTTCTATATATGCACTTTAAAATGCACACAGCACAAAGTCAGCTGACATACAGCTGATCAGCTCAAAACCTTAAAAGAAGGAAGCTTACAATAGGAAATTATGCCAACTTTGTGGAGAATACCTTTATTCTACCTGAATGTGAAAACATCCAAAGACTGGGGAAGTCCTACAGCTACTGCGAGCAGGTATATGCCAAAGAAGCACAATAATGCTGAATATCTAAGATGGTAATTGGCAAATCACCTTAAAATAGGGGGAAAAACTGCCTTTCTTCCTGTCTAAGCCTTTCCATGTAGCCTTTTAAAATTATGATTATTATATTTTTTATTTTTATTTTCTTATGTAGATTCCATCTTTACACTGCCTTTGCCTGTGTCATCTGCAATCTGCTCTGTACAGTTCTCACAGAAAGGTTTTCTGACAGACTCCTTCCCTGCACAGCATCCAGGAAAGAGGTGATCTATCTCCTTAGCTTGCTAGAATTTCCTGGGACATTTTGCCTTCCACATCTTACTGAAGAAAGTCTCATGGTCGGCTTTTTCCCCTCCCACTGAACTCCCAGGATTCCTTATTGCCTTTACATTAATATCGCAGACACTCAGAACTTCTGATCCTTATTTTACTTTTTGTTTAAATGACTGTGATCTTTCACGCCCTGCTTCTGGAACACAGCTCTTAATTCTTACCCAGGCTCATTCCGTGACTCCAGTGGTTTTATTTCCATTTCAGTACTCACACAGGAATTAATTTGCTTCCTGCAGATGCGCAGGCCAGGCATCACTGTGCATGACAGGATTAGAAGCACGGACTGAGGATCTGGGTTCAGATTAATTGAGCATTTTTAAAATAACTTGGATGATTTGAATATTTATTCTCTAAACCTATAAAGGAGTCAAAGCCTTTCAGCTAAAACCATATTTCCCCAAAGAAGGCATCACCAGAGGGACATTTGTTTGAGGGAGAGAGAAGGACTTATTACTATGCTCTGAGATATGTTTATTTTAAAGATGCCTTCACTAAAGGGGAGAAAAAACAACCAGCCACCACACAAAGCTCTGGAGAGCACAGACAATAAGGCCACTAATGAGACTAAATTGATACATGAAGGACTACAAATGCCAAGTCATCATTTCCCACTGGAATGATATTACATCAAGGTAGCTTCCATAACCTAGTATCATGGGAATAGAAGACTCTTGTCAAAGTCCATCAGGAAGGATGCACTTACTAATAATCCAAGATTAATATAGCCCGGCCTTCATCAAGTATTAATAGGGCTCAAGAGTACAGAGTTCAGCAGTTATTAAGCATTGTTATTCCTTTACTAATAGTTCACCTTAGCAGTTACAGCAATCAATCACTGATAACACGATGATAAAGACACTACAATTAATTTCTGGTTCACAATCACCCTTCCATTCCACTGCCAGAGGTATGCTCCTTTAGTAATTGTGCCAACACACAGTTAGGCTGAAATTTAAAGTCACTTTACAGTTCTAGTCGTTTTCCACATATATTTCCTAGGACATTTTATTCTTTGCCTGGTATCCATTACTGATACTTTATCCATTCCAAGTCTCTAAGACTAATGGCAGAACTCTTGCATTATCAAGCTAACTGGATAACCTCCTGTTGATGCAATTCAAAATTCAGGTGTGAATTTTTGTTCCAAAGTGTAGAAGAAAGATTTTTCTTTTAATCAGACTACGTACAAGTGATTAATCTGCATTAACTGTGCTGATTTTACTCATACCTTGTCTACTGCACAGAGCTTTTAGGTGAAATGGTTATGGTAGTAAATAATTCTTTGGATCCATTTTTTTAAATTTTCCTGTGCTTTTTGAGGCTTCCAAAGTGATATAAATTTATAGCAATTGTTGTTATGACTAGGCCAATCCCAGAGACATAATGAGAGACCTTCGCCATGATCTTTTTCAGTGTTTTAATTAAGGTGCTGAAAAAATTAATTATTCACACAGCCTTTAGGAGGAGTAATTCAGGAAAAAAAAAATATAAAGAAATCCACCCTCACGATTTCCAGAGAATATTTCTGATTAGTCACACTTGGATGGAATAAAAAAATCATTAGAAATTTCAATTTATAAACTGTTCCAACTCCCCACTGGAATAGAAGTTAATTTTTAATATTGTTGGGGAGAACAAAGAAACAGCAAACAAACTCCGAAGCTACTTGAATGTCTGTGCATCATATGAAAACACAGGGGAAATGACGCCAAAGCTTTTCTTCCTGTCACTATTTGGTATTGTTTATCTAGCTACTAATGAAGAGCAGCCATCTCAGGGAAAGCAAGAACATAGAAACTGAGCTGTGCTAAAAGTTAAACCAAAATTTCATCATTCCTTTGAAGTGAAATGTTATAAAAGCTTTGGATAGGAAGATTACAACTATCCAAGCTGTAAGTTGCTCAGAAAGCATAGGTTAAGGTATAATAAGGTCCCATCAAACACATTAAATGGAATTTGCCAATTTGTAGGAAAAGAAAAAAGATTTCTAGATTTTTTTTTCCCTAAAGTCAGTTCACTGTTGAAGTGAAATGAAAGTTAAGCTGAAGTGAAAAACAAACAAAATGTGAAGCCTCCTATTAACAGGATTCTTTTTTTTTTTTTTTTTTTTTCACATTGCTCAAGCTAGTAACTCAGTTTGTGAAAACTGTTCCTAGCAATCTCTAGTGGCTGCACGTAATCACACCCTCCATTTTTACGTATTATCCATAGACTACCAAAAATTTCCCCTAGGACCATGCTGCCACAACAGAACAGCATAACCTAAAAAATTTTCACAGTTCCTAAATATCCCTTACAGATATCCTATGCATCTATTGAACTTATGCAGCCCTGTTTATTTTAAGACCACTAATAAGATCACCATGAAGTGTACTATGGCTGAAGTTATTCATGTCATCAGTAGGCGCTTACTGACTGTTTTGTGAGCAATTAGTGAAGCAATAGCTCTTATAGTTAACCTGAAACAAGGAAAGACAAGCCACATTTCTCCTTTTCTCCTTAGATTTATCATTTTAAGCAAGTAAAGTCACTCTTTAAAACCCTGCTATTTCTCTCCCATTCTCTCACTCCTTCCTTTTGGCACCATGCCTGCTCTCTTTACTACTAAGGCAGATATGCTCCTCCTGCACCGATGCCAATACAGTCATCTTTTCACCAGTTCATAAATGACCTTGAAAAAAAAAAAAAAAAGGAAAGAAAAAGTGAAACTGAACTTTCAAGGCAATTTCACATTCCTGATTTGCCCTAGCTTTTTCATAACGAAGCCTAATGTTGGGGGGGGGGGGGGTGGGGGGCGGAGGGACATAGATAGACTGAGGTGCCTACATGAAAATACTTGAAACAAATGATGTGGGTGGTCCCCAGGAAAGCTTTCCTATCTACAACACATATGGCTCAGAGAAGAACAGCAAGTTAAAAAACATTGGCCATAGGGAGAAAATTCTTCACTGGGAGATGCCGAAAAATAAAATTCAAGCAGCATAACAAAACAAATACCCCAGTGTATGGAGATCACGTGGCTTTCTTTCTTTTTTTTTTTTTTTCCTCACTTGTGGAGTGGGCATTTGTTTTCATCCATCAGAATTGTGATCATCCCCTCCCTCCCCAAGTATTTTCCCCTGTCATGCTATGAAACATTAAACTGCATGTCAGAGAGGACATGAAAAATAAACTCTAAATTACACTAAGCCTCAGGGGAAAAACCTTGAACTTTTCTAAAAAGACAGCTCCCGGGTTGGGAATAGACCAGTATATGAACTACCTCCATGCTTTGGGAGAAAGGGTCCTTTGGATCACACAGTGATGAAGATATTCTGTGGTTGCCACGGAAACAACGCTGACTTATGTTTTGGGGGACTGGAAATGTCTGTCGAATAATTGTTAATCTTCCAATTGACCTTCTCACAAGCTCCTGCACATCCAAATCATTTATTTCCTGAAAGATAAGGCAAGGGAGACAATATGCATGAAAGTTAAAACACAGAAATGTTACCACTTTACCAATAAATGATAAATAAATAAATGAATAAATAAACTGAGAGGACCAAAAGATGTGTGATTGCTACATGGCTATTGCTGAGCTCTGCCATAGTCTCAAGAAGAACATCTACATACCTATTACAACTGTCCTACCACTCTTGTAACAATTGCAAAAGTCTAAGATATACCAGATATCTTCATATCCCTGAATCTTCGTAGGTGTAATTCAGCATAATTGTTTCATTGTTGTTGCTGTTGTTTTTTGTTGTTGTTGCTGTTTTTTTTTTTTTTTTTCCCTCTTCTTTTCTCTCTGATCTTTTACTTAAGTGTTTCACAGCATTCTTGGCACATAATGTGTAAATCGGTAGGAAGTCATAGCATGATGTATTTCTAAGTGTAGCATTACTTAGAAGCTGTGAAGGTACAGATAATTATTCAGGTCTTAAGTGTTCATTTCCTAGAAACAGAATATCAAGAATGTGCAACTTAGTGAACATCATTTACCGTAAGAGCAAAGAAAATGCATTAGAGCATTCCAAGTGTGTATGTGCTTGTTTATAGCAAAACCTAATTTAAAACCAACCTTTTACTCCATAGGGTACCTATTAAGGCTTACAGATGAACTCTCAGCTCCATGGACAAACACTTCAAAGGAAAAATTTACTAAATATATACACTAACATTTGAAACAACCTTAAAGGATTACCTTTAAGGCAGGAACTTTAGCTTAAGGAAATCAGAAAACAGTTCTTTACATAGTAAGAATTCCTGCAGTTTTGCAACACAATATTTTACACCATTGAAAGATGTGATCCTCAGGGAACGTAGGGATAGAGAGGAGCACGGGCTCAGAGACAACCACAACCAATTTTAACCTGCATATAAAAACTTGGTATTTGATATACACAGGCTGTTTCTGAGGACTCAAATAACTTCACCTACAGTTTTCAAAGCAATCTGTGTCTATTTTTCTGCAAAGAAGGAAAAATAATGTATAGAACTGTTCATCTTTTTTACATAGAATTTATTTTCCATCATACTTAATTGTTTGTCCATAATCCATCTTAATAACAGAGGCTGATGCCCCAAAACTTCCCAGGCATTTAACTTCGGGATAATTCACAGAATCACAGAATGGTTGAGGTTGGAAAGGACCTCCAGAGATCATCTAGTCCAACCCCCTCGCTCAAGCAGGGTCACCTAGAATGTTACATAGGATCACATCCAGGAAGGTTTTGAATACCTCTTGAGAGGTAAAATCCACAACCTCTCTGGACAGCCTGTTCCAGTACTCTGTCAACCAAACAGGAAAGAAGCTCTTCCTCACATGGTAATGAAACTGCCTGTCATTCAATTTATAGCTGTTACCACTTGTCCTCTCACTGGTCACCACTGAGAAGAGTTTGACCCCATCCTCTTTACATTGTCCCCTCAGGTATTTGTAGACGTTGATAAGATCCCCTCTCAATCTCCTCTTCTCTAGGCTAAACAGGCCCATCAATCTTTCCTCACAGGACAGATGCTCCAATCCCTTAATCATCTTTGTGGCTCTACGCTGGACCCTCTCTAGAAGTTCTGCTTCCCTCCTGTACTGAGGAGCCCAACACTACACACAGTATTCCAGGTGTGGCCTTGCCAGAGCTGAGTAGAGGGGGAGGATCACCTTTCCTGGCCGGCTGTCCACACTCCTCGTGGATCCCATTGGCCCTCTTGGCCACCAGGGCATACCGCTGGCTCATGGTTAACTTGTTGTCCACTATGACCCCCAGGTCCCTCTCCTCAAGCTGCTCTCCAGCAGGTCAGCCCCCAACCTGTGCCTGGGGTTATTCCTCCCCAGGTGCAGGACCCTGCACTTGCCCTTCCTGTGGAACTTCACGAGGTTCCTCTCTGCCCAGCTCTCCAGCCTGTCCAGGTCCCTCTGAATGGCCTCACAGACCTCTGGTGTGTCAGTCACTCTGCTAAGCTCTGTGTCATCTGCAAACTTACTGAGGATGCACTCTGTCCCTTCATTCAGGTCATCGATGAGTAAGCTGAGTAGCACTAGACCCAGTACTGACCCCTGGGGGACACCCCTACCCACAGGCCTAATTCCCCTGTACGGAAAGTGCTTGAGGAGCTCCCTTTAGCAGCCTGCATTTAAAATACCCTTGTATATAGCTACAACTTATTGAATATTGGATTTTCATTTGTGTATTTTTTAGCTTCTCTTGAAAGGATTTTGCACTTTTGCACTGTTATGCCTGTAACTAAACACCCTTGTCATTGTTGCCTCTAGTGTCATGGTCTCTAAATCCATTTCTTTGGAGAAACCAGGAAATAGACTTGAATGCAAATTACAGACTCTTTATTGTGAAATGGTGGCCAAGGCTTTTGAAAACAAAGCCCTTCAAATACCAAGACAACTATCCCATGTTTTTTTAGTTGTTGTTATTTATTTATTTATTTATTTACTTTTCCTAGGTCTTCAGTTAAAGTTCCTTGAATGTAAT
This sequence comes from Heteronetta atricapilla, assembly GCA_011075105.1. Lineage (NCBI taxonomy): Eukaryota > Metazoa > Chordata > Aves > Anseriformes > Anatidae > Heteronetta > Heteronetta atricapilla. Next base: position 26,563,822 of record CM021734.1, on the reverse strand, counting down.
CTTTTGAAACATCTGGTTTGGAAATATTGGCATTTATTTTCTTTAAATCTCAGAAGAAAAACATGTGAGGTGTAAATTTTAACTTCAACTCTCTCAACTAGAGTAAAACTATTTTATTCCTTTTCACAGATTGCTGAAGTTTTGAATGCATCTGTTATTAATGTTCCTTATGAAATATAGATTTTTCCACAAACAAAAATAACACATGGCATCAGCTGTGTCCACTGTAATATCTTGCATTTCCGGTCGATTAATCCTTAATGTACCATAGATAATGGTTTCTCTCAGCTTAAGATGCTGTCTTTTCATTTAGTTTGTATCATTTCACTAGCTGTAATGCTAAAAAAAAATATGCTGTTTTAGCAAAGTGCATGTTATTTTAAAAATACTTCTAATAAAATCAGAAAGGAGAGTTCAAGAATCTTATCTTCGTTTTAAACTATATCCTTTCTTGGAGTGTTTACAAACAGATTGTCTGGTTTCATTACATACTGTGACCAATCTGGAATAGCAAGGCTATTAGCATGGTTTTAATAATGTAAAAAATTATACCTGCATGGTGATGTTACCTTGCTAAACAATACTTTAAAAGAGATTTTAACTTTCAGCTGCTCAAACATTTATCTTTTCTCTCTCAAAAGTGTATTTCTTTCTTCTGTAATAAACATTTGTAATGCATTTTGATTATTAATTTGCTACCTTATATTTTTATACACCACCTGGGAACTAATAACAGAATACAAACACCACAGAGGTTTTCTTGCTGTGCTAAGATATAAACATCAATAGAATAATAACTGTCATTTTGAGTGCTGTGAGTTCCACTGATTATATCACAAATTCAAATTTTAGGTTAACTGGAAAGCAATGCCATGCAAACCCAAACTCAACTTCAGTCATTTGCTATGTATTTCTTTGTAATTTCTTAATACTTGGCACTGGCGGAGTGATGAGCCTTTCATATAATGACTCTCCAATATCATCTCTCATTCTTGAATTTTGGATCTGACTTAAGAAAACTATATAAAGCAACTATTGTATGAGAGGAAACAATTTTCATTTGCACTTCAAAGGAGGATACAGTATAATGATATGAGGATGGCAGATGATCTGTTATACAAGTACCAAATGTCAAAAAAATCACAAAGTTGGCCAAGTTGAACTGAGTTGGCAACTGCATAATTTTAGTTTTTTTTTTTTTTTTTTTTTTTTTTTTTTTTTCTGGAAAGATCCAAAGTACAAGATATAGTTCCAAACCTTTCTTTTGTTGGTCTGAACTTGGAATAAGGGGGAGGTGGTCCTTCTTCAGATTGAACATGGATAAAATTAGATGTCCATTTCACCCTAGTAGGCAAGCAAATAAAGAAAGGACCGCAATTTTAAATGAATAGGTCTTTGCAGATGAAATGGAAAAAGGGGAACTGAAGAGGATCATCTCAACATATCAGGCACAGACTCCAGCGGGAAATAAGACTGGGCACCCAGCATACATTGCCATTCAGCTTGGTTTCTTTAAGATAAGCAATTTAGGTACAGAATTACTATTTGCCATAGAGCAACTGTACAATTACTGAGAGACAAAGAGGGAAAGAATTTATCCATATACTCCTGTAATAAGCCCCAAACAAGAATCTTTCCTTATGGAGGCATCTTAACTTTCATCCAAGATGCTTTCAGAGCTCATCATGTATTGGACATACCTTATTTTTCAGAAGTTACTTCTAATGCCATGTTCTCAGCACATCCTTAATCACATTCAGAGAGGGGAATATTTCTTCCTCTTCTGAAAGCTGGCTGCAGAGAGGACAAGCAGGGACCACAGAAGGATGGGGTGTCCACCACCCCCTCTTTAGGCCTCTGAGCTGCCACTGCTCTTGCCTGCCAGGAGCATTGTTGAGCATGACAGTATTTGTGCTATGCCCTTCCTGTATTCCTCAACACTTTCAAAAGAGGAGCAGTTGAGGGAAAAGTGCAAGTAGATGTAGCTCCAAGAGAAGTTAAAGAAGCATCTTGACATGCATAAGCATTTGCCCCATTACATCTCCACTAGGTTTCTTAGGTTCTGGGGAGGATGAAGAAAAAGCAGGGAGGTAAGATGAAGAAAAGGGGGCAGAAAGAGAATCATATCTATTTTTAACTTTGACAAAGAAAATAATATAAGAGCATTTGGAGAAAGCAGGGAAAGTCATTCCCATGTGCCGAATTACCTGTGTTCATCAGCAATAACCTGTCTGAAAAAAAGACCTGGCAGATTTGTTGTCAGTGTGACAAGGAGGGTATACCAAACGAGGTGGCATTTCACACTTGACTTGCTGTCACTGTTGAAAAACCCAAGGGCTGAAATAAGACCCTAAAACTAATATTAATAAATTATCCACATTCACATGTAGAATTATATGAACTTCTGGAATTAAGCTATGATTTTTGGATCTGATCCATCTGAAGTTCTGTGTTGGAGTTCAATGGGCCAAAACACAGTGGAACAAGCTGAATGCACCAGTTGATGACCAGCCCTCGCCTATGAAAAACACATGGTCATCTGAAGGCAGTTTTTGAATGCAGCTGCATAGGTTTTCCATTACTCTTCTGAGCTATAACAGACAAACCTGTCACTAGATCTTTTCCAATAAACTGTTCTTTTAAACAGTTATAGTTTTTTTACACATGCTTCTCCTCAAATGGGTTCTTCCAGACTCCGACACTTCTGGTAATTACAAACTTACTACTAACTTTCACCCCCACTTTATTCATGGTCAATTTTGAACTCATTTATTTTTGTGGCAACCTTGTCCTCTGTATTCCTTGAAAAGAATACATTTATTCACACTCAATATGTAAACAGAGAGCGTATCCCCTTTCAGTCTTTGTTTTCATAGGGTAACCAAGCCAACATTTCCAGTCTCTTCTCACAAAAAACAGCTTTTCTGTGCGCTTGTTCTAGTTTTAATACAGTTGGTCATAGTTATGCATATTATTGCAGATGAAGCCCGACCAATCTTTTGTAGCAGCATTAATATTTTTAACTCCTGTATGGTTACTGTAGGCAGTGTAAAGTGTTTTAGAATCACCTTGAGTAAACAATAGTAATAGAGAACTGATGGCAGCCTTGGGCATATTATGATGTCCCTGAATGCTTTAACAAAGCAAAATGCTTGAGACAGAAATAGATTTGAAATTAAAAAAAAAAAAAAAAAAGGGAACATATCTTTCATTTTTTAAAAAAAAAAAAGAGCAGAGGAAAGAAAAGTGATGAAAATCATAGAAATGTCCCTTCTTCGGTTCCACTAAATAAAATCTAGGCTTACTGATTTAGGAGTAATAAAGAAATGTAATTTTACTACCTTGAGCTTTTTAAGGTTACACTTACTACTGTGCAGAGGAAAAGAAAGCGGAGAGAAAGGCAGAGAGAGAAAGAAATCCATTCTCACATTTTGTTAAGGCATATCTGATTATGATTACATTCAAATCTATGACTCCTGCAAATTTTAAATACAGAATTGTACCATCTGCTTTAAGGCCCTGAAGAAATAGGAACATTTATTTGGAGAGTGCTTCCTCAACTGAATGCACTGATCAGGCAGAAAAGATTTGTATTATTTGCAAAGGACTAATAAGATGTATTATGCTTTATCAAATTATGAATCCTTTCATTTTATAGGAACAATCCCCCTCCTCCCACATATGCATTTTCATTTTGATACAGTCTTCAAGCAAATTTTCTGTATTACCTAAAATAGCATCTAATGGTACAATAAAAATTAAGGAACTCTTTCTATGCATTACAGCATTTAAAGCAAGCAATTAAAATAACAGATGTTACCTCAAAAACCTAAGTAGATTCACAATCTCAAAACTGAAGGTGGTATTTCCTTCCATGCTATTATACTCAGTATGTTGTATCTCCTTGGCACAGTGATGAAGGGGGAAAGAGTTTATTTATCTCATGGCAAGGAATATATCATGTAGATTTTGCAAAACAATGCATTTTCACTCTACTAGAGAATCTTACATTTTCAAGTTAACGTGGCAAGAGAAGCACTGTTATAGTTACTTTGTTGACAGTGATCTTGCTAATACATGCACACAGTCGTGGATGTCCAAGTTCACTACAGAAGATTTGTGTAGCCAATTGCAGAAGAATGGGCAGAGCTCTCAGGTCACTTCACAGTCATATGAAGTACTGTGATCATCAACAGTTGATGGACAACCATATCAAAAGGAATGGCTTTGAGTATGAAGTACATTTTATATACTACACACTAAGGGTCCTGTAAATTGCTCCATTTCCAAATCTTGCACTGCTGAAGTGGAGGAATTGTGATCTTAGTAGTGAATTGGTAAACTCATGCAATACATAAATAAAATTATGCAAGATTCATCACTCAGGAAATATTTATATTTCTGTGTAATTTGAACGTAGTGATTTGAACATAGTTTTCCTTTACCCAAAGGAAATGTAGAGCAAAACATGATTACTTCCATATCATCAGCTATTCTTATTACTAATCTGATCTTAGCATGCAAGAAATACTGAGATTATTAGCATTTTGAAATCACAGAATATCCTGAGTTGGAAGGGATGTACAAGGATTATAAAGTCTAAATCCCAGAGTTAACAAACAGAGCTTGATAGTAAATTACTTAAGTGGGGATATGGATTTAGGTCCACAAGCAGATGAAGCTGAGATAGCTGAAGAGTTTACTTTGCATGGCATTAAACATTTTCACGTTCTTCAAAACAGACATCTTTGAATGGGATACAGACAAGATTTTAATGACTATGATTTGCAGCACAGCTTGTGAGAACGAGCTTAATCTCAGCTTCCACCCATTTTACCTATAAAACTCTAAAACAAAGAAGATGATGAGTGTGTCTTTGCATACATCACTCACGTCTTCTAGCTGTGAGTGTCACAGCTGAAAGGAAGAGTTTTGGAGCAGAGAAAACAGTTTGGAGTGGTAACCACTTTGATTGCTCTGCTGTTTAATCTGCTACAATGTGCAAGTAACAACTCTCAGAAAACAAAAATTCTTCTACAGAGACACTAATTTCTGAATATGAAGCACGTAGAAAGTACACATGCTGGGAACAGATCCTTTGTTTTATTTTTGGTTTTGAGAGTGGAGGAGCTGATGCAAGTAAAAAGCAACTACCTTCTTCTGGGCTCTGTCTAGGAACTTATATAGGAATTTCTTGATATTCAGTTTAATGGTTGACTTTCACTGATCTAGATTTGGCTCATGTCTTTTTTAAAACTAGTAACTCAGAAGAGTACAGATCAACACTCCAATTGAAGAGACCTCTCACTGCAAGTGAATTCTAGTTTAATCTCACAGGAAAAATAAAATCTGTGTGCAGTTCACATGATCTTCTGTAGTTTAGTGGGGTTCTCAACCAATAAGGCCTACCCTCTTCAGTGCTGAAGAACAAACAAAATTATTGGTTAGGAGCAATACAGGGTGCAAAGAAATAATTTTTCCTGAACCCAGCACTTAATGAGGCATAATTTTCTCCATGGAAAATTGGCTTAAAATCCACTGACCAAAGTACTATCTCACTGTAACACAATATACCTTACTATAACCTTGAAAAAAAAAAAAAAAAGCTTCAGATTAAGGTACCTTGCTATTAGGCACACTGTACTAATGAAAATCTATTAGATACTAGATAGCAAAACAGAAGTGCACAGTAAATCCGGAGAGCAGATCTGGAATCCACATGCAATTTCTCCAAGCAATCTTTTATTCTGATAACATAAAGGAGATGCATGATCTACTAAACATTAGGGGTGAGTTACCTCTCAGGAAACTCAGCCATTCTGGACCTAAATTGCTTTTCAGAAAAGAAAAGAAAAAAATCCGAATCCATTCAAATGTACGAACAACTGCATTGTTCAGCGTTTTACATGCAAAGCTACTACACATTGACTTGTCATAGTTTAGCTGACAAGCGTTCATGGAAGAACCTATTTCACAGTTTAAAAATAGGATCTCAGTTTAACTACTTTTCTTTTCCTTCAGGAACATTGACATATGACCAGATTGAGAAGTCTACCAAAAAGCCTCCCACTGAGCTTTTGGGTACCAACCATGATTGAATTTTAGGGATATTCTTATAGGAAAGGGAAAAATGGTATTTTTATTTTTGTGTTTTAATAAGTAATTAAAATATGAATGAAACACAAGTACTCCAGTAGAAAAGATCAGTTCTGCATGAAAAATGATCTTAAGGAGATCCTTTAAAACAGTCAGCTCAAGTCAAGTCAAAAGTGAAAGTTCAAGATATTCAGTATGAAGGGTTTTTTTTTTCAGATTATTTTTCATTTATGCATTCAAGGACTTCTCTTTAAAATAGTCAAGACAAAATAGCAAAATCCAAAACCTTGTCATTCTATTTGTATTAAATGTCCACCCTCTCAGCAAGCCTGAACTTTGTTGTAGCTATTGCTTGCTGTTGGCAAAGGCAAGATCAACATATTTGTCAGTAAGCCTGAAAACAGGGTTCATGGTTCACAGCGAAGTTCACTTGACAGTTACCTCATTTATAATGATCCAGTGACAGTCAAAAGCAACCAAATTAGTCTCCACGACCTGAAATAGAGAACAAATCAGCTATCAGTCATCTTGCTTATGAAATCCAGAAAAAAAAAATAAAATGAAATGGATGCTCTCTGCAAATGACAAAAAATGAAGCACATGCTCTTAAAGACCTTTATTATTCAACTGAGGATAGAGAACCTTTAGCAAAATTCTGCAGAAGCATTTGTGTTATTGTTTGACTTGCTAATTAAAGTTGGAAAATACATTTCACTGCTGGCATCACAGAAGAGAATATGTTTCAGTTGACTGAGGAGAAAATGTAATCGTTTTTGCCTTAATATTGTGTGGTGAGATGGAGCAACATAGAGGAAGGCTGAAAATGAATATCAGACAACTCATGTCATATTTCTGTACTCTTGCCTCTGAGGCCTTCCAGTGCACACCTACCCTGGAAGCCTGTGAATTGAAGAGAAAAAAAAAAAAAAAAAAAAAAAAAGCCGACCAATCCTTATAGAAATTACACTTACAGAAACACTTATAGAAATGAAGAGTGGGGAAGAAACAATTTTCTTGAGAAAGAGGACTGTCACTGGAATGATGAATGATGGCCTGTCCCTGGCTATGCACACAGAGGGCCTCTAACCCTCCTCACATGCATCCTCTCCTTTCCTTTGCTGAAAAACAGTCTAGGAGATGCCTCCATGATGGCCTGAAACTTTACTCATCTTTCACTCAGCCCTGTTATTTCCCTTCTTGAATTCACTACACTTTTGTGGCAAGTCATATGTTATTCCCCTTTGCACTGGAAGCAAAAAAAATGCAAATGGTCTGCTTTCATTAGCTAGGAAAGAAATCATTGACTGGATAAAGACCAGCAAAACTATAGGGGAGGCTGGACGCCTTTATATTTTTTCCTCGAAATGAAACTGAATTGGCATTGACACTGATATAGTTTTAAAACAAAGTTAATCTAATTTTGTTTGTATAATCACCATCTTGATTCACAGTTTAAAACTAGTGGATACTTAAAACTGTTTTGAAGTCTAGAAAAAAAAAAGACTAAAATTGAAACAGGGCTTGGAACCTGCAATGTTATAACATTTAAATAGATGACTGGTGCTGGTATGTTACTACTTGGATCACTGTACAGCAGGCATGTTTGCTTTTTAACAATGACCACCACTAATAGTAGTTGCCAAAGACGATTACAATTTATACTGTACCATGTCCAAAGGAGAACAATTTAACCGGCTACAAACCTTAAAAGCAGCAAAAGACGCCATACCGCTAACCTTCATTATTAATTCAGAGGCCATTAGAATTGGGGTCACTACTTACTTACTGCAGTGACAGGCAAGATTGGAAATTCTGATCTACAGAGACTTGGGAAAAAAAAAAAAAAAAGAAAAAAAAAGAAAAAACACGAGCAGCAGTATATGAACAGAGCTCTTATTTGGAACTCTCAGAGTGCCAATAAGAAATCAGGGGAAATAAAAGCCATGGCTGCTAATATGCTCCTGAAAAAATTCAGTATTATTAGCAGTAGGAATCAGGGCCTTTGCTTTATTTGAAATTTAGATTTGTTGCTCTTTCTCTGTGGTGACAACGGCATATTTTGCTATGTTCCTTTGATGTTTTCTTGCATTTTCTACAGTAAGTGTCTACATGGCACGTGGAAAGGAAAAGGAGAGCAAGTGAGTAAGAGATGGGGGGCATGACAACAGGCCCTGAGCAGATGCTTGAGCTGGAGCATCACTTGTAACCACCTCACTCATATCAAACCAGCTGGAAGACAAATGCATCCAGGAAGACAGAAAAGTTTTAAACTGACTCAACGGTAATTATAATGCTCTCAAAGCAGCATTTACTCCCAAGTTCCAAACTATAGAAAGTTTATGCCATTTACAATGTAAGCAGTATCATTTAAATTTACCATAAGACAAAACAAATCAACACCTGACTGAAGCAGAAACAATTCTGCTAGTCAGTCTACATGTTTTTATGTTGAAAAGTAAGCAGAATTTAAAAAAAAAAAAAAAAAAAAAAAAAAAAAGGTTTGAAAATCTGTCATTTTTTGCTGGTTTTTCTTTCCCTGCCAAATTTATTCCTCCAAACTTCTGGGTTCTGGACATCCCACCTGGGACAGTTGTTCTACCCTGACTACTGTGCTCAAGACGAGGTCTCTCAAGGTTCCTGAGGCTCTGAGACAACCTGTCAAAGGGACATCTTCAGAGTCAAGGTTCCTGGTGGTGTTAGGGAAATGAAAATGATTATGTTCCACAGAACACGCCTCAGCTCTTGCTCTGCTTCAACATGGCACTCAGCTGAATTTTCGGAATGAAGGAATCTTCTACAAAATGAATATTAACACTTTCCGTTCAGTTTTTACAAACAGAAAAGTGGGATTGATCACTTCTTTGTGCGTGAAACTTTAGCTGATCAGACTTTAATGCACTTTACCTTACATTAAAACTTTAGTTTCAGTTCATTTATTATTATTTTTAAATACTTGGTTACGTGTGACTACTATGTCTAGTCTCTCAAATCTCAATTAGATAAGGCCTTTACAACAGAGTAGGGTTTTAAGTCACAGTTTTTATTTTACACAGCTCATAGACCACTTAAACTCTACTCCGACTGGTCTCATTGAAATATCTCAGGCTAACCATGACTGATTTATTTGTAACTTGCAAAGAATAAGATGAAATATATCATTTTTTTTTTTTAGTTACAGTTGAAACTCCTCAGCAGAACGATCATGTTTTATCCATTAAAGTTTATGCATTCATGAATCTATTTAACATTAAATCCATTTTCAAAAAGCTTGTGTCAAGCTGAGATGAACTTGTAATGTACTCAGAGACACTCAAACAAATATATTCTAAGTTTAGATGGGCTATGAATAGCCCATGATTTAAGAAGTCACTTTTCCTTTCAGTCTGTCACAAGATGCTTTTTGGCATTTTCCTTAGCCCGTCCACCCAAAGCTTTCATTCAAAAAGTTCTTATTTTGGAAGTGGTTGCTTAAAAATACAACTGTTAATATCCCAAGAAAGTTGCTAATTATTATTATTTTATTATTATTATTGATAAAATACACATTTACTTCTAAACCAGGACCCAGCATTCAACTGGCATTTCAGGGCCATCTTTTTGTGCTTGGTCCATTTGGTCTTAACTGATGAAATCCTAAGTCACCCTGAAATCACTCACAGAAGAGCTGCCCACTTCAGCAGGATGAGGATGCTGTGTCTCAGTCCCTCACCTCTGAGCACATGCTGGGAGAAGAGGACCAATATTTTTTGTTCAATCAACTTTGAAGTCGGGCAGTGCACATCCTGACTATGTCTGTATGAACTGCAGGGCACTTCTCTATTATTATTACCATTGTTAATAGCTGTCTGGCATTTTACAATTATTGTGCTTTTGAAGTTTTTCAGTGTGTTAGGAGAATGCACAGGCACAGGCACTGTTTTACAGAAAAATAAATACAATACTGCATGTGTCCTTCCTTCAGTTTTGATGCTTGAAACAAGTTGTTCAAACCTGAAGTTTTCTTCAAACACCAATAGTAATCATATGCATAACCTGACTGTCAGAATATTCTCTCAATCAGCAGTTGTTAAGCACATGTTTACAAGTTCCTGAATATATTAAATCAGTCCAAAATAAAATAAAATAAAATAAATCTAAATCTAGCAGCAACACTGCCTAGCTCTAATTATCTGTCAGCAAAACACTAGCATGCCTTTACAGTCATGATGCCATGTTCCATAATGCCCTTGTCTTTCTACAGTTTGCTGTTTTGTTTACTTAGAAAGCCACTGCATCTTCACTTGGAAGGGAAGATAACAAATAACATTACTGTTAAAAAAAAAAAAAAAAAAAAAAAAAAACCAGCTTGTGTGGTTCTGCTAAAATTGATCCTAACCAAAAAGCACATATAACATAGTCATAAAAACCTTCTGAACAACTTCATTATGCACTCCTGGTGAAGCTAATATGTTCAAAAAGTTGAAACGTATCTGTTATCTTCTGAGTGACAATCTTTTTCTTGTTGAAATTCACATCTGCATGCATATCAAGTGAGCTGGCATGAATTTGTGTTTTGTGCCAGGGAACAATGAATGTACAAAATAAAACTTGCAAAGGCATAAGGGCAATAATGAAAAAGAAATCTGATATCCTGCATATTAGAAGCAATAAAACAATTTGATGGGGGCATGTAGGAGCTAGGAACCTCAAGACCCCAACTGTTTGAATATGATGCAAGTTTCAGATTCATCTGCTTGTTCTGCTGGCTCTGTGACAAGATGCAAGTGCTGTGCACTCTGGAAAGGCAAGGGACAGATTGGAAATTTCCATATGAGACAGAAGGCAGGTGACCACATTGTTTATATAGCTCACCTCTTAAGATGAAACTGAGAAAAACTGTAGTGTGCATTCATAATGATGACAGATCACCAAAATCCTACACAGATATTAAATGGCAGAGAGCTAATCCCATCCAAAAAGGAATAAAACCAAACATGTATTGACAAATTATTTTTTCATACTTCAACTAGGGGAAATCATGCAAGAATCCAGCTGTGGTTTACTAGGCACACAAAGCTATACTCAACACAGCAGGCTCTCTAAACCTAAACATAGCTGGTAGCTGAGAGACTATTAGGACACTACTATATATGCTTACCCCATTCTTACCCTTTAGGCATTTGTTTATGGACACGTTTAGTGATGAGAAACTGAAGCAGTCTAACCCAACATGGCTGCTTTTGTGCTTCCAAATATATTTTGATTTGTCAACTCCGATGAATCATATTAGCAGTAGCGAGGAGCAGCAGAAACTTCCTAATTCTGTATCAACTGTTGTGCAGTTGAGGCTACTTGTTGAGAGGGTAAATATTTGAAACTGACTGGCTGCCTTTCTGATGTTCACAATGAAAACAATACTAAATAAAACATTTTGTGCTGTTGAGGTGGCATTTCTAGTGTGCTGCTGAGTGCCTTCACTGCAGGAATGTGCATAAGCAGATTAAGTCCTGTATGAACTGGGGAGCTGCATCCTTGCAGACCAATGCCCAAAACAACTCACACATTTCTGTCTCACCCAACTAAATCAGAGAATGAGCAGAGGATGGCCAATAGAGGCAACAACTTAAGAGAACAATTTCTGGTTTTCACCATTCAGCATTTTTCCATTTGCAGGCTGCTTGTATTTACTGACATATCACATAATTCTCCAGCTGTAAGAACTGAAGCAGTATGTGAGCAGGCCAGTTCTGAAACAGACTACATGAAATTGGGGAAATAACTAAAAAGAAGATTCATTTCTACCCGCTCAGCCACTGCTCAGCCTGAGAGTTCACACTGGAGTATTTGAAAACACTGTGTCATTAGTTGTGGAAATCCTGCAGCAAAGGAAACAGCCTGTCGAGTACAGAGTGCTATCCACAGCAGTAGATATAAAAGATCATTCTTAACATCTTTGTAACTTCAGAAATGTGCTCATGTCAAACTCCAGCAGTTTTCTTAACACCCTTTTAAAATAAATCAAACTTCTGGTTCATGAGGAAGGTGTTCCACCTAGTCAAACACGGGTGCTATTGAACTGATGAGCGAGAACATGGATGAAGCAGAAAATAATTTTCTTTTTCTAAAGAATTAAACTACACACCAAGGGAGATTTTGCATAGAGCAGAAAAATGCTGTCAAGAAGACAAGTGATGAGCAAGGACAAACCATCTGTCATTGGCAGTAACTCCAGAACTTCCGAATCTTTGGAAGAGCCTGACAATTTATCACTGCTATTTCTATTGTTCATACGCAAACCTTCAAATGGGCTAAATGCGAGACAATTCAAAGCAAATAAAGCAGCAGTATTGTCAGCATGCAAGCTTTCCTCATAATAATTCTCATTACTTTTCAGGATAATATTTCTTACAGTAACAAGCAAGAAAGCAAAATAGCTTCCCAACAAAAGGGACATGCAGTTTCCTGGAAAATGACATTGAAAATTCTCTACAGGTCTCTTTCCTTATAAGATATGGCCCAAAGACATGAGCCAAAACTACAAGATACAGACAAGAACCCTTACAAAGGACACACAGGAAAACTATTCAGAATCTTCAAAATTCATCTGCATGTGTGGAAAGATCCATGCAGAATCTGGCCATCTCAAGTGTCTACTGTCTGAAACACAGGGGACAGCTCCTGAGCTCCTATTTTAGCTTTGCTACAGATGGAACTGCTCTACAAGTAGTCACTGAGGTATCATGACTCATTTCTCAAAATGCTGAAGAAGTGTCTCCAACTAGAGCTGGCCCTCATGTTAATTTTCTGCCCCACCAGGAGCAGAATCTCTTTCTGCTGGACCGCCACCAAGCAAACCACATTTTCTGTTTGATTTTTCACAGAAGCCAACAGATGGCATTGCATAATCCCTTGGTTTGGAACTGCCTGGTATTGAAATCATTTAGAAAGTGATTTTTTAGTTAGTTTTCCCAAGAGTTGAACTGGGACAAACTCATGCTAACCTCTTCCAAACATCCTCTATCTACAATATGCCCCATTTACACTGTCTTGTAATCTATACTGTCCTCTTCCAGCTGGAAGACTGATAAATTGCTTTTGTCCAATATCATTAGACTTGTTGTCAGGTCTTTTCGTAGACCTGCTTCTTGCAGTCACCACTGCTGTCTTATAGGAAAATACATGTCTTCATCTCTCCCAGGAACATAGCTATTTGTTGATCACTAAGACAGGTTAAAAAAAAAAAATGTTATCCTGTACAGGTATATGAGACAGGGAGCTCCCACACTGCAAAATCCCCCAAACAAACATAAAAACTCAGAAGCCATTTCTTAGCATTTCCTTTAACTGAAGGAATATGGTTTGACTAGTTTGGGCACCTAGGGCAGTCTAGATGGCTCCTCAAGCAGTAGCATACAAACCAAAATGTTAAAGCTAAAAGACTACTACATCACTACTACATCACTGATGTACACGTAGTACAAAGAGAGGTAGGTGATAGGCTGAAGACTGGAAAAGTAAATTCACAGAGTTGTACTACATCAAATTCAACACTGCAGGACTTGAGCATGGAAATCCTGAGCCTGTTTGTTAAGGTATTTTCTTCTTTTTCTACTATCCTCTATTTCATTAAAGCACTGCCATTTTAACTGGCTATCTGTACCATTACTTCCTGCTGGTGTCACAGCAAGACCTTTTCTGTGTCTCTGGTCTTAGCCTTTGAACTTCTCAGTAGGGAAATCAGTTGCTGATTTGTAAAGCTCATTCTTGCACACCAGAAAGTCAAGCTCATAAAAATCTCTCTTCACCAAAGGCAATATTTTTGGAATCTAATTTTAATCTCTAACCATTTCCACACTCAAGAGAAAAAAAAGACAGTATATATTACTTCTATTGGTATGGAGCGACTTCCTTTCCTGGGATTTCATTCCTTCAGGCTCCTTCTAAGCAAAATGGAATACACTGGGTGAAACCTGACAGAGAATTCCCTAGATTACTCATCATCTAGTTACCAAGTACTGAAAAGCAAGCCTCTACACCACTTTGTGGGGAAAGGAAGTTTTCCAGTGTCCTTCTAAGGACAGCTGAGATGGCTGACATATCTTAATTTGCTTGTCTAATGACAGCATGTTTTTGAAAAAGAAAGAAGCAGTTGAACCAGTTGATCAGTTTTCCTTTTTGTTTCTCAGATTTATTTCAACAGATGATACTTTTAAACTAAATAAAACAGGGTTATTCCACTAAATAATTAGTTTTACATTGATTTTGCTTGTCATCTTTATTATATTTAAAGCAAGTAGAGCTCCAGGGAAGACTTCACGCCTCTCTTGTATTAAGATTTTAAGATATAGGGGAGATCTTAAGAGCTGGAGACTGTTCAAGTAGAGAAATCAGACCCATACTAAGAAAACATGTACGAAAACAAATCAACAATTAAATGTTCCAGACTGTAAATAAACACATCATTAATACTTCAGAGAATATGACAATAGGATTGTACCGAGAACACTTAAAGTGTCTTCTGTCTGGTAGAAACAGTCATTTAAAAAATTTCATTTCCTTCATCATTGAGAAGAGCTAATAATGTGTTTATTTTATAGGAATCTAAACCCACGCATCCTCCTCTGAGGTCAACCTGTAGACTACAGGTTTAAAGTGATACTTATTGTAAGTATTTTAAACATTTTTCATTTTAAGGATTATTTTATTCTTGCACTCAGTTTTGCTATTTCCAAATTTCTGTTTTGATTTACGTTCTGGTTATCATTATAAAAAGTGCTTGTAATATCCACTGTAAAATATGAAAAACAAACAAAAAAAACACACATAGTTCAATTCTGAATTACTCTGCTTGAACTCAAAACCATGAGTAAAACATTACGTCACTTGCATCCAAAGACAGACACTAAAAAGTAGAAAAATAGTATTCTCAGTGAACAATAATGTACCTCCCACCTGCATATTTCAAAGTAACAAAGAAATTAAAACCCTCTTGTAAATTAAGATTTGTTACTGTTACACAATTAACTGTGCTACCTTTTCTTAAGAATTTACTGTCATCTTTTCTACATGTAACTGGAGATTTTTCACAGTATTACTACTTTGCTTAAAGATCTCTGCTCCTCAACTGTTCTTCTAGTTTTTTAAGCTGAAATCAAGTTGGAAGTTAGAAAGCTAGGCAAAAAACTTGAGTATCCGAGTTGAACACGAGCTATGAATTAAGCTTGTTGTCATGACATTTGAAGGTGAAGATTCAAACAGAAGAAGTCTAAATCTGTGCTGAAATCTCAAAATTTCCTCCTTTGTGTAGATTAAAAGGTGATAACAGATTTCTCACAACTGTTGTTTGCTTTTTAACACCTCACCACCTTTCACACCCAAAGACAGGCAAGAGCTACACCTTTGAACAAACCGTCTCCAGACTGAAGGCTGTTGACATGTCCTCCAATATAGGGAAAATAATTGCCTTGCTGATGTTGACATTTTTGTTCATGTCAAAACTTGTGGATATTAAGAAGCCTTTCATCCTGTTAATCTGCCAAGAGAAGCTCAAGCAAATAACCATTAGCTCTAGGCTTTCACTAGTAGAGGAAAAAGGACTGTCAAGTTTGATGATGGGTCATTCTTAATGTATGTGTTAGGTAACGAGGCAGCTAGTGAAGAGAGTTTTGGATGCAGCAGGAGAAAATGCAGATGATAAAATGATATATGTCATTATTTCAATATGTACTCTTTTGGTAGCTCATATAAATATGTAAATTCACATTTGCTCTCTCTTTAAATCTGTCTCCAGCATGAAGGTATATTCATAGTAAGTCTAATTGTGCACCATGATTAACAGGATGATTTTACCACTTTAGTAAGGCAGTGAACAGTTAAAACTGAAGAAAAGTACACTTGTAAGTCTCCTTCCCAGTGTGCATTAGTTGGGTAGACTGCACTCAAGAAAAGGACATTGATTCAAATAAAACTTGTAAAGGAATCATGTAAGGGTGGTGTTTTTAAATAACCTTTCCCTTCTCATCCATACCTGATTTTACACCCGAGTAATTCTACATATTGTACTACAATTACTCTTGCTTTAAACCAGTTTATTGAGAAGAAGAATAGATAATTAGGATGGAAACCACTGTCAGAAAGAGGCTGAAAAACAGAGAAGTTGAGGAAGAACTTGAAGGAGGGAAGCAATGAACAGCAATACAAGAAACAGGGTCACTGATTTGGAAAGCTTTTTGGTAATATGAGCAAACACTTTTAGTTTGTCACTGTTTAAAAGCAAACAAATGAAAAACCCAAAGACAAAATACCAATTCTCTTAGTAGCAGCCAACTTCCATGAGAATAGCTTCCTGTCCACCCCCAGTTCCAGCAAACGAAGGGAAGTAAAATACTGATTACATTTACAACAGTCCTTTTGACATATTTTTTCTGCTCTCTTTTGCTAGGTTTGAGTGCTGCTGTGTTTAGAGGTTTAGAAAGAATTTAAGCAGGAAAATTACTAAACATATAGATCAAATCTATATCAACAAACTGAAAATGCAAGGCTTAATCCATCTTCTTTTTCCTAGAGTATTAAGGGACTATTTTAGGGCCAGTCCCTCTGAATTGTTCAGCATCCAAAAGTTAGCCAGATTTTCCTCAGGATGCTGACTGCTTTTGAAAACTTGCCCATTCTATTCAAGTTTTTAAATGTAAGTTGAATGCCTTGAAAATCCAGCCTTGATTATGTTGGCAGCATGTTATGTATTTTTTTAGTGATACGGAAATGTGTTTACAACTCCTCTTACATCTGTTAGTAAACTCAAGATCCAGTCTGCCTATGTAGCAGGGGAAATATTAAAAATCTTGTACTACAGAATGTAACGGTGCTGCTCTTTTTTTCTTCTTCACTGTCTGCCCTAAAAGCATTTGTTGCCAAGCATCAGCTTGACATTACTGAAACAGAAAGTATTTCATTTTCCTATCACAGGTGTTATTAATGAAGGTCACTGCCCAAGTGACAAAATATCACTAAAGCCATCAGCTCTTTTTGCTCTTGAGCATTATGGAGGTGCCTCTCCTGTCATTTCGCATATCTGTAGAGAACAACAGCAACAAAGGTTCAAGCGAGATAGTCCACATTTTTGACTTGCACACAAACTTAGCATTCAGCTCCTCTCCAAGTAAGCAGGCTGAAAGCATTTATTTATTTATTTATTTATTTATTTTCTGGTAATACGAGTTCAAGAATCAAGAGCAGTTTAATAGAATTCTAACTGGTTGCAAGCTTGAAGCTCCCAACAAAAAAAATCATCCCAACACTATATGTACCAAGATAAAATCTATTGTAAATGTACTGAAAATAATATGACTACTAAACAGCAATATCAAATGTGAAGCCCATCAGCCATTTTCATTTCTACGCTTGATGACTCAGCAACAATATCAATCACTCTTAGTAATAGTCCAAAGCCTCTGCAAATCCAGATCTGCAGAAGGACTCACTGAGTCTTCAAAAAGGTGTGAATCAAAACACCAGCAGCCTTATTTCATAAAGGTTTTAAATTTTCATAGGATTGTAGATGGTTTTGGGCTGGAAAAGACCTTAAAGTTCATCTAATTCCAACTGCCCACCATGGGCAGGGAAACCTCCCACCAGACCAGGTTGCCCAAAGCACCATCCAGCCTGGCCTTGAACACTTACAGGGATGGAGCATCCACAGCTTCTCTGGGCAAACCGTTCTGGTGCCTCACTGCCCTCACAGTGAAGAATTTCTTCCTGATATCGAATGTAAATCTACCTTTTTCTAGTTTAAAGCTCATTCCCCCTTGTTCTATCACTCCACTCCCTGACAAAGAGTCCCTCCCCAGCTCACCCCTTTAAGTACTGGAAGACCACTGTTAGGTGTCCCCAGTGCCTTCTCTTCTCCAGGCTGAACAACCCCAGCTCCCTCAGTCTGTCTTCCCAGGCGAAGTGCTCCAGCCCCTTGGTCATCCTCACGGCCCTCCTTTGAACTCACTATAAGGGTCCATGTTCTTCTGGTGCTGGGGGCCTCAGAGCTAACACACCATCGCACATGGGGCGCTGGTCAGAATTCTATTTGCAAAGCTCCATCCATACCTTAGATCTGAAATCGTTCAGGTATTTCACTGAAAGTTGTTACCAAGATAAAGTATTTTATGTAATGTTATGTCTGATAATACGGGACGGATGCTAACTCATCAGATCACACTTAACTGGCTACTGGACAGTACAACCAGCCAACAAGTGCTCATTCACACAAGCAGGTGAAACTTCCTAGCCCTCAAGTACGGGTAGGTATTACAAATAACTTCTGCTTTAAGGTATTAAAAACAGAATGCAAAGGCTTTATAGGAGAGGTAGATGTTGCAATTTTAAGAAAACCACATCATAACATACTTAACAAATTTGTAATTTGAGCTATTCTGTGCAGTTCTTTAATAATTTACAGGGCTAAAGGTGATAAGAATTATTTCTCAGGAATTTTTAATTGTGGAACAGTTGCTCATTTGTTTTCGCTTACTGAACAAATAAGCTTAAATTAGATCCCTGCTATCATCTTTTAAAAATAAATTGGAAAGATTTGATGGAGAAAATGAAGAGTAGGAGAACTTTATGACGATTTGAGCATTCCAGAAAATGAAAAAACAAAACAAAACAACAATAACAGAAACAAAAACAAGCAAACAAACAAAACAACAACAACAAAAAAACACCCCAACTTGCACATTATTAAAAAGACAACCGGTTCTGCATTTTAACAGCATTCATGAAAGAGGTGACAGCTTTAGCAAAAGGAGCTATGAAGAAACAGGGACATGATCACTTTTGCAAAAAGAGTATTAAAGATCATATCAATCTAAACCCGGATTCCAACTGTATTTTTCATGAAAAAGAAGCTAATAACATAATATTTAATTTTTTTTTTTTATTATTATTATTATTATTTTTTTGGAGCTTAGACTTATAAACATCAGTATCTTGACTTGTACTTATGGTAACAGTTCCTCAATGTAATTACTCAGTCAAAATTACTCAAGTGAGAAAAATAACTCATCCATATGAGACTACAGGTCCAGGTCCCTGATGTAAATTATGGAAGGCACATCATACAGACTGTCATAATTTTTTCCAGAATCACATTTCTCTCTCCCTTAGGTACTGTCAAACATCTTTTTACCTTTAAGCACTGCATTTTTGTAGCATTCTTTCAATCATCCTTTTTGACTAACGTGAACCAGAGCTGTGATATATATCTCCTCTTCCAACTATTAATATTATGTGCACATGGTCTTTGCTTTTGGATGGTGATAGAAGCAAACTGACAGAACCAATAGCCAGACAATCCTTGAAGTGATACATGAGCTTTACACAAGAATGATCAACAAGATAGAGCGCTATTCTCTCCAGACTGATTGATAGGGAAAACAAGTTGGCTATAAGGTTGTATTTTCAGCTGGGAGTAGGTACATCATGAGTTCTTTGTGAGTCTCCAAATATACAGACAGAGTAGAGAGCTGCCCTGGTTTCAGTTGGGATAGAGTTTAATTTCTTCTAATTAGCTGGCATGGTGCTGTGTTTTGGACTTAGGATGAGAACAATGCTGATATCACACTGATGTTCCAGTTGTTGCAGAGCAATGCTTACACCAAGCCAAGGACTTTTCAGCTTCTCACACTGCGCTGCCAGCAGGCAGGCTGGGGTGTAGCAGGACCTGGGAGGGGACAGGCTCAGGACAGCTGACCCCAACTGGTCAAAGGGAGAATCCATACCATCTGGCATCATGCTGGACAGTAAATATGGGGTGACTGGCTGCACATGGGGCAGCTGCTTAGGGATGGGATGGGCACTAGTCAGCAGGTGATGAGCAATTGCACTGTGCATCGCTTGCTTTGTATATTATTATTTTTATTATTTCATTATTATAAGAATAATAACATCCCTTTTGCATCCCACTAAACTGTCTTTATCTTAACTCATGAGCTTTTACTTTTTTTCCCCCTTATTATATCCCACTTAGTGGGGGAAGGCAATGAGCAAATGGCTGTGTGGTGCTTAGCTGCCTACCTGGTTAAACCACAACAAAAGCTAAGCCACAGAAAGAGAGAAAGAGAGAGAGAGAGAAAGAGAGAGAGAGAAAAAGAGAGAGAGAGAAAAAGAGAGAGAGAGAGAAAGAGAGAAAGAGAAAGAAAGAGAGAAAGAGAGAAAGAGAGAAAGAGAGAAAGAGAGAAAGAGAGAAAGAGAGAGAGAAAGAGAGAAAGAGAGAAAGGGAAAGACAGAGAAAGAAAGAAAGAAAGAAAGAAAGAAAGAAAGAAAGAAAGAAAGAAAGAAAGAAAGAAAGAAAGGGAAAGACAGAGAGAAAGAAAAAGAGAAAAAGAGAAAAAAAGAAAGAAAGAAAGAGAGAAAGAAAGAAAGAGAGAAAGAGAGAAAGAGAGAAAGAGAGAAAGAGAGAAAGAGAGAAAGAGAGAAAGAGAGAGAGAGAGAGAGAGAAAGAAAGAAAGAAAGAAAGAAAGAAAGAAAGAAAGAAAGAAAGAAAGAAAGAAAGAGAAAGAAAGGGAAAGACAGAGAAAGAAAGAGAGAAAGAAAGGGAAAGACAGAGAAAGAAAGAGAGA
>CM021734.1:26465432-26543128 GCA_011075105.1 Heteronetta atricapilla | reverse complement strand
AGAAAGAAAGAGAGAAAGAAAGGGAAAGACAGAGAAAGAAAGAGAGAGAAAGAAAGAAAGAAAGAGAGAGAGGAAGGAAGGAAGGAAGGAAGGAAGGAAGGAAGGAAGGAAGGAAGGAAGGTAGAAAGAAAGAAAGAAAGAAAGAAAGAAAGAGAAAGAAAGAAAGAAAGGGAGAGGAGAGGAGAGGAGAGGAGAGGAGAGGAGAGGAGAGGAGAGGAGAGGAGAGGAGAGGAGAGGAGAGGAGAGGAGAGGAGAGGAGAGGAGAGGAGAGGAGAGGAGAGGAGAGGAGAGGAAAGACAGAGAGAAAGAACTCACAACAATTTTGGAAGGTCACTATTTGGTCTATTGTGCAGGATGTGGGAAAACTATACATCTGTCATGAAGAAATAAATTACAGAGAAACTTGCTGTTGACCTAAGCAAAACTCTGAATGTGTGAGCATAATTATGGCCCATCTCAAGTCCAATTACATCCCAACGTATCCCAGGCAGACAGGCTGGCACAGCACAGTAGAGATGTGTCAAATGTGTCAGCAAACTGCCTGAGCCGTTTCCCGAAACTAAGTCAAGGACAAGAATGGGGAAAACCCTTCCCTACCCAGAAACCTCACCTGTGAGCAAGAAGAGACAGAGATCACCAGAATGGGATGCACATCTGCCATGCAATTAAGCATAAATGCCCAGACACTGCTATCTGACTGGGATGAAAACTTTTCCATAGCCTCCTTTAGGGGCACACTGTATTCCATCCAAGTGTTTTATATAACATAGAATGATAAAATGGCTTGGTTTGGAAGGACCTTAAAGACCACCCAGTTCCAGCCCCCCTGCCATGGGCAGGGACACCTCCCAGCAGACCAGGTTGCCCAAGGCCCCATCCAACCTGGCCTTGAACATCTCCAGGAATGGGGCATCCACAGCTTCTCTGGGCAGCCTGTGCCAGTGCCTCACCACCCTCTGAGTGAAGAATTTCCTCTGAACATCTAATCTCAATCTCCCCTCTTCTAATTTAAAACCATTCCCCCATATCCTATAATTATCTGCCCAAGTAAAAAGTTGTTCTCCATCTTTTTTATAAGCCCCCTTTAAGCACTGAAAGGTTGTAATTTGGTCTCCCTGGAGCCTTCTCTTCTTCAGGCTGACCATTCCCAATGTATGGCATTGCCTAATCTGCTGATGGGCACTTACGTCCCCATCAGCCATGGATGTCTGCCTGGAGTTCTGATGCTCTCTCATCTTCCAACACCACATTTGATCTCCACCGCTGAAAAGAAACAGGATGAAAAGAAACACATCCCTGTCTGATTTCAGAGGCACAGAAAAGGCTGAACCTGGAGAGCCTTAACTGGTATTTCATAATTACTTATTTATTTATATATTCTAAGTATTCCCTCCCCCATTTTTTTCAGCTTTTCTGACTGCTGCCCCCCTAACTGAGCAAGAGGCCACCTTATCCTTGGCCATCAGAGCAAGAGCAGCCAGAGAAACATCAACACGTTTACTCCTACAGCTCGTCACTTTGATTGGCATTGCCTTCCTAACCTATCTTTTTATGGTAGTTTTTTTCTTATGCACACACTAAGCATCTCACTACAGAAATCACAAGAATTCTAAAAAAAATAAAATAGAAAAAATAAAGGAAAATCTCTTTTATGATCAACTAGAAACTTGGAGAAGGGAAAGGAAGGGACTTGAAATAAATATGGATTAAAGTTCATGAGAAATGGACATGCACTAAAGCTCACGAAAGACAAAAGCTCTAAGTATGCATAAGTTAAAGATCATTTTCTGTGCTGGCATCCTGGAAACGTATCAAAAAGCTTCATTATTGCAATGTCTGACGCTTGTAATAACGGCTACAAAATACAGCCATCTGTAAACATGTCATCGTGCCTACTAAACAAAACAAGCTTATTTTCCTCTTATCTTGTCTTACTACACACAACTCATGTATGCACACATCCATTCACCACGCATTTAGTCCTCTTTGTTTCATCTACCATGTCTTTTCTGATATACTGATGGTCAGTTTTTGACAGGGAGCAGGAATGCATCTTTGCACATGTGAAGATGTCCTTTACAATGTTTATACTCCAGTCCCTAAACTTACTTCTTAATCCAGGCATTTTCTAGGATCGTGGAGCAGCCATCATTCAGGGTTACTTTCCCAAATTGAAGATGCATGTATCTTTGAGGGGACATTTTCTTCACAAACCTCTTAGAAAATTCCCACTAGCAGAAATGATTTAAACTTTGACCCATGACCATCTGCATGCCATAACATGTCTCCAAAACAGAAAAGAGGCAATCGAAATTTCCTATTGTGTATCTATTTCACTCCCTCCTGAGCAAAAGATAAAAGCAGAGCAGTGCCATATTTCTGTCAAAAGATGAATCTTTCACAATATGTTTCAATAACCCATATATTACTTCATATTATTATTATTTATGGTAGTAAAAGATATTTTTATCTCTTTTTTTTTTTTTTTTCTCCTATGCTTGTATGATGTCTAACAATGGCACGCTAGCACATGACTGAGCAATAACTGAAACTAATGAGATACCTTCTCTGGCAAGAAATTATCACTCTTCTTATGATTATACTTTGACATTTTAAAGAGAGGACTATAATTTTTGCCTTTACTTTGAGAACAAATGCAACAAAAATAAATTGACTTAAATATGTACCTTCCAACCCCAAAATCAAATTTTATCTGAGAGTAGCTAGGATTAGAGGTATCATGACAACAACTCCTGCTTTGGTTCAGTATGAGCAGGTTAGAATGAAAGGAATGAAAAGTCATACTGCTTTACCTAATGCAACTTATCTAAGTGTTGTTATCTTAAAACATTTCATGCTGTAAGCACAAAATCAGGTTTTGGTAGCAGCATGCATTTCTTTACCTCCAGGTTCTACTTCACCACATGCAGTACCTAACACACACCAAGGCTCCCCATAGCCATGCACACCTGTATTTCACTTGTCTAAAGGGCCTCTAAAGCACAAACATACTTGGCATCACCTAGCTGAAAAAAGTGCATGGACTGCCATCTTTGTTAGGAAGTCTTTGGGGCTTTGCTCTGTCTGAGGACTAGAGGGAATGGCCTCAAGTTGCGCCAGAGGAGGTTCAGGTTGGAAATTGGGAGACATTTCTTAGAAAGAGTGGTTAGGTATAGGGACGGGTTGCCCAGGGAAGTGGTGGAGTATCCATCCCTGGGGGTGTTCAAGGAAAGGTTGGACATGGTGCTTAGGGATGTGGTTTAGTGGGTGACATTGGTGGTAGGGGGATAGTTGGACCAGATGATCTTGGAGGGCTTTTCCAACCGTAATGATTCTGTGATTCTATTAGCAGGTGCTCTTTCACCTTGGGGCATGGAGCTTGGGCTTTACACCACTTACAGCTGTTGCAATTCAATACTGAGACACTCAAAAGGCTGTAAGTAGGGATGCTGGTTCCCCTCTGCTTACTTCAGGTTCTGTCACATTATCTCCTTAGTGAGCAAGGCACAAATAAATGGGAAAGAGGAGGATGCACTGATGCACCTTTCTTCCAGGGGTACATAATGTTGAAAGGGACAGTTGTGAAACGTGCTAAAGCGGTTATGTGAACCATAACACAACAGGAAATTGTTTTTGTTTGGCTTTAATACAATTCTGTTCTCAACGGGATTCTGGTCCTTGACTCAGCTGGAAAACACATTACTACAAATAAATGATAATGATGAAGAGGTAAAAGAGTGGCTGAATTTTCTGAAATCAGTTTCCGGATCTGGAAAGCAGGAAGGAAGGTATTGTTCATCAGCTACACTAGCAAAGCAGGAACGTTCTCAGCTATATTCACACCAGTGAAGGTAACATCCAGTTTCCCAGCACTGCTGCAGCTGAGTTGGTGAGTGCAAGCTAGCACTTAACCAGCATTCAAACTTTGTTAAGAGTGACTGATCACTGCCTGGGGCCTGTCTATGTTAGAGCCTGAGTTGATACGAGCTTGAATGCACCTAATGGTATTAAATCAGATAATAAAGTGAGAAACATTGATGCAATCATCACAGATTTTTCTGTATTTTAGTCTGCAAAGCTTTCTTTATCATCTCAAGCACATTATTTAGCTGGAATATTACTATCTTGGAAGTATAAGCACGGAGTAAAGTTGAAAGAAACTATAATGAAAAGGACGAGAAAGAAAATGAACACAGAGTCATCACACTACATCTGCATTAAAATTACTTTCTAATAAACCCTAGACATGTTCTGTATATGCACCACTGAAATATTATTACTCAGAAGCTACTAGGAGTGCTGCTAACTGCAGATACAAAAGAATACATCCAGAACACTATACACGGTTTCTGAAAAGTAACCTAAAAAATAAAGCAAAAATGACACCTTCCTAAAGGAAATTCCGTGAATATTGAATAGAAAAGTACTGAGCCTCGGACAACAAAGAACCTCAGAGAAGAGCCTTTTGCAATTTACACAACTTGGCTCACTTTCTATCGTGCTTCATTCTCAGGAAGGGGACACAGATCTTTCAACGTCTGCACCTTCTTTTTCAGCCCTCTACCTTCCTCTTTTCTCAAAATGATGGTATATTAAACAGCAGAAAACAGATAACATGGCCACATTAAATTTGGCACCAAATTATATCCCTTATAAACATGATTTTATGAAGCTTTTATTCAAACTAAAACAAATTACGTTGTTTCCATGGCAGCACAGAAAAGCCTAGTAAAACGAGATTATAGCATTGTATGTGAATTATTTATGACCACATCCAAAGCTCAGAAATGAAGGATCTATGTTGGCTAGTGAGATGGTGAAACCAATATAAAATGTATAAAATGATTCAGTCCACACGTAACCTGGAAATAGGCTGTGTAATGTTCATTTACACAAGAGACTTCTCTTGTGTAAAATATGTACCATGCTGTAAAATAGGTCTGATAAGCTAAGGTTACACCACCCAAACAGTCCCTAAAAAGAGAGTTAAGTCAGCAGAACTCTGCCAATGTATACTTGAAGTGCTTAGATTCCCAGATTTTAATATACATAGTTAAAATTAAACAAGATTTTGAGTATATACTTATATAGTGGAAAGTAGGTGCAAAGGAAATAACCCTAAAGGTCTACTTGCTGCCTCAGTCTTAAGGGTAGGAATAAATCTTCATCTACAGACCCAGGAACTGTGGTGCTGTCTCATACAGCAGAAGCTGACTGTTTTCAGCCAACTGCTGCAACATGCCAGTGCTCTCACTTCATTCCCAGGGTAACGTGATGGTATTATGGATTTACTAGGGGAGAAGCAGAACTTACTCATGAGAAAGAAGAGAATGTGTCTGAAAACAATCATATGTTAACGGCATGGAGCTGTGTCAGGGGAGGTTAAGGCTAGATATTAGGAAAAGGTTCTTCGCCAAGAGGGTGGTCAGGCACTGGAACAAGCTCCCCAGAGCAGTGGGCACAGCATGAGCATTTGGACAACACTCAGACATGTGGTTTGATTTTTGCATGGTTCTGGGTGGAGGCAGGAGTTGCACTTGATGATCCTCATGGGTCCCTTCCAACTCAGGATATTCTATGATTCTATACAGAGATGCTTGGGCTATTCCAAATATTTCTGAAAAATAACAGTTTCAGTCTAGAGCTCTGACGCACTCCAGCTCTTGTAATACTGATATTTTCCCAGACTTAGATGCAGAGCAACTCATCTTTCTGATGTTACTGTGTGTTTTCCTCATAGAACACCAATACAAATGACAAGACAGAGGGGACTATGAGGGAAGCGTAGCTTTACAATTCAAGGCAGATAAAACATATAACCAAGACAAGTTAGCCTCTAACTAGCTTATTTTAATAAATAAAAATCCATCCCAGGCATACACACGTTCTTGTGGTTACCTCTCATTTAATTAGATTTGTCTTTTTTCATAGTTTATCAAGCTTTGTTCTGAAGACACAAAATGTCCACAGTGCAGTGCACTGAGAGATACGGTGGTACAAAAAAAACCCCACCCCAAACCGTAAATAATTCAAACGTATTTAAACCAGAGCATGTGTAAGCACTACAGTGAAAAAGTCAGTAGGTTAGGCCTCTAGGTGGAATACAGTTTTCACTGTGAACCATTTTTCCCTTAGATTTGAAGTTGGATGTGAACTTTGAATTCAAGAAGCAAACGCTTTAGCTCACTGATTGCACGGAGCAGCACATCAGAACACAGAGCAGTATCAATATACCAGTTCAGATCCTACAGAAGAAACCAGGAACACACCTCCTCTTGAGGACATTAATTGCTGGTGTACCACGGCAATGCCTGGGAGAGACAGGTTGAACAGAAGTTTGGGTATAAGCTGCTTAAGACCTGTTGATTTAGTCACAGTTATTCAATCCTTTCTATTCAATCAGTTACTGTGCTAAACAAAGTCCTTGGGGTGAAGCATTTAAAGTTAATTATGGAACTGGTATAATCTGTCTTGCTTTCAAATTAACATTTATCATAGCACAAATTAATTCTTTTTTTTTTTTTTTTTTTTTCTTTTTCTTTTTAAACAGTGTATTAGCACATTAACCATAGTGGCTAGCCTCATTTCACTCTGATTAATAAGACAGTTTTTCCTTTTAATTTAGAGAAAGCATGAAATTTTACCACTGAATCTACAACTCAGCTCTGAATAACTTATAGAGGAAGTTTTCATTTCAAATCTGAAATGACTTGCCGAGACATTTAGCTACGACTAAGC
The DNA here is from genome assembly GCA_011075105.1 of Heteronetta atricapilla. Classification (NCBI taxonomy): domain Eukaryota; kingdom Metazoa; phylum Chordata; class Aves; order Anseriformes; family Anatidae; genus Heteronetta; species Heteronetta atricapilla. The sequence goes on along the minus strand of CM021734.1, from coordinate 26,536,390 downwards.
CACTGCACATATACCTGGTGGTTAAACCATTAACTTTTTCTATAAGACAATTTTTGATTTATTTCTTCCTTTGTTATTACTTTCCCACAACTCTCTTATGATTCCAATAAACAATTAACATTTCTCATAACAAAACGTTTTATTGCAGTTCTTTTCACAAATTCATTGCCTTCAAAATCTGTAGTGCTCACTATTCATAGGAAAACAAATAATTGCAACGAGCAAGATGCGTTCATGCAACAAACTGGCTGGACATGCTCTTTGCGCTTATTTTCTCCAAATTTTGGAGCTCTTTATCCTCCATTACCGCATACTGGAAAACCCTCTGAACAATCAGAGAAAACAGACCTTTATTTCTATATTTCCTCTCACCACAGTAATTCCCGGAGTATTCCAGCATGGTGTCACGTACACTGCTGAACTCACAATGCAGGCTTCAATTTCAGATGCTCTGAGAACTTAGGAAGTATCAGTATCAGACAGCACTCCAAGAACATCAGGCTACAGGGAAGTGCCTGAATTATCCCAACTAAATTCAAACATATTAGTGCTAATTATATTTGCCAATAAAAGCATGTGAATACATTATCAGAAATAGATTCTTTCACTCATGGGTAATATGTATAGGCATTCTGCAAAACAGTTTGAATTTTGCTGAATAGCTTGGCATTTATGTACACATAGATGCATTTTATGCTACACAATCTATTTTCTGTAGCATACTTGCAGCAGAAATGTAGGGAAGCCAAAAGAAAGCAACTGAACTGAAAAAATGAAGAACTATTAAAATGAAATACAAGAAGCAAAAATCTTACGTGTATCTGTATATCCTTCTATTCAGAAACCTCTTCAGGTCCTTGAGCCAAAAGAAGTTACACTTACAGAATCCTATACACACCCCAGAGCCCCACTGAATTCTCACTTCAGTTGGTTAACCTGCATATGAGGGTATATGACTGGGGGCTGGGGCGGAGATGGTGGTTGATGTTTCTTTTACCTTTCTGACAATTTGAATGTTTTATAAAGAAAAATACAGAAAACAAACAAACAAAAAGGACAGAGGAAAGATGAGGATAAAACGAGAAGGAAACACGGACACCCCACTTCATCCCAAAGCCCATAATAAATCCTATTAATTACAGATAATGACCTTTGCCTTGGCCCACTTGCTCTTTTATAATCACAAGACTATCTATTGCTAAGCCCCTCTCTTGCTTGCTCCAACCAGCATGCTGCACTTTCATTTCAAACTACATTGAGCCAAAATTAAAGTCCATAACACCTAAGGGAATAATTCCCCACAGCCTGAATCAATAAATGATAGCAATGCCAAGAATTTCACGTAGAAACTTTCAAAGGGCAACTTAAATAAAACTACTTCCAAAATGAGAAGTGACCTAGTATGAAATAGATACTTAGATAGTTCCATAACTGCATGCAAGAATACATACATTTGCATTTGCATGTACAAAACATCTAAACTTTCAAACAACCCAGCAATCAGAAAACACTGGATGCACAGCCAGTACACCTGCAAAATAACCAGGTCCCCCATCCTCTCAGCTAGCCTAACAAAATCAAATGTGAAAACACAAGGAGGAGCAAAGAAAGCAGCAAGTCATAAGAAAGCAAGACATGGGGCATCAGTGATACTGACTAACTAAGAGGGGGGAGGACTGACTTCTCCCATATTATCTACTTGCACATAATAATTACTACAAGTTTGCTATTAAAAAAAAAGTTAGATAATCCACAGTGACACATATGAAAATACAGAATTCTGTATTTACAAGGATGACTACTAGCCTCTAGGATGCCCTCAGTCACTGCTGTGATGCTCTCCCTCCAGTCTCTGAGCTGTTGTTGCCAGCAGCAGACCAGCAAGCAGGGGAAGCTCAAAAGAGTTGATAAGCTTAATTGTGTGGAGCCTCAAAGCTCTCCCTTGTACCTTCCAACCTTTGCTCTTTTCCTTCCCACTCTCTATTAGTCTCACTTGCTGTGCTTTTCCTGAACTCCAGCTCAGCATAAAATCCCATTACCAAAATGTCAAGGCAATAACCATATCTTTATCTCTCTCCTTCCTTTTTTTCCCCTGCAAAATATATACACACTGAAGGTGTTATTAAGGCTTTATTATTTTAAGTAATTAATAGTTCCAGTTCCGAATAGGAATCATGCTCCATATCCTGCTGTGCATTCAGATTAATGCAGAAATGTGCATTCCTTGCTGTTAGGATAGATTTTTTGCATCTTTTCCCTGTGTAACAGTTGCTTGCAAGTCAGCAGGCAGAGACTGCACTGGGCAAGACTAAATAGAAAAACAGACAAAGCCAGTTCAGGAGCCAGTTCAGGAACTTCTCAAAGCTCAATGGCATATGGAAGGAAAGGTCTTTCTTGCCTCTACTGCTATGTGGATTCCAAATCTGTGGCCAGATTAGATATTCACAGAAACTCCCACCGGCTTGTACACAATTAGAAATGGTGTGTATTAAAAGCAGGAACCCAACACGCGTCTGTCCATTTGGAATAAGTGGGAGAATTTTCCAGTATTTCTCTAGACTACAGCTTTCAGAGCTGAAAGAAGAGACAAAATACTTCCTACTTCCAGTTCTCCCAATAATCACTGAGCTGTCCAGACATTGGCAATGAAGAAGTTTCAGGTATAGGATTTTCTTTCTTTCTTCTTTTTTTTTTTTTTTTTTAAATAGTCAGATGTCCCCTAATGCCCCCCAAAAGAGGTTGCCTTAATCAGGACATGAAGAAGATGCAGACATAGCACTCTAAATGAAGCATCTCTGCTGCCTCATTTGAGCAAAAATGTAAAACACCAAAACCAGCAGAAAACAGGGACAAACTGCGAATGATGAGCAGCAATAACATTTGTCTGGCCTGATTTAAAAATTATAAGCAGAGCACAAGCCATTTCACCCTTTGAAAATGAACCACCTGGCTGAGCAGGGCGAAAAGCCAGATTACCAAATCTGTTGTTCTTTACTGCGGGAGGGGGGGGGGGGGGGGTGTGAGGTGGGGTGTCAGGATTAAACACAAATCCGAACAATTTAATTTTTTAATTTTATGACTGTCATGCTTTGTTGAGCTTGAAACACTTGGCTGTGCCAGGATACCTGTCTGCAGTAACCTCTTTTCTCCCCGGCCCCAAACAAATATCAGCACCAAGAAGCATTGCTCTTGAAGGTCATGCCAGCTGCATGACATTGTAGACAAAATAAAATAAAATGCAGGGGTCATCCTCCTTTCAAACACACAATTTCTTTTGCTTTGTCTGCAAAAAGTGAACCTTTGCTGTTCTAAAAATGAGAAGCCCTCATGCACGGCTTCATCTCTCAGAGGGCTGCAGGGTCCTGCTGTCACTGTGACTCTGGTGCGGAGATATGGTCCTCCCTTGGGAGGGTGAAGGCTCCCAGGGTAGTGCGGGCCCGCAGTCTCGACTGCCTTCTCTCAGCACTGTTTTTATTTTCCAAGAATCAAATGCTGCATCGAATTTGTTGTGCAAAATGACAGCTGAGCAACTGAGCGGATCCTTTCTCTGCACTGAGTTAATAACATCAGACACATATGTCACTGCGGAATGCAGCCTGCTTGGTGACTGATTTAAGTCCTGCTTTACACATTACCTGTATTTTTAAGGTTAAAAGGCTGTCAGCGGAGGGACTATGCCATTCTCTACATCTTGCAGAGAAGCTGAAGTTGGCATTAAATTAAGCATAAGACAAGTACAGGGACAGGATGTTGACAATCACCTCTTGTCAAAAACCTTACCTAATAACCTTTTCTGCTAAAGAAAAATACACATTTGTTTTAAAACACATTTTTTCCATTTTCTATTATGGTCTTCAGGTAACCTATACATCTTGGAGCCACTTTCTCTCAGCTGTCATGTTCCTACAAGACTTCCGATGTTAAAGACTTCATGTTAAAACTAGAACACATGAAAAACAAACAGAACCGCAAACTAGGGATAAAAATAGGCCATATAACTTCAAGGGATCAGCCACATATCTGCCTCTAATGTGAGTTCATGAAAATTCACCCCAATTCCTATTCTCCCTCCTTCTTTCTTAATATCCTATCTGACTTAAAAATGCTAGCATGTACCAAAATGTCTATCCAGAGAAATAAGGAGGAATCCTCTGTAGCAGCAGTGATTTCTTTCACCTCCCTGACTCACTAATGAGCAAATATTTTCTTCTGAATGCACACAGACTGTGGCCAGGAGACTGGCAAAGAAGAGCTAGTTTAACATAGGCAATAGCAGAGCTGCTGTAACACAAGATAACAAGGTGCTGTGAAGCCTACATGCAAACATTTCTCACTGTTTGTGGTTTGAATTTGCAATGATTTGTATAATCAAACCTTCTGTTATTAGAAGCCAGAAGCTAGTAGCATTTTGAAGGAAAGAATAGCAAACTAAAACTTCTGAAGGGTTTATTTCCAGCATGGAAATTAGCTGAATGGAAAGAACTATAGGATTTCAGAAAATACACCTGTATTAGCCTCTGTAAACTGCTTCTTTCATTCTGATGCTCATATGCAGCATCATCAGCACAAGTATTTGTTAGTAATGCTATAAATGATTTAAAAACATCTATTTATAAAAGCACTTTGGAACCGACATCAAATTTTTGTAGGGGACAAACTAACTTAATAAGCACTTATGCTAACCTTACACTTACTAATAGGCACTAGCCTCATATGCTTTAAGACTCAAATTTTGTTTCCATAGATGAAGTCTAAACACTGAAACCAAATTAAATTTCCTTCATTTTAAAATAGCTTGTTCTAGCTGGATGGAAGTACATTGCCAAGTATGAACAAAAGCAAGGTCCAGGAAAACAAAACTCAGTCTATTTATACCTGAAACTCAACTAACGCCAAGTTAAGTGTTTTTTTAAAAGCACAACAGATACTCTCAGTGTTGTGCTGAGGCATAGTTAAGTCCACAGTATATGTGTTTTCATCGTTGGTTTCACCAGAAATTGTTGCTTTCAGAGAGAAATGATTTGTAACAGAATAAAATATTTTATTCCAAGTGGAAAAGTGGATTATAGACAAGTCATTCTGAATAGCTTTTCTGGAACAATTATATGGATTGAAAAATCCTTACTCTGCTCTTTCATTCAAACTACTCCATTACCTTTCTTACAATTTCAGAAACAACTGAGCAAAATAAATGGAATATGAAAATAAAACTAGCAAACTGGCTTGAGATGCAACTGAGAATAGATAGAAATACAGAACTTAACATCTAAAATCTTGGTTTTAAATAGTTAGGATGCAGTTTAAATAGGATGCAGTTGGCCTTCTGGGCTGCAAGTGCACGCTGCCGACTCATGTCAAGCTTTTCATCCACCAGAACACCCAAACCCTTCTCCACAGGGCTGCTCTCAATGAGTTCTTCTCCCACTCTGCAGTCTCATCTGGGACTGCCCCAGCTCAGATGCAGCACCCTGCATTTAGGCTTGTTGAACCACATTAGGTTGACTTGGGCCCTCTTCTCAAGCCTGTCCAGATCTGTTTGGATGGCATCCCTTCCTTCTGGTGTATCAACTGCACCACTCAGCTTGGTGTCATCTTGCTGAGGGTGTACTCGATCCCACTGTCTATGTCACTGATAAAGATAATAAACTGTACTGTTCTCAGGGCAGACCCCTGAGGGACACCACTTGTCACTGGCCTCCACTTGGACACAGCTTCATAGATCACCACTCTCTGGGTGCAACCTTCAAGCCCATTCCTTATCCACTGAATGGTCCACCCATCAAACCCATATCTCTCCAATCTGGGGACCGGGATGTCATGTGGGACCACGTCAAAGACCCCGCAGAAGTCCAGGTAGATGACATTGATCGGTCTTCCTTTGTCAACTAATGCAGTCACTCCACCTTAGAAAGCCACAAGATTGAACAAGAACAATTTACCCTTGATGAAGCCGTGCTGGCTGTCTCAGATCGCCTCTTTGTCTTGCATGTGCCTCGACACTGCTTCTAGGAGGATATTTTCCATGATCTTGACAGGCACAGAGGTGAGGCTCACCAATCTGTAGTTCCCTGGGTCCTCCTTTCTACCCTTTTTAAAAATGGGAGTAATGCTTCCCGTTTTCCAGTCACCGGGGACTTCACCTGACTGCCAGGACTTTTCAAACATGACAGAGAGAAAGAGGTGTAACTTCTTGAGGTTTTTGACAAATGTCAGCAAAAGCTTATGTTAACCAGACAGAAACCCATTATGGCGAAAAGAGCACTTAAGTTAAGAGGAGAAGGCTCTTGCCTAAACTGAAGGCACTTTACCAAACTTGTATCTTAGGACAGAGAAGGAGTTGGTGAACAGGTTGGAAGAGGCTGAGCAAAGGGGAAAAGTTTAGGAGAGGAGAAACAGTCAGCCAAAATACCGTAATACTGAATATCAGGGCCAGCGGAGAACAATTTTTTCTCATAAAAATGTAAATCAGTTTTTTTTTTTTTTTTTTTTCCAACTGTACTGCAATGAAAATAACTCTTAGTGGGAGGAGGGACAGAGGAGAAAAGAGAAGACAACAGAGAGGGCTAAGTGGGAAGCTTTATTTTAGAGCAGAGGTTAAAGTGAAGCTAAACAATTTCCCAGGAAAATATCAGTTATTTCAGGTACCCTACCACATTACAGCTCATAGACACTTGACTGCATTGCCACAGAACTGTTTCTTGTTCACTTTTTTCAAAGTTGTGTCTTTGATTTTTCTAAAAACTATTATTTCAATTCTGTTGTTACACGGGATTACAACAACACAGTAAGAAATCAACCATTTATGATGAAGATGGTGTCCTGAAGATGATGATAAAGTCAGAATGCTCATTTACTAAAAGTAATAAATTTTTGCATCATTATTTAAGGCCAGTGGGTGGGACAGAACCACATTTCCTAATTACATTGTAAATGCTTTGCATACGGTATTTCAAATGGTTTCATGCTGTGACTCATTCTGTAATCTAGGTAGTTTAATTACAGTGGTCTAATATTTCAAAATGATTCACTCCAACTCTCTCATGAGGTGTTTATTATATATACTATATATATATATATTTCACTGTTAAGTATTGCTAATTTCTTGGCAATAATTTTAGCTACTGCTTAGCTGGCATGCTGCAAGTGAAGCCAGGAAATCTGAGAGGAAGACATTCATTTGGATAGTTCTCTCCTGAAAATCTGACAACAAATATTTTTCAAATGATATTCAAAAACACTTGGCTTACCATATAGGGATATTACTTTTTTCTACTTTGCAAACGTAGCATGCTGTTTGCATCTCCTGCACTTCTCAAAACAAGGAAACATGAAAAACAGTTACCTAGTCCCTGAGGTTCTTAGATTTATACAATAATAATGCAATATATGCCCAACTTACCAACAGTTCAGAAACACAACTGACCTTGATATTCTGATCTGAGTAAAAAATGTTATGTCCCAATATACAAAAGATTATTTTCCTCTTGATATGTGGACCAATTCTGCACAAAACATTTTTTCTAAATGCCTAAGGACTGGATTAATTAAAACAACAGAATTTGTTTCTACATTCCTATCTTTATATCTTAGTCTCCATAATTATTTGAGTGTAATATGAGAAGCAAAAGATAGAGTCAGTCTCCTCAGGGCACCTGATTGCTGGTTCAGTTTTTTCCCCTCCTCTGTCTAGCTTCACCAATAACACACTGAGCTTAAGTTGTAAATCACAATAAAACCAAGCCAAAAACCTTTCCTAAGAGCACATTTTCTTTCTTTCTTTCTTTTTTTTTTTTTTTTTCTCCCTCCCCACCCCCCCATTTATTTTAGCATAAATACAGCTACAATCATATAATCACAATATATGATTGACTGGTATTATTTGGAGAACATGTCAGTGATCATCCCACCCCTGGAAGTGTTCAAAGCCAGGCTGGATGGGGCTTTGAGCAACCCGGTCTAGCAGGAGGTGTCCCCACCTAATTAGAATTAGATAATCTTTGAGGTTCCTTCCAATCCAAACTGTTTCATCATTCTGTGGTCAGCAGAAAGCTAGCTAGTTGCATATATGACTTCTAAACTCATCTTCTAAATGTGTGAGGGGAAAAAGCAATACATATATCTATAGTTCATGCAAAGCTATGGCTTTGGCTGACAATATTTTTACATGATAGTAAATAAAAAGATATATCTAAGATGTTTTCTGGAGTAAGGTGTTATCTATACTATTAAAATATAGAAGGAATGTTTTTGAAAACATAGGCATTGAAAATACTATAGTACTTTGTATGTGCTGTGGCTTTCAGCTTGCAAAAGCTTCTTATGTGACTACTGGTATGGGGATTCATTACTTGATCTGGATTATCACCTTTCTTCTGTTTTCTCCAAGGTACCATTAATGCAAGCTTCAATGATATTCATTACCAGTTTACAATGACCTGAAGGATTTGTTCATATACATGTAATATCAATATTGGGCAAATTTTCAGTTATATGCAGAAATGAACTGCATAATTATTCAGCATTTTAAATTCACATAACTAAACTTGGTAGAAGAAATCCTAAAAGAATAGTTAAAGACTGCTCAAATTAATTTTATAAAAAAAAAAGGATTTATTTTTTTTAATCATATCACCTAACCTGAACAACCAGATGAGACAATCTGCTGAAGTATAAGATGGGAAATGGAAGACATATAGAAAGAGAGGAGAAAAGGCCTCATCTTGAAGGGACTGTTTCAGCTTCATAGCTCTCTGTTCCTTGAACACAGCCAAGATAAGATAAAAGAAGAAAGGAGGACCTCTGCACTGCTCCTTTCTTCTCTGCCTTCAGTTGGCACAGGAGCAATATCATGCCCTTTCGTTTGATAATAAAAAAGGCAAGAGGAAATTCTAATAGCTTACACACAATAGTTGATATCAATAAGAAACAAGTAGTGCTGTTTTCATTTCTAATCCAACTACACCTCTGCCAAAAAAAAAAAAAAAAAAAAAAAAAAAAAAAGAAAAAAATGAAATATAAAGAAAACACTTCCAGAGTCATTATATCTCACTAGGAATGGCTTCACACATTGTTTAGGCAAGGACAGCAGGGACTCTTCTACCCATCAGTGGATCATACTTGCACCTCTTCTCATACAGTGTCTGAACATGTCATGACCATTTCTTGTAGCTCACTGTGATCACTACAATGAGGTTAAAAGAGAGGGAAGACCCAGAAGACCTTCCTCGCCTTTTTGCCTCAGCTCTTCTCTCCAGTGTATGAAGCCACCTTTCAGATAAAGGCACAGCAGGATTCTCCTTCCCTGGGACCTTCTGCTATTGCATCTCAGCATTTTCTAACAGTGGAAGGAGCATTACACAGAAAAATAGTTAACTATCTAGCACTGCCTCTTTCAGACACTCATGTTTGAGCTCAATATATACTTTAATATATTAAGATTACCAAAATGACAGCTGTCAATTGTTTAGTTTGATGCCACCTCCACAGCCCCCCACTACCAAAAACTTGCCACATAAACCCACTACACACACACTTTTTGGGTTGTACTAAGGTATAGAAACTAGGGATAGAAACAGAAGGGATATCTCCACAGAAGTGCTAGACTTCATTCTGTAGCCACTAAAAACTTAAACACTTCAGGGAAAGCACCTTTCCCTTTCTTCAGTATCCTACTCTGAATCATTGAATTAATAGTTCAAAAGCTTTTTACACTGTAGCAAATTACACTTTTCAGACACCAGGCTAATGTGACATTCTTTTGGGAGTTTGCTGAGAAACTAGAGAAGTTTTTAAATTACATTGTTGACTTAAGCTTGTTAAAGCAGCTATTCAGTAACTTTCTAAAGAATGAATGTTTGGGCTAAGGCTTGTTTAGCTACAAGAAACATTTATTGGTGCGGTTGGACTACACACACAGTTCTGACTATAAAGTTTAAAGTTTTTTGGTTGTTTGTTTTTCCTGACTGTACCAAACACTGTTTGGGAATTTGAAGTGATAAAGATGACTTTCTACTAAAGAAGCTCTTTCAAACTGTAAAGCTCGAAAACTGCTAGAAAAGGTGTCATTTAAATTGTTATAAGACAAATGTCATATGTTTGTATTACTCGCCTGAAAATTAAGACAAGGACACTTTGCTAGAATGCAAAACAGAATAGAAAACGCTATAGTTAATTCGATTTTTGCAACAATCTTGATCTAGTTCCTTCTGTATGGCAAAAAATTGGGACTGAGATCCATAAATCACCTCTGGTAACAGCTTATTCAGTGGGAAATACAGATGAGGGTCTGGCCTTTGATGGGCTTCATATCAGTCCAATTTGAAATGACTCGAGCAAAAGTCATTTAAGATGAAACAACTTTCCAGGCCTTCGGTTATTCTGGAAGACAGAAACAGCCTCCTACATTTCACAACACAAAATGTCTTTCTTTGTTATTTGGTGATTATACCTGAACAAAACTAAGCCACGTGACTAAAATCCTTAACAAAAGAATCATTTCCCCAGTTACTTGAATTCCAAATAGACAAAGATATGGCAGCCACCACAAAGTGAAGGGACTTGCCTGCCTTTACAAAGCAAGTCAGTAGCAGGAGTTGGAGCTTATATTACTGACCCCTACAATTAATGGAAGAGGTCATCGTAAATCTTGGTTTCTTTCCTCTGTTTTATTATAAAAAGCCCTGCTTCTATGATGACAAGTTTTCAATTTGCCTTTGAAATAAATCTGTGCTTCTGGTTTTACATACCCCTGAAAGCCAGTGCTTGTAATGGAAACATCAGCAGACCCTGAAACGCAGCAAAGCCGTATATAATGCTTCTCTAATGACTTCATCTTGGCTAATGCAAAGTATTGCCAGCCAACAGAGGGTAAAATTTCATTTTCTTATTTATGCAATATGGATAAAAATAAATAAATTAGTTTTTTTGCTCAATGGCATAAAATGAAAGTGTTGAATTTTAAAGTCAGCAAATCTCATGCGGATTTCACCCTGATTCAGATATTATACTGGTATTTGGAAATATGAGCTTTTCTGTGAAATTTCCATAAAAATCCAATTTACCTACTTTATAATTTCAACAGCTTAAACTATAGTGTGTGGTTTGCATTCTCTGTAGCCTTGAAACTGATTTGGTGTTTTCCTAAGCTTTGTTGAATAGTTTGTGACCTTCCTCCTCTCCTCCAAATGTCTCTCTTTAAAATATTAATACTCAGAAGTCAAGAAAAAACGTGTGTATGTCTGACAAAGAGATAAATACAGCAGACAATGGCTGCTAAGAGGAGAGAACAACAACAACAGCAACAGACTCTTAGGAATAGCTTTAAAGCATATTTAAAAATAATAATAATAATAAAAAAGCTTCTTAATGAACACGTACTCAAGAAGACAGTTTCCCTGCTTCTCTCTACATTATGTAATTACTCAGTTTGGACTTATAGCAACACTTCAAGATAGAGATGGAATTGGGGAAATAATGGGAGTTACCTGACAATAGAGAATAAATATAGAGGGGAAGTGTAGTACAGTTCATTAAGTATAACACCTTTTAATTACTCAGTTGGATTTTCAAGTTTTCTAAGATAGCACATTGCCTCCCCACACTATAACCATTTCTGTAAATATGGATGAATGTGACTTGCCAGAATCAAGGCTTATAAAAGGATTCCTGAATCGTTCCTGAAAAACACTGCAGAAATTTCCAGTATAAATACTCTGGCTGCCCCCAAAGAGAAGTTGAAGAACCTGGAGGAATTGTGATCGAGTTTTCGCTCTCTCTAAAACAAACGGATCCATTTAATCTGATCATAACCTCAGTAACCCATGATCCTCTAGCAGTACTTCCAGGTGGTATTTTGATTCATTCCAGCTTTTGAAACTGCACAGTACATTATGAACAAATATGAGCTTGCTCCACCCACACTCTGACCTGAATGAAAGTCAGAAGAGGCACAAACTCTGTATTAATATACCCTTCCTGTCAGGGTATATTAATTAAGATAATTAAGCGATATTCAGCATTATACCAGCTGAACTCACTTAGCTGCCTACCCACTCTAACTGTGGACAAAGAAAGCTCACACTGCCTACAATGTATTCTGGAGGAACAACCTATCTGAAATTCATCCTGTATCAAAAACAAAACAGAAAAGCAATTATGTGCGTTATAAAAAAATCCTTGTGTATGAACACATGGGTTTAAGAGAATGTGCCAATTGTAACATGTTTTGTGATGAACTTCTCATTTCACCCACATCCAACATTACTGACTTCACTGTTGCTGTAGGTTTATGCTTTTATGCTACTATATCTTGTTGTTGTTTAATAATGATTCTCTATTTGCACTTTTAGTTACGTGTTAACATCATGAAAAGACAATGCTGCAGAAGAGCTTCTTTCCCTAAATTTCCCTTCCAAAAGCAGCTTTCAATTTTTATTTTATTTTATTTTTTTCCACTGCAATTCACTGAAGTTTGGAAGTGTCCAAAAATTTCCTCTACTGATCAGATCCTTTTTACAGCTAAAGTTGAAAGTATTCCCTTCTTTATATAGACTTAAAGAGGCCACAGAATTATCAATCGGGTATTCTGAATGACCAATTTATAATGTATATGGCTGAATTCACCTATCACTGTTTGAGGAGCATCTTCCCTCTTTTCAGTCTCTGCTGTCTCTACACATTCTAACCTGTTGCTTGATCAGGATGCCAATATAAGAGTATAAATTTAAATGCATATCCTTATGACTTGAGATTCGTAACCCCATGGATTTCACATCTACATTATATGAATTGTCAATAGTGATTTTGTTACGAATGTGTTACAAATAATTTTTTTAAAAAAACATATACCAAACAAAATACATCACTGTATTTGCCTGTAAAAGAACACTAAGGCATCTGTGGTATTTTATGGGCATCAAAATGTTATACCACAAAGCCAACATTTCTAAAAGGGTGTAGCCAAAGCAACGCCAAGTGCACACTTGAACACTTCTACATCCACCTTCTGGAATTCAATGAGGCCCAAATACCTAAATTTCAACTGAGGAAATTAAAAGGAATTTTTAAACGTTTAACTTCCCTATCGCTTTTCAGATATCAGTATAGATATAATGGCAAGACTTTTAATTTTAAATATATTTTAGAACTTAAATTGAATGTTGGCATGCATCTCGAGTCATTTTATCTTCAATTTCTGAAACTAGAAAGAAGGTACAAGGTAGCAGGTAACTTAAGAACTGATAGCACTGACATTAGAAGCCTTATGGCTGAGATAAAAGCAGAAATATTTTCTTGTCCCTTCTTCTGAAATTAAAACCATGATCTGTCTTGATTTTCTTATTGCAGTGTGAAAGATTTTTGAATTAATTGTGTCTGACATTTTTAATGAGTCTTTGCTTACATCCCTAAATCTTTTCTAAACTGATTTTCTAAATAAGTGACAGAGGTCCTGATCATTTCAAAATGTACTGAACAGATATTTCTAGGACCCCTGAGCGTTAAGTGGTAAATTCCCATTTCATTTTAATGGTTATTTGATGCCTAATTCTACTAGGTTCTTCAAATTTGATGCCACCTTTCAGTGTGAGTCACCATATTTTGTCTATACAGCTTGAAACAATCAGAATATTTCTGAATTTCTGCTACGTGACACTACTCCAAACAGCAGAGCTCATCTCAGGGATACACACTATAGTAATTCCTGAAGCGCCATGTTTGGCACTTAGCAAGTTTTGATTATTATTGTTGAATTGTATGAAGGACAAAGCACAATTATTAAAATCATCAAAAAAAAAAAAAAGCTAAGAACAGTACTAATTTTATTTATCAAAACAAATACCATGTTACATGTTTTCAGTCTTTGGATTCTATATGTTTATAGAAGAAATAAAAGCTCCAACAACTTAGTGATAAAGAGTGGGCTTCAGGAAAGAAAACTGCAGGAAAGTATATAGGAAATATCCCATACAGACAGAGAGATGTCGTCACAGAGCAGGCATCTTCATAACTGTTTCAGAGAGACTACAGCAAATCTCTTCTCACTATTGTCCCAGACTCATCACAGAAATACAGAAAAACAAAAATGAAATTTTCATTAAATAGTTCTCCAAATTCGTTCCGCAGTCTCCAAAAGAACTGTAAAATCTTAGTTCTAGCCTAGAGTTTATATACATCTTGTATAAGATGATTGTACAATTCACTATTGTAATTGTGTGGGATTCTACTGGTTCAAACACTGAGACAGAGTAATTTGATACAACTCAAAAGCTACCATACTTTGAAACAATGGAGTCCCAAGCTCACTGCTTATATAATGAACTTCACATTCTCTAAGTAGCTGTGTCATTTGATCTTGACCTCTTTCTATTCCTTTTCCTAATGCCTCCAAAGTCAGTTTCTATTATACACAACCCCCCCCGCTCTACTAGCAATACAAAGCACCAGAGATTTCTTAGGTAAACTAATGCATGTGAGGACTTTGATAATGTAAAAAGCTGTAGGCATGGAAAGCGGTTTTACTAAAAATAATAGGAGAGAGACAGATATTGGTACTTTTATGAATATAATATGAATATAAAAGTACCAATTTTTGGTTGTTGTACATCCAGTTGTTTCATAAACAACTGTTGTGAAATCATTACATAACATGAAAATCTTGGACAAGATTGTGATGGCAGCATGGGTAAGAAAACCAGTTCCAGCCTCACAGGATAAAATAAACCAAGCTGCCTCTTGGAAAGAGGCAGCTTGGTTTTGCCTGATGGGCATTGCCTGAATAACCTCCTCAGCACAAGGACTCAAAGTGTCAGATACCAACTGGCACAAACAAGAGCCAGAAATAGTAGTGGCCTCTTCAGTGTGAATGGGCATCAGTTAACATTGCTTCAAGTTCACAGCAACAACAAAAAAATAGCACACTACCTTCTCACTGAGCATCATGGCAAGCATGTTTATGAAAGCAGGTTCAACATCATGTGTTTGAAAGACTGATTTATTATTATTATTATTATTGTAAGAGGCAGACTATTCAGAGGCCGCACGTGGTACCAGAATGAACTTTGCTTATGTTGTTCTCATTGTATATTCAATCAGTTATATAGTTAGCACCACTAGTGCTCCATAGACATAAAAGAAAACAACCTCTTATTAATTTATCAATTGAGAATTCTGTTACCAATTTAGAATTCTCTTTCTCATACTAGTGAGTTGTTCTTAACTGATACCTTGTAACTTGTAATTGATAACTTGCAAACATTTCATTGTTACGGAAAACGAAGGTCGATTACTTGAAAATAATTTCATCAGCTCTTTTGAGATTATATGAAAATATAGGCAAATTGTTTGTTCATATAAAGGAAAGGCACTTCATTGCACAGGTGGAAACTGAATTATTAAGAGAAGGTGGCCCTCTGCTTTGGCATGTCACGTAGACTCAGGCAGACTCAAAATTACTCCCTTTGAGTAACTTTGGAGTTTGAGATTAAGTCTATTTCAACAACACTGAGGTTTTACGGTCTTAAGGTCAGAAATGCCTGTTACTGTCTAAGTGAGAGTTAAGTTCCATACCTTGCCACTTCTGAACATTTTTCCTATTGTCTCAGTATGTCAGTTCCACCTTGTTTGTGAGACCAAAATAGTATAGGAAGTTGACCAAACAAAATACATGTATGCCTCAAAATAATTTGATTTAAAGACTGTAATTAAATGATGCTCCAGTATTGCATGTTACCAGAAATGTTTATTGTTGGTTAACCAAGGGAAATTTACCCATCTGTCACAAAAAAAACAGTGCTTTTGACATTCTATGAGGAACTAATTGCTATGGATAATTTGATCTTTAAAAGAAAGATTTGTGGTTCCATGATCGCCAATACTGGAAATGTCAAAGCTAATTCATCTGAGATACAAGAGGGGAGGAACTGCAACCTTAGAGCCAGAGATACATTGTTGACTCTTTATAGGAATATACAAATATTGAAGAGCACATTCATTTTTGGAAAATGCTACAAATGAGAACACAAAAGGCTAATTTCTCTTTCCAGAGAATGCTTGTATGCAGAAGGCCAACAGTGGGGGTAATGTTGCACTAGATAAAACATAACGTATGCAACTATCTACAGGAGACTAACGATAAAGAGAAAACCACAAGTAACCGATGTGTTCAAAGTGCAGAAAATTAAATGTTGTTACTGTTATCAATGATTTAAGAAATTCGTTATGATAGATTGGTTTATGAAGAGCACCTAGGATTTCATATGAACAAATGTATATTTTAGTTTCAGTAACCACAATGGATAGTAGAAAGATCTAGACAATAATTTAGAACTTCAGTGACTACAGCAGTAAAACAACCGAAGAAATTAAATTAGGATTTACACACTGAGTAACAGTTTATATCCAGATAGTTTGTGCTGATGCGTACAAATGAGACAAACCATAATTTAGATTGAAGTATTGAACTAAGCCTTATAGAAGAGTTTTGTTTGTTTTGTTTTGAGTTTTGTTGTTGTTGTTGTTTGGCTTGTTTTTGTTTTAATCCCCTTTACATTTTTATAGTATCTAATTCAGGTATGCACTCAGCAGAACTAGTCTACCAATATTAAATATTAAATAGTAACATGTCTTCTATAGCTAAAATCCCTCCCAGAAGAACCATAGGTGATAGAGGAAGGTCATAACTTCTGATAGAGGAAGGTGATAGAGGATGGTCATAACTTCTTGTCTTCCCAGAGGGGAACTCTCTCAGGTACTGGAGAGACACGTGCGAACAAATAAAATTCTATTAAATTAGAAAAGGTGGAAGTTGCTTGATGCAGTCATTACAACTACACATACTTATGCACCCAGTATTACTCAGTTCTTTCAAACATCATTCTTTATGTTACAACATATTTGAGCACATTAACCACTGGAACTGAAATTTTTCTTCCCTCATAATGGTAAGACAATATAATGTGCTAATTTGACTGGAATTACCTTTCACATTTAACTATAAAGGTTTTTGTCATACTTTGTGTTACCTGAGATAGCTTTTGATTTTTTTTTTTTTTTCTCCAGCATTTTCAGTAATAATTTAGTTTGCAAGTTCTAGACAATTTAATAACTCCTTGTATAAACTGATTCACACTAGAGCTACATTAAATATTCTTATCCTTTCATGGCTTTTATGACAACATCAAGAAACACACTTCACATCCAAGTTTTAATTGGTGATACACATGCAGTAAAAAAAAAAAAAAAAAAAAAAAAGGCATTTCATGTACTTGAAGATTGTTAGTACAAAGTAACATCACAGCCATCTTACATGAAAAGTGGATAATTACCTGCTAGATTAGCATTTTGGAACAACTCAGCAAACAGTCAAATGTGTGGTAGAGCTGGCACAAAAGAACTGCAACATGCAATTAGGAACAGAGAGGAGGGTGGGACCAAAGCAGCCAGCAAATTAGGCTAGTGTGGGACCTCAACATAGGTCTTGCAATGTGCAATTCTTAACAGCATTGCACATTGCAAGAGGAAATCCTATTGGTCAAAATCCATCTGGGCACATGCATACTGGTGAAAGATTACCTGCCTTCTAAAAGTTAGTATATGAAGCGTAAAAACAAAATAGATGTGTAGGTAGACAGAGAAAGATACGGGTAGACAGGTGGATGAGGAGTACAAAGAAGCAAGCGAATATTACTCACCACAGTAGGCAGTTGTCTCAGCATAACAGCTGCCTATGCATTGTCAAGTTAATCAAAGGCAAGGTGACAAAAAAGTTCTGAGGAAGATTTGAAGCAGGATAAAAAACGGGTTTAGTGTGAATTAGGAGCATGCTCTTTCCACGTGCAAGGGACAGTCATGTCAGAAGTAAGACTACTGAGAAAGAAAGCAGTGAACAATAATAGATGGGCAAAGAAAACAAGAGCTGACATCTGAACACCCTTTAAAATAAATACTTCAAGAAAGGCTCTAAGAAAAAGAGTAAAAGCTTTGTGTTTTGTAACACTAAGAAGGCATACCCAACAATAGGTAGGTGATTAGAGCAATAAGTTACAAAAATAACCTTTCACCAGTATTTTGAATAGCTTCTAGCTGGGTGAGATTGTATTTATCAAGACCAGAGAAAGATTCTGCAATTGCAAGGAATAAATTATGGCGCTGCACCTTTTATTGGGAAAGTCTGTACCTTGACATTACTTTCCAGATAGAGTTAGCTATATTCAAAATATTGCAGAAATGCAAAGATCCTGAAAGAGGGCAAAACTGAGGAATATGGGCTGTATGAGAATGTATTAGTTTGTCCAGAATGACTACAGCAAACAAATACAGATCAGAACATTTATTTAGGTGATTAGATATTGAAACGTGTCTGAAAGACAGGGAACACATTTAAGTTGGATGTAGATCCAGAGTAAAACTGAGTCATAAGCATGGAGCAGATCCTGAATTTATGTTCACAAATGTAATTGTCCAGATATTATGTACAAAGAGAAGACGGCAGGAAATAATTATGCTCAATTGCAAATCACCAGCATCCATACTGTGAAAGCCATCCATACTGTAGGAGAGCTTGGGCTATTAAGAGCTATTATATTGCTAAAATTCACTTTGGTAATCTAGTAGAAAGGTCACTGATTTTAATGAACTACTATCATGAAACAGACAAGGACCTAATGCTGATGAATGTATTTACTAAATAAATTTATTTACTAGAAAAAAACTATTGCCTTCAAAAATCTCAGTGAGAACAGAACTTCTTTTTCCTTTCTAAATGTGATTTTTCATATTTTTAAATAATTATGTACTGAAGGGATGATGCAAATATATATTTATACCTTTTGTTACTGTTCATAAACAGAGAACTTCATAGGGAATTGTTAGTATGGAAAAACATAATACATGCCTATAACGCAGAGAAAATGAAACACCCTTGTGCTGAAAGTACAGACATGTGACAAAAGAATCAAATTCTACAAGCTGAACAAAAGGTATTAATGACAGTTGGTTGTGTCAAACAAATCCACCTTACAGCTATCAAAAGATATGAGCTCCTTGAAAAAACAGGCACCACCAGGAAAATCAGTTAAAAGTCATACAAAAGGAACCAAGAAAGAATTTTTGTTAGAAATACATTAATTGTTGAAAAGAAAAAAATATTTGCACAGATATGCTTTGGTGTGAAACATGTTTTGGTGTGAAATATGCTTTTGGTGTGAAATATGCTTTTGTGAAAAATGCCTAATGCTCTATTTGTGTTAAATTTCTCCTGAATTCACGTACTGCCTTCTGCTTCAGAATAAATTTTCACCATCAAAAGCTGCATTTTCTGGGAAAAGTTATGAAGTTTTTACCCTCAGTGAAAACTTGTTATTTTTGTGTATCGTTTAGTATGAAATCAAAATAGTAAAACCCATGGGGTAATCCTTGAGAAATGAAATCCTTGAGAAAGTAGAGCTGCAGGACAAACCACAGAGCAAACTCAAGTCACCGCGGTAAAGGAGAAGCAGGCCGCAATGAAAACTGAACTATGAGCTGTGAGAAGATTATGGGGTTCTCCACCCTGACTCTTCAGGAAAAGTAAAGTAGCAAGGAAAGCAAGTATCAACAAAATGAACTGAGGGGTCAAACAAAGCAAACAAAAAAATCTTCAAGCAACCAGAAGCTAAAAGTTCAACTGTAGTTGTTCTGAGTGCAGTAGGTGTGGTTACCTTGGGCAAGCGCACAGAAGGCTAATCATCTTCAAATTCCAAAACTCAAAAGCTTATCATCTTCAAATTCCAAGAACTTTTGAAGTTAGATTGACTGAACTGGATATATCCCAAAATACAAAGGAGAATATTGTTGGAGTTTGCAGGGACATCATAGAATCATAGAATAGAATCACAGAATATCCTGAGTTGGAAGGGACCCACAAGGATCATCGAGTCCAACTCTTGGCTCCACACAGGACCACATAAAAATCAGACCTCATGTCTGAGAGTGCTCTGCAAATGCTTCTTGAACTCCATCAGCCTCAGGGCCGTGACTGGAACAGGCTCCTGTGTGGAGCCTGTTCCAGTGTTCAAGGTTACTCTCAGTGAAGACCCTTCTCCTAACATCCAACCTGAAGAACCTCCCTTCCTCCTTCACAAACCAGCCCACACCAGCAGACTGTGATACTGAGGAGGAAGGGTATTTCAAGTCAGCAGGGCATTAACTCCTGGAAGGGAGGAAAACAAAATAACAACAACAAAAGGACTAACAATAGAAAACACAAATGGGACTTAGTGTCAACAACAGATGACAACACAAAGGAGGATCTGACTCAGTCACCCCATGAAAAGCAGGAGGCCATCTGACCAGAAAGGACAAGTTATGGAAAATTTTATCTGATATGAAATAAACAGGAGTAGCATATGAATTTTCACGTCTGACAAATGCAGTGGGCTCCACAAAGGTAATGCTTTAGTGGCTGTGGTCCATACAGGTACCAGAAGCAATGGGAGTGAAGGCAGCAAGGTGCAGAAAGGTAACTATCCAAAGCAAGATTGTATCAAGCAGTAATCACTTCAGATTCACATTGGTTGCAATTATTATACAATTAAAGATAAGGATGGACAAATTCCACTTTCCTAAGAGGAGAAAAATCTTCCTTAAAATCGATATACAAAAGGAATGAGATGACAGACATACTCTGTGAATGTTTCCATGCAAATGTTAGAAAGCCAACAAGGCAAAATGAAGTGACACACCTGATTTTAAGTAGCAATTGATGTATCAGGCATCTCAAAAAACTTGGACAATGGAAGATATACCAGGATAAAAATTAAAGGATTTCTGTAATACATTGTGGGAAAAGAGAAACTCACTATAGGAAGATTTTACCTTAAAAAGAACAAATAAATGTGAAACAGGAGCAGTCAAAATAATAAAATGCTCTTAATGGAAATGATATAAATCATACTGAAGTATCAACTATATTAAATGTCCAGAATGGAAGCAAGGTATGGAAATGCAATTATTTTGAATGAATACACAAACTGATCTTCAACAATCATTAATTTTCTGTGCCCTTCATTGACTTTCTTAAATCTTTGCAGAACCAAGTGCCACAATCTGAAAAGTAGCTTTTCACATCACACAATATTACTTTCTGGTTCTGTAAAGGGATGTACATTTGTAACAAGCTTACATTTGTCATTTTGACTTTTATTATATATATGTATATGCATACTGAAATCTAATCCTATGGAATTTATTTTAAAATCCATAGAAGAAAGTATTTGTCAGAACTGAAAGCAACTCCACCAACTTCTCCCGGGGGGGGGGGGGGGGGGCGGATTCTGTGCCTCTATTCTCCTTCTGCCAAGGGGAAGTATGCAGTTGAGACATATCTCTTATCCCCTCCAACCCTCTTTTTCTTTTTTTTTTTTTTTTTTTTTTTTTTTAATTGTAGCATACATTAGAAGTATCAAATACCTTGAATGTATACATCTTTTTAGTATTGCACAAACATAAAAATTTCCTTGAGCAAACACTAACAATTATACCTCAGGGAACCTCACTACTCTGACAGAGAGACAGACAATATGCTACAAAACCTCAGATTAGGCTGCTGGATAGAACAAATATAGTGAACAGAAATGACAATATAGAATTTAAATTTTAATGTCAGATTCAAATAAAAATTCAGTTAACTTCATATATTCTTAATACTGCTTCCTGGAAATAAATCATCACTTATCTCTTTCAGATGTTCAGAGTACAAAAAATTTAACACAAATAAGAGCATCCATAAGTTATCAAAACTAACATAATATTCCTTTCCCAGTTCTTCCACTGCAATTCTGTACTATTCATACATTTACATACACATACTATATGCAAGTTTTTGTGGAAAAATAAGAAATCCAATGACATTTTCCTTCCTCAGATCTCAGACCTGAATAGGTATTTTCATATTTCCTCCTTCAGTTGATCATTTCCTGATGATAAGGGGCAGAAGTCAGATGATGATCTGAATTTTTAGATCTTTCAGCATTCTTCAGTATGACCATGGGTCTCATGCTTCAACTCTTTGGGAAATGCCAAAGTTGGGGAATCTAGTCCGAGGGGTTTCTCTTTGCACATGATGAATGTGAATGTATGACCAGACAGCAGCATTGGGAAAGTGGCCATACATTATGGGCCATCTCATTCTACTCTGCCTCCGCTCTTATTCGATGTGTATGTGGTGGATCCAGTTGCACCTTAGCCTGCATAAGTCTGTCAACTAATCTGATGACAGCACTTAGCCTTCTGCATCCTCTTTGAACACTGGTTTCACAGTGTTCACCGTTTGGGTTCACTGTTGCAAGCCTAATTAGGATGCTCAGTAATGGCAGGCTGGCAACCCCTATTTAAACAAGATGAAAATGAAGATTGATGAAATGGACAAGGAAGAAGTACATTCATCCCAAACTTAGCAATTGGCAATAACTTCCTAACACAAATGCTTTCATATTAAAGACAGTAATGTTCTCTCAGTAATGAAAGACCCGTGACCATAATAAGCCAAACTGAAATGTAAAGCACTTGGCTTGGAAGTAAAATTAAAAGCAAATCTGAAGGACAGAAGCATGAAAAAAAGGTCACAACTCTGCAGAGGGTGTAGGTATTTAAAAGACTGGTTTTATTCCAGCTTGGACTGAAACCCCAAAGTTTTGAAGTTCTGTGAAAGACTTTTCAGGGCCCAAATTCTCAGGTAGTCTGCCCAACTATCTTGGAAGCACAGACCAGAAAAAATACTTTTTTTTTTTTTTTTTTTTTTTTTCTTTTAAGTGGATCTGAGCTGTTAAAATCAATGAAGTGTTTCCAACATTTAACTCATTTACAGAACTGAAACCACAAACTTGATTCCCTAAATACTGATTCCAACAGCAATGTACTGCTGGTATGATTTCTACACTACAAGCACACTTTTTGGCTTATGCATGTTAGAGGAATATATGTAAAACAGAATATAAATAATACATGATTCCATTTTATAATTATTAATTTGCACTCACTAAAGTGAAGGCAAACTGTTGCCAAAAATAAAAATCGAAGAAGCACAAATCAGATCCACATTTAACTTGCTATCATGAGGATGCCCCACAGAATTAAAGTTCACAGGAGACATGAAGTGTGTTGCAACTTACACATTTTAAGTGCACAGCTGGTAAGTGTGTTTTGCAAGCTTTTCTGTGTGCTGATTTGCAAAATGTGGGTTGGACCTGCTACTTGGCTTTTCCAACACTAGCCAATGTGCTCAGCTATAAATTGCACAGTTCAAACCTGGCTGATGGTTGTCACATACTACTTCTTGCAAGTTGCCCAATTTAGTCTGACAGATAACCACAATGAGAAACAGCTGAGCATGCACTACCTACCCTCCAGACTACCATCAAACCTCATATGAGTCCAAACCATCTAAGAGCAATCAGAGAAACAGATCTTCATCAAGAATGCAGAGATGATTCAGATATTTTATAAACCACAGAATGGTTTATGGCCAGACTGAAACATTAAATCATGCTTTGAAGTGGACTAGGAACTACTGTACTGCTCAGATTTAAAGAAAGAGCTCAACATCAATATGGTCAGCTAAAGAGACAGAAGGTGACATTCTCTGCCCTTGACAGAATGTTGAAGTACCTGGAGAAGCTGTAACCCAAAGTACCCTAAGACGTCCACAAAATACATCTGTACCATGCTGTCAGTTGCAAATGCTGGAGATGTTATGAGCCTCAGCTGAAGAGTTGTCCGTGAACCAGGAATTTTGTAGACCTAGCAGCCCCTCTTCTCGGAGAGGGGAAAATTTCTATATTAAAGTGTCTATTTAAGAAATACGTATCTACCTTTGAAAGCTGCAAGGGGTCTCAGGACACATTATCTCTCTTTGTTCATACACGTGCAGGCAATTCAAATGCGACCTCTGTTTTAAGGGTATCATATGTGAAAAACTTTCAGTCTTCAGAGTACCCCAAAATGCCAACTACATTGTTTTTGCAAGTCTCTGCTTAAATCAGAGCTTGTGGGAAGCTGCTTCCAGCAGTGGTTTGATTGAAATTTGAGAAAGTTTGAATTACCACTTCCCATTCTCCATTCCCTCCCCTACATCCCCCCAGACTTCCTGTTCAATGCACTCTCCAACTGTCTTAGGAAGAGTTAAAAGGAGTTCCCGCCCTTGTGCCTCTATAACTAAGTGAACGCTGTACGTGAACTGTTCTTTAAGACTATTTCATTTACCAACTTGTAAAGAAAGTTGACAAAAAATCAGTCACTTCATTTAATCTCTTCTGAATTTGTGGTCCAGCTCTTCAGCAATGCCAGCTCAGAAGCCAGATGGAGCACGAAAGACCAGACAAAACAAACCTCTTTCCTCAATTAACACAGAAGGTTAATAGTATCACAATGCAGATTTCCATTTCCTCTTTTTCTTTCTCCCGGTGTTTTCATGTCCAGTCACTGATGCTTAAATTAAATTTTTCTGACAGCCTGAACTCCCATGCCTTATTTGCTCTGAATTATATAAACTTCCTTATGTATGGACGGATACGTATCCATTTTAAGATAAATACTGGTTCTGTTCCCAAGCAAATTTCATGTGCTTCTCAGGAATACCTTTCAAGAAACTCTAACAGTGTCGAGTATGATATCTCTTTTCTTCATACTGTTCGAGGAAACTGACCACTCTTCAACATTCAGCTTCAACAGTTACCATGTATCGCAGCCACTGTGAGAGCCAACTCGTGGGTCACCACTGAACGTGCCAGCAGCAAAAGGGTGCAGTCTAAATCCCAAAGAAGGGCACTGAGCACCTTTGTGGAAAGTCCTGCTATAGAGCATCCTGAAGAAGTAATATCATGGGATGCACCATCTACTTACTGTTTCATATTACCCTGTTTTCTTGTATTTATTAGGACAAATTTTCTGGCAACTTACACCAGATACTCTGGTTTAAGAAAAGGTTACCAACATCCCAAAGCTGGGTAATCTGTCACATACAAACTTTAGTACTTGTGTAATTAGCTTTTTCGTAATCAATGCTTAGAGTAGTACTGTTTTTTCCATTGAGTAGTCTGTTTTTTCTCTGCAGAATATATGTTTATCAACAGCTTCAGTAGTGGCTGCCTAGTCACTTGTAAGTAGACAGAAAATGAGTGAACCCTCCAAGGAAGCACAGGGCTCTTATTTAAAGATGAGTGGATGGCAAAGGAAACCAGCAGATAGCATGCTTTTACAAAATTAAAGTCATACTTTTTGCATCTACTCTTACAATCAGCAGAAGCAGCTGCTATTTTCATTTATGGAAATTTTGAGATGAATCACAACCATTAATTTATTTTCCATTTGAAATGAGAGCACCCTGGACAAAAACAAATCTTTTGAAATCATTTATAAATGAGCTAAATAATACAAGTCCCAACTAGGGAAATATGATGTTGGAAATTGAAAAATTAGTGTTGCCTAATACAGAAATCAGCTCTTGATAGCCACAGTCCACATCTTAAGCTCTGTGGAGACCACAAAGTCAGCTACTGTCTGCTAAGTACTTCCAAACTAGCATAAATTATCTTAACAACAGCCTTTAAAAATATCACTGCTGATTATGAAGTATCCACAAAAACATGCTCAATCTTGAGGTTCCCATTCTTACAGCAGTTGTTTTTAATGATGTAACTATTTTTTTTTTATATTTTTTTTATTTTTTATTAGTGTACGGCTAATCTATTTGCAGATAATTATCCAGTTCGGTTCAGCAAGTTTTAAATAATTTAAATCAATGCAAAATTGCTGATGTATAAGTGGCAAAAAATACTACAACCAGATTAAAACTATAACATACACTCTGAAAAACAGTGAAAATGTGGGAGATCCTACTCAGCTAAATATCCTAAGTAAATTACAAGCGAACACTAAAATAGGGGCGATTTTTTTTTTTTTTTTTTTTTTCTGTAGAACAAAATAATGGTATAATTTCATCATTATCACATGGAAAACTTTTAAAATAGAAGAACTAATGACTATTAGTTCTCCTCAATTCAGTCTAACAGATGGACAAAATCATTTAGATATTGATTATGAGTCAATTGTGCTTCGGGGTTAGAAACATTCAATGCTATATTATCATGTAACTTGGAAATTAGTTATATTTCAAGGCAGCCTAGGTAGGCTAATGCACTGCTATGCCTCCATTTACTGGTGAAAAGGAAGGAGGTAGAGCAGCTCTGCCAGTCAGGAAACATGACTTTGGAAGAAGAATTGGATTAGAAATAGTTTTGTCAAATCTTATCACCCCCTTTAAGTTAATCCTCTCTAGCTGTCATTTTACTTCAAAAAGGCACTCAACCTGTGGCCGTCAACTACATATTAGTTTTGCAGATGTTCAGAGTGGGCTTTTTATAACACCTACAAGAATCAGACAGCCACACTCAGCTCCGTGGAAAATAACATCCTTTAATATACTGACTGTCTCTATCAATGTGCATATAATAGCTTTGTTACATTGTTTCATTAATGTGTTTTATAGCTTTCCCCCCTTTTTTTATTTAAATAATTCTGTTTGGCTGGTTGAAGCAATTTGCTCTCCATGGCAAGACATTTGTCTCACGAGGAACACAACAGAGGTGTTTATAGTGAAGCTATAAAAGCAGGGAGGAAGGATAAGCAGTAACCAAGACTATCAGATCCAATTAAAATCTCTGGTATAATAAAAGCAGAATATAATCAACTGTGATAGCAATTTAAGAAAGCAGGAGAAATAAGAGCCAACCCAATCAGAAAAAAAAAAGTTATTAGTTATTAGATCTTTAAAAATTAAGGGAGCTCAGCCACTCAATTATTTATTTTAGTCAAGAGAACAGCACACTCAGCAACAAGCAAGGTCCCTAAGAAGAGAATGGCAATGAGTAAGTCATTAAATGCCATGTACATTAACAGAAAGAAATTTATAGGAACGCATAACCAAACAGTTGTCTGCACAACAGCAAATAAGTTGCTCATAAAGTAAATCTTACATCTTCTACTCAGTATTTAAATGCAAAAGCTTTTCTTTTTTTTTTTTTTTTTTTTTTTTTTTTTGTGAGATGAAATCACTAGCAGTTCATCCATAGGTTTTCTCAACATTTGCAATAAATTACTTATGAAACTGTAATGAAACTAGACTCGTGAATTGTAATGTACTCAGACTGGTGAATCTGGATTGAAACTTACAGTTTGGGATAGAAGCAGAATTAGGGATAGATGAAGAGATGAAGATCATTAGTTGGTTCTAAAATTTCAAGTAGAAAGGTTCAAATCAAGACTACAGGTCAAAGTTTACATCCAGCAGGGAGTTTGTTTTTCTTGTTTTACTACACTGAAGGATGAGGCATTTTAATGTGTAACTACTAAAATGTTGATAGTGTAAATATTTGTATCAATAACAAGACACAGAACAATTACGGTCATGCACATTGTTAAGCACACATCTATATAATTAATATATGTGGGTTTTGTTTGTTTTTATTAATGAAATAAGTTCTGCTTTTAGAAACCAAATAATACACTACAGGTTTTGCTGTTGGCAGAGAGGTAGATCTGATTTAGATCTTGCAACTTTGCTGTCCTCTGGTACAGGACAAAAACCAGCCTCAAGTCAATAATCTATAATAAATATTGTGTCATTAAACACAACCACACATCATGTTACAATAAACAGTGAAAAAATGGAAGAAAATCCAGAAAGAAGATAAATGCCGAAATAAGCAGGTTGGAGAAGGTGACCCCCAGAGGTCCCTTTCAACCTCAGCCGCACTGTGATGCATTATAAAATAAACAAATGCTCCAGTTCATTTGGCTTTTGACAGACCCTTCACTGAGGCTCTCCTTGTACCATTGGAGACACAGAAAAACTTATAAAGCATAGGCTACTACGGTATATTAGACTTATAACATCAGGCAGGCTTTTGTCTCACTTTTCACATCACATAAATATGGGAGGCATAGCTGGTTGCAAGATAAGCATGCCTGTGTTCTGGTTCTCCCTAGCTGCTCTGATTATCAATTCTAATTAAGAAACAGGAGCAACATGCAGCCAACCCAAACGTACCAGCTGAGCTCTACCCTACTGATGCACTACCTTACTTTTCAGGAACAGCAAGGTAAAACCCTAGATCTAAAATCCGTATCAGTGCAAAGGATGTGCAGATGGCTGCCTGCTCCATGTTATTCTTTAAGGCAGATCTAGACTCTCTGTGTTGGAATAGAAACAACACAAATGTTTTCTCTTCAATTTAGATAGTAAAATCATATTAGGTACAGCATGCTGCCCTCAAGTATCCCATCACTACACTGTGAACCTTAATTTCACTCTCATCCTGATGTTTTACTGAAAATACAGAAACAGAATGGATTGCTTCAGGTTATGGTCATGGTGACGATGCATGTGATACAAATCCCTTTGAAGATAACTTATTTCAGCGCTGAAACTTTTTTCTCTCTCATTTGCCTGTGATTAAAATGTCTCATCTTTAAACTTGTGCCTATGGCAAGCAGCTGCATAGAAAAGCTGTATCAACATCACTACATTCATCAAGAATTGGCAAATGACAGCAGAATCACATCTGATCATTCATCAGCTGAATGGCCTATAGTAAAGGCTGAAAGAGCATAAAAAGTCTGGAAATTGGACTAAACAGTAAATCCAAGATTTTCTCAGATTTTAACTGAAATGTGAAAATCTGGAAACCTCAAGGACCCCTGCTTCCCTTCTTGCAGGTTAAAAAAAAAAAAAAAAAAGTCTTCTGCTACATTTAAAGGATGAAAGTTTCGACATGTTCAGCATGCTGAACAGTAAAGGGATTTGGAAGACCCTAAGAACTAAAAAAATCCTTTAAGCCTCTAGCTCAGTTTGCAGCTATATATTCTGTGTTTAATACTACAGAAAGAACAAAACAAAAACAAAGAAGAACATATTTAATTAGATTGTCAGTAACAGCAAATTACAGTGGGGCATGCTGAATGGGATTTTTTTTTTTTCACCACAGGCTGTGACATAGAGAATGGATTCCCAAAAAAACAAGTGCTCTTGAGGAGAGTGCTGGTCTAACAAACTCAAACACACTTTGAAAAAACAAATTGTTGAGAAATAAAACCTTAAAGAATAGAGCATTCAGCTTGCTTACAAGAAAACATATAGCAGAAAACATAGTCACTGACAGTGTGAGATTTGGTTTCAGCCTCTAAAGATCATCTCTTCTAGCAAAACTGAATATCTGTCAGCAGATCAGGGTCTCAAATTTTAAAGATTCTAAAGAGGCATCCGTGGCAAACAGTAGCTAACAGCTGATCTACAAGTTCAGCTGTGCCACAAACAGGCAAGGTACCACCTAGCACATGCAATTAAAGAATGCACTAGAAGATAATGCCTTCTTCAGAGCTGGTTATATGTACTTGATATTTACCTGGAATCTTCCATATTCTCTGATGTATGTAATCCATTCATGATTGAACAAACACCATTACCATTTGCTCCCACAGAAAACCACCAGAATTTGGCAACAGATTTGAGTGGAAGTAGCATCCAGATCCACCACTCTGATCCTTATCTTCTATTTCCAGCTGAATTCCCTTCATCTCTTAACTACACATCACATTTTTCTCTACTTTTCTTCATTAATAAAAAGAACAAAACACAGCCAAACTCCGAAGTAACATGTAAAACTCGATGAGAACAGCATCACAGAAAATGATTTTTAAAAAGAGAGAGAGAGAGAGAGAGGTCCATAGACCTTGAACACACAAAGGCTGAGTAAACCTTGAGGATAAGAAGTTGGATACTCTCCTAATTCACAGTAGATGAGTTGCTTAAAGAAATAAGCCTGCTTAGAGAGCTATGTAACACTAAAGCAAATCCCCATCTTGATCTAAAAATCTGATTTGCTCCATGATCAGATCTGAAGTTGAAATCTGGTAAAACCATGTCACTACATCAGAAAAGCTTTATTTTTTTGAAATATTTAAGTTTAAAATTTCCTAGTATTTCCAACAGGTGACATGATAAAAAGCAGGACACTTGCCACAAGGAACCATGTAATTTCAGAGAATAAATATTACTACTCATTCTATTCACAGTAACCATTAGAAAAAAAAATAACACAGTGAAGGTTCAGTAACAACTCATTTTAAAATTATATTTGCTCTATAAAGGTTCATTTTTCTCTTTCACTTGCATACTACTTCACTTGCATGACAAGTGGTTTGGAAGTGTTTTCACCTGTTTCTGAAAGAGGTCACTGCCCTTCTCACACATGGCCCTCACTTTGCAAAGCAGGCTCAACATGAGAGTGGTTTCCCTCTGCCCTTTCCTAAAGGTTTTGAATGGTTGTTTTGAAATGCCTTCCCAGCAAGGCTGGCATGGGGACAGAATTTTGCTTGTCCCAGAGCCTCTGCTCTTTTGATAAAGTGTCAGGTGATTTTTTAATCTTTTCTTCTAACACTTGACGCTGGATTTTTGCCCTTTCGCTGAGCTTGCAGGGACATCCTGTTCCTCTTCCTCTTCCCCCATACAGCTTTTCACATCCTGGAAGTTCATCACAGTTTAGAAGAACACAAGCAAAAATAATAAATAAAATAAAAAGCAAACAAGTAGCATCACTGTTCACATCAGTCACCAGCACTACTGTAGCATAACAATTTTTGCCTGAAAGGGTTGGTCGTATGCTCTTCAGCAATCAGAGAAGTTTGGACAGGAGTATTTTGCTTCATGTATGGGACCTAGATAATTATTTGTGGGTACATAGATACCTTACCCATCTGAAAACTGAGCAAGTCACTGCTAGATCCCTGGCATAGGATTTTTCCAGATTCTTCCACAAACTCTTCTGGGGAGTAGTCCCTATCACTGCTAGCTCCATGCATTCCTAGTCTGGAGCCCCACAAATATCACTGTTTGAGCAGAATCTCTCTCCATCCTCTGGGCTCAAAGCAATGAAGGACATTGGAGAATTTGGCTGGTCTCTCCCTCTCTCATTATATTAATCCTACAGCCAAAAAGGAGCAAGAGATACCTCTCCACTTCCCAGGTGTCCCCGCGTTTTCTTGCCCCACAGAGGGCAAATTAATATGCAACTCTTTCTTTCTTTTTTTTTTTTTTTTTTTTAATCTCCATAGTCAGAACAGTGTGTTTACATCCTAGTCTCCATTTTCTTGTGTATACAAGCAAAGATCTCATCTCTGCAAGCTCCAGAGATATAAAAGCTGGAGAGAAAGAAGGGATCAGCTAAGACCCAACACAAAAGGCAATGCTTCTTAAATCAAACGAACAAAATACCAACAAAACGAAATAGAAAGCTCAAACCCAGCACGCTCTTATTTAAAAATAAATATTTCAATGAGTCAGAGCAAAGATAAATTCTACCACAAGGAATCTCTGATTTGCAGACTGCCTATTTACACAAGCTTCTGTCTATTTACCCTGGAAAAGTTGTTACTTGCATAGTAATCAAGCCCACGCTTACTACAGCTGTTGCAGAGTGAATGAACCCTCTTCTCAGCTAAACAATGAGGGGGTTCAGCCAAATCAGTCATCCAAGAAGAAGGGACTGAGAAGCAGAGAGTGTGTGATGCCTAGGGAGAGAGGCTGACATCTTACTAGGCAACTTAAATGCATCTCCTGGGCAGAAAAGCCATAAAACATATTTAAACAAATTGAAAATGTATATATATATATAAATAAAAAATAAGGCTTTTCTACATATGCATTTGTTACTTATTAACTACATGTTTTATGTTCTAATTCCACTGCGTTAAGCTGAATTATGAGGTTAGACTGATCAGGCACAAGGAACACTCTGGAATAAGCATGTCCACACTTGGATTGTGTAGGAATTAAGTCTTAACCCATTGGCAATCCATATGCTTCATCACTTCTTTGCCCATAAGGTACAGCTTCTGCTTCAACTGCAAATTAACAGATTTTGACTATCCATTGGCAAAAGTATCCCAGCAAATTTCTTCTTGCACAGGCACTGATTTGGGGATGCAACTGTTGTGAAGTGCAGTTTTGATCCCCCACATCAACAGAAACAAAGTACATGTAGTACTGCACTTCCATTTGTGTAACTCCTGCTGAGAGGCTTTCACTGCCAGTTTTACCAGCCACACATCATACCCCAAATAAATGCTGGCAAAACCTCTAATGTAGCATCTGATACAAGACTCTCTGTTTGAACCTTACTCACAAAAGAGAATGACCTTTCCCGATAGTCATACCAGGAAAGGAGAAATCACAGTCTTATTTTATTTTAGAGTGGCCAATGCCAAAGTGAGAACATCAAAAGAAATTGCTTACATTCTTGGCAATACATAAACAGGGTTTGAACATTATTTTAGTTATGTAGTTTTTATTTATTTTTTAACATTTTAAAAGCTCTGTGCCTGCAACCTCACAAGATGACAATGACTTTCTTATTATGTTTTTTTTTTTTTTTTTTTGGTAAAAATAAATGATGCTAAAGCAAATTTGTTTTCTTTAAAAGACTGTTTTTCTTTATGAACAACATAGGAATTTTTGTCTCACTGAGTTATTGTACTTAAGAGCCCTGAATCCTTCTGCTTTCAGGTTGAAGTATGAAATATCTAACAGTGCCACTTGTTGAAAAATAAGACATTTGTGACTTGGGTGATAAAAACAGTGCAGAACAATCTATAACATTCACACAAATTGTTTACATCTTATAAGGCACTGCAAACGTTTGGATAGTGCAGCAAATCCTCATCATTCAAAATTAGCAAGCTTGAGTGTGTAATGAGGACAGCAGAATGCCTAGCCAAGAAAAAAAAAAAAAAAAAAAAAAAAAAAACTATCCCCCAAAACTTTTCTAAGTAATATTCCTAGAAGTCTTTTAGTTGAGACTGCATACACACAGTTTTTGAGCCTGAATTTCTGAACACCTACATAGTGGAAAAGTTTAAAAGTAATTAAAAATAATAATTAAAAAAAAAGAAGTTACAAATATATCCAAAGGGAAATTATTGTAACAGAGTAAACACACATTAAATAAATAAATAAATAAACTGAAGAAATATCAGCGTGGTGTAAAGAGAACTACGCCACACATTTAAAAGATAAATTATGCAAGTCATAGCCAAATGCTCTGCACAAATCTTCTGTCTCTAAATCATGATGAGATTTTTGAAAACTGTGCATGCTGCCTGCCATTTTTGTTTAAATACGTAGGCAGAACATTAGCTTATTGTCTAACATTCCTCAGTTAGATGCAATCCTTCATGTGTTCGACTACCTTACTACTACTCAGTTGTAAACAACAAATAAACAACAAATCATTATCAAACATTATTTTCTATAAAAGATGAAGTGCCCCTCAAGTAAACAGGTTTTACCCACAGGTGCATATGCTATATAACTAAAAAAATATAAATCGATAAACTATAAAACTGTCAGCTGTAAAGTTGGCTTTTTTTTTTTTTTTTTTTTTTTTTTTTTTAAGCAGTGGACACAAAGAGAAAGGAAATCACAGTACAATACCCATAAGCTTGAAAAAAGAAGCTGGAGGGCTAATTCTTCCGTGTATTCCCTAACTGCTTTTCTGCATGCAGAATGTAGTTATATTGCTTTGTAGGCACATTTACTGGCGTAAAAAGATACCCATACACGATAATCTTTAAAGAGAGGATATATATGTATATTTTAATAAATAGAAATAAATTGAATCTTTTGACAAACAGTTGCTGACTTTATAAGCAGAGTAAGAAGTTACCACTGCTGAACACATACCTCTGTTATGAATGACTTGGCTGTCGAGGGGTTCATCACAAGAATAGCCCGTCTCAGAGTGTCCCGGTAGCGGTTCAGTTCTTCTATTCGCATAGTGGCAAAGAGCCCTGTGATCATTTTATTGATGTTGTTTTCTACTTTCTGCAATGCTACATCCATTCCCTGCTGAGATACTTTGTCCAAAAACTCTTGTATTCCACGGATATCTAGGAAAATCAAAAGCCAAGCAAGATGTTAATTAGTAAGTGGAATAAAAGACCCAAAAAGCCATTCAGCTTCCCTCACAAAAATGTTTTGTTCAGTATCAGGTAGACCCCTCTGGGCTTTAACTTAAAATTCACTGGAGCTGTTCCCTGAGCTATGCTTGTGGCATTCCTTACAGTACTAAAACACAGGAAACAATGGCTACACACCAGCTCCTGTCCAAAAGAACCACTAAAAATCAAACCAATAAATATTTCTAGCAACTTTCCTAATTTGGTCAGTCAATCATCTTGCTAGTTCCATAAAGGATTTTCATGCTAAAATCCCTAAGTAGCTGTGAAACTTAGATGACTGCAACTTATAGTGCTTCCTCTGAGTAAGGGTTGTCATAGGCACTTGGAAGTGGGAGGAGGGGGGAAAAAAGTAGATTCTTTTTGTTGCTGGACTCAGAGTTATGTTACCCACAGCAACATGACGTAGCTTCAACTAAGTGAAGCTCTTTAATAAGTCTTAATGTCATTCTAAATTGCAGAGTTTATTTCCCTGAAAAACAAAACAAAAGGCAGACATAGTTGCAATGGTACTGCCTGCTCCAGTCTGATGCTGCCACCACTGGCTGAATTTAGGTCTTCCATAGCCAACTGCTCCAGCAGAGCCTTCTGACTCATGCCAAGTAAATCCTTCTTTAAAAGTGAGTCAGAAAGGGAGAACTGGTCCACAAAATACTAAGTATTTTCACCACTACCACCACCTTGTAATATGTTTAATGTTCCCTGGACAGAAATGGCTGGGTGCTCTCACACTGAGATGCTACCCTCTGGCTGGCTGAAGCCTTTTCCATTACTGAATTTCATATCTAAGAGCAAAAAGGGGTTGTTTTGGTTTTCTCCTTCCTTTGAATGGCTTTACTGAAGTAAAAACTAGAATCTTCCAATTTAAAATCACTTGATGACTTCCCAAGCCACAGCAGGATCTGCTGGGCCCCAGAAAAATTCCCACTCCTCACCTTCTGACTCATATTCACCACTGTAGTTTCTAATTTTTTTTTTTTATGTAACCAAGCCACCAGCTCCCTGATATGCAGTCACTCAGACCCGCTCTCCCAGAGGACAAAACAGAATGTCCTTCCCTCCCTGTGCATCAGCCTCCCGCAGACCAACCTGATCCCATTTAGAGAATGGGATCAGAGCCTGAGAGACAACATGACAGATACTGTTGGGCACAGGCATAGGGGCGTGGTATTCGGTCCCATCCCTGGAGGACTGCAGTCCCTGCTCTGCCTCCCTCCTACAGCCAAGATGCTCTACCAGTGCCTTGTCTGGATCACTCACTTCCCAGGGAAAGGTCACTCCTGAGGCCACAGGCTGATCACACCTCTTTCTTCAGGAAATGTCTAGCACTTGAGCAGGCTTCCAACTAGATTGTCGTGAGTGCTTGGTTGCTCTCCTCCTCTCCTATCTTCTCCCACTCCCTTGTTGATTTAATCATACTATGGAATGGGGAACCTAAAAAGCATTTATGCTACAGTGAACTCTATAGATATGGGAGGGCTGCAAAAGGTTGGAACATCAGAGTAGACTGGAGGGATGCCTGAACACGGCAGGCTGTGAGCCCCAGAAGAGATGTTACACAAACAGCCACAAGCTCAAGCAGGAAAGGGCTCTCAGATGACCCTCAGGGTGGCCTATTTTGCAGGAGCTCAAAGTGACACCATGCTGGCACATTGTGATAACAGCTCAGGGCAGCCCCTCGACAAAGCACAGAGAATAGCAGAGCACATTGCTGTTGTTTTACTTTATCAGGACTGCAGTAACTATATTCTCATAGGAGTACATTGACAGGCAACAGCCTTTAGAGGGACAGAAGTCCATTTTAAGACTAGAAGAAATAATGAAAATCAGCCCTTATGAGTAAAATATTGTGAGAACACCTTTTAAATACCTTCCCCCAAAGCTGCCTAGATCCCAGGAACCTCCCCTAGCCTTTGAGACAGCCAGCAGTACTCCCAGTGCTCTGCTGCTGTGTCAGTCCTGTGGATGCACACAAGGTCTGGGCCGCAGGGGAGGATTAGTTGTGTCCCCACTCCTCGCCCCCAGCAAAGCATCCACAACATGGCAGGCATGCAAAGATTAGGGAGGTTTCACATGTGGATTTAGCATGGAAAATGCGACTGGGAAAGTACAAGAGCAGAGCAGCTAAGGCCTGGCCGGTGACCACGGCAGAACACTACATGGTCTGAGGAGTCTAACTGTAACACTCCCACATCCAGACATGGCGAGCCTGTGGGGAAAGGCTGAAAATTTCTGAGCTAGAAGTCTCTATGTTGACTGCTGGAAGAACTTTACTAAAACTAAAGGCAAGCTTTCCTTTTTTTTTTTTTGCCAAACTTAGTCAATGCTCTCTCTATTTACCTATGCGTTTATAGGGGGGGGGCCCCCCCCCCAAGGCAATGCACTCTGAAGTTTAAAGGTGCTAACAAACACAGGTGATGTTGCCATTTGATTTCAGGCTTGGGCAAAATGAAGTGACTGAGAGGTTCTGGGTTTCAGACAAATCCAATGGCATAGTCAAAAAGATCTGAGGCGTAGACATTCCCATCTTGATCCATTTATTTTTGGCAATAAAGAGTAGCGTGAGGAAAATAAAGCTCAGCCTCCACAGTAAAAAAATAAAAAAGTCTGCAGAGATGTTCCAGCTAAAGAGCATTACAAGCAGGCACCCAAGCAGCCATCAGGCAACAGATTCCCAAAGCTTCCAGATATGAAGACCTGGCCATATAACAGCTTAGAGCCAAAGTGCCCACAAGAATAATTCAACAGCCTTAGTCTTATAAGTGAGCCTTCCACCACCAGAAAGTTGGGTCTCTTGCCTAGAGCTCTAAAATACTGCAAACTGGACAGAAATTTAGGCTAGAAACAGCATTCAGCACAGCAACACCAGCCTTCAGAGACCGCCAAAACACCAGTATTACTAAAGTATTACACTTCAAGAATAGTTTAAACACAAATAAAATACATGCTTATCCTAAAAATAAAGTTCTATAAGAGAATCAGATACTAATTACAGGTTCTATTTAATATCTAAATCAGGAAAATTAAAATCAGTCTAATCAGAGATGTTAGATATTTTTTTGGCACTTTGAACACCAACTTAAGAAACAACAAGTTTATTTGAACGGCTACAAACATGCTTCGATTTATGCAAATGATAAAATAACTTATTTAAAATAACTTCTTTCCACTTTAACACCTTCATTCTGAAGTTCCTGGGGCTCACCCACTCCGTGAATTATTCAACATCCAGACAAATGGAGTAAGAACTGGATTAAAAACTCTCGGAAATTAATTTCGTAGTGAAGCCTTTTTTAAAATTTAAATTCTATAGCATAAACCCACATATCCTTCTCTGTTACCGGAAGATGGAACACAAATACCCAAGTTTTATTTGTCCTTTCAAAACAAGAACATTGCACTTGATCATAATTTATAAACATGCTAGAATTATTATCTGATATTCTGTATAATGTGTTGTCCCAGAAACCAGATTATAGGGTCAAATTGTTTTATTTGCCATGAATATCTGTGAATATAAACATTGAGGCAACTATACTGAATGTCCATTGAGTGAAGGGACAAAAGTGACAGAGGCCCAGTAATATTCTGAAGTTCTGCATTTGTCAGGTGATCATTCTAACAGTGTAGTACTTGTGTAGTACTTGTAGTGCTTGTAGGAAAACAGTAGTGTCCTGATGGAAAGGACACCAAATCATGTTGCATAAAACTTCTTTAATTGTTCTGCCATTGGCACTGATAAAACACAATTCTGAGGACAGGAAGCAAATACAGACTCTGCTTTACTTCAGCCTACCCAGTAGAAAAATGGAGATACTGGTGATGCTCACCTGCTGCTGTGAAACAGCAGAGAGCACAAAAACACCCTGCTATCTAAATGCTATTTAAATCACGATGGTACTTCCAATATTTCATCAGCAAGTCACTAGCAATGATCATATTCAAAGCGTATGCCAAAGAACAGATGCTACCACTGAATGGGCAGCATTATCTTTCCTGCGTGGATTGTCTGAAAGTGGCACATTTCCACACTGCACTGTGGAATCATCTTTCTAATAGATAAACTCCTTCTGCAGAAAAATCTGGCAAGCAACCTGTGGCACAGATGGCTCCACTGCGGGGAGACAGAACTGTTCATGTCTGGAACACAGGTGTTTCTCGCCCTGAATTTGCTAGCCAACCTGTTGCCCAGCCAGGAGACACATTTCTATTTTCTATGTAAATCAGATGAATCACAGCCATTTCCAGAAATGCAGAAAAGCTGTCCATTATCACCAGTATTAATTACTCTCCTTACTGATTAAAGTCAACATTACCGTAGAGAAACAGACTGATGCTAAAGCCAAAGCTACCTCCTCCCCCTTCCATCTCAGTGTCATTGATAGTCAAATTACTTTTTCTGTGTTTTACTGTATAGCCATCACTTCAACTCTACACACGCATGCACAAGAACATAGTACCATTCTGCAATCAGATATTCAGCATCAGCTATAAGAGTTAAACCTGGCTGGAAATTGAAAAGAAACATTACCAAATATTCTCCTTTTCAGACAACATTGTGTATGATGTCAGACACTGTAAAGTTTGCTTGGGATGTTTAACAAACAAGGAAGCAAAATTTATTTTTTGTGGGTGAGTTTAAGATCCATGGCCTCCTACTCTCTGAAGATGTGACTGATACATTCAAATGCCACTTGACGAGTCAAGCTGAGATGTGAATCCAGATGCCAGCTTTACCACAGGTTCAGTCATGACTGTGTCAGTTAATGAGGACATGACCTATGAAAGTTCAGAGCAAATGAAATACAAGCACCTAAACCCATACAGTCTGTTCATTGAACATCTTTTGGGTACATGAGAGAGACCATAAGATACAGGTAAGCATCTTAAATGCTACTGCAGGGCTTACTCAGAGCAGAGTTAAGCATCCTTCGAACTATGGGTCTGACACCTAAATCTTAAGTGCCCAACCTGGCAGGAACACTCAGACCTCACCTAGCAAAAACAGTAGCACCATTTAATGGAAAGCTTGGCAGTTTTATGGTAGGAAATATGCACAAGCAGCTAGATAGGGTAAAGCAGCCAGTATTTTCAGTAGATCATGATGATTTAAAGTCCAGAGCTTTCCTTGACACCAGATTTACATGGGCTGTGTCTTGGCTCTTTTTATTGACGTCGCTATATATGTGATACACCTGAAACAAGGTGATTCCTGACTTCCACTGCCTGATCTTAGTTTCAAAAAACAAAACTTGCTCTTCTCACAAGTTTCTTCACTGCAGGATCGCACAAGTTACCTCTTGTATTTCTGTTTCACTGCCAATTTCATAGGGAGCAAGTCCCTTGTTCTGTCTTGAGGAAAAATTAATGATTAGTACACCCTAGATTGAGATAGGCTGAGGCTAAGGTACCTCATACAGAAAAAGCAGTTTTTGTATGTAAAAGTAAAGCTTTTGTAATCCATACAAAAAAAAATCTTTAAAAATATTTTTTCACATCATGCTATAGCCAAAAGAGAAAGATGGCACTAGTCACCAACAGCAAAAAACTAATCCATCCACTTTTATCATCGTATACCACCTAAATTACAAGGCACTCACTGTTGCTGAGCATTTTGGTTATCTCCAACTTGGTTTACAATCATTAGCTCATCCTCCCTTTGATACCATTTTAGATCTGAGAACATTTTCCTTGCAGTACCCAGATGATAAATTCCATCTGATTCAACTGTGGCAGTAAAGGTGAATGCACCTGTCATAAATATTCACTGGCTGATTTACACAAAAGACCACTTTATTTGTACAGTTGATGAGAAAAGCCATTGTATAACAAATGGCACTGTTCAAATTCTTATCAAGAAAGCTTTGTAAGTTGAGAGCAGTGATTCTTCCTTACACAATGATGGCTAACATGACAGCAACTATTAATTATGGAAATGCACTGCACACGAGGGAGACGTGCAGCCCTGGCTGGACTGTGACACCACTCTTCTTAAAGCCTTAAGCAAAGATTTCACATTCCTGCATTTGTGTTTATGTTTATTAACATGCTTAAGGTCTAAACTAAGAAAAACAACAGTTTAACATGATGATTCAATAACAGTCCTTCATCCTACTTTAATAGCAGTGAAATTCCCTCTCATTAGTCAGGTTATATGTAATTCAGTGAACCTCCAAAGTGAAAGAAACAAAAATAAACAAATAAAAACCAAGCACCTACTGTGGTGGTTTTATTCAGTTGGGCAGCCAAGCTCCACCACAACCACTCTCTCACTCCCCCTCCTCAAAGGGAAGGGGGAGAAAATATGACACAAATGGCTCAAGGGCTGAGATAAGGACAGGGAGATTGCTCAACAATTATTGTGATGGGTAAAACAGATTCAGAGGAGATTAGTAAGATTTGTTGCCTATTACTAGCAAGCTAGAGAAGAGAGAAACTAATGAAAGAAACCAAAAACTCCTTTCCCCCATCCACCCTTTTCTAGCTCTTCCATAGGTCTGGCCCGGGGTCTGC
This sequence comes from Heteronetta atricapilla, assembly GCA_011075105.1. Lineage (NCBI taxonomy): Eukaryota > Metazoa > Chordata > Aves > Anseriformes > Anatidae > Heteronetta > Heteronetta atricapilla. The sequence continues at coordinate 26,495,836 of CM021734.1, read as the reverse complement.
TCCTGCGGGGGCTCTCCATGGGCCGCAGCCTCCTCCAGGCCACATCCACCTGCTTCACCGGGGGCTCCTCCACGGGCTGCAGTGTGGAGATCTGCTCCGTGTGGGACCCATGGGCTGCAGGGGGACAGCCTGCTCCACCAGGGGCCTCTCCACAGCCCACAGGTGAACTTCTGTTCCAGCACCTGGAGCACCTCCTGCCCTCCTTCACCAACCTCGGTGTCTAAACGGCTGTTTCTCACTCTTCTTGCTCTCCCAGCTGCAATGTAGCAGCAGATTTTTTTGCCTTTCTTAAATCTGCTCTCCCAGGGGCACAAACAACATCACTTATTGGCCCAGCTCTAGCCAGCGACTTACAGAAGCCATCCCTATTGCCCCCTGTTACCAAAACCTTGCCACGTAAACCCACTACACCTACATAGCACTCTCATTGCTTTGTATCTTTGGGAACTGAGCACTAGCTCCAACTCATTATAAATACATTTAAGCTCAAATGCATAATTATATGTGGAATTTCACTTATATTACCAAAATTTTGAGAACATAACAAGTAGAGATTATATTTCTCAGGGAAAGCTGAAAATGTATAAATGGTAAGAGTGATTTTCTTCCTCCCTCGCTTGCAACTTTCTGAACTTTCACACATACAAAAAAAAAAAAAAAAAGAATAGAATATGTTTCAAATTTCTTAATATAAACCAGTTGAGAAAAAGGAAGAAAAATAAACACTGTATTGTTTTTTTCTAAATATGTTTCCATATCAAACCATAAGAAGAGCATGTAACACTAATTTTGTTGTTTGATATGAACTATTGTGGCACTACTGAACTGCCTAGGAAATCTTTATTTTAAGGGTCCTCCGACTATACCATTCACATTAGTTTCTTTTTGTTTCATGGCATACTTCAATTATTAAAGATTACACTTCACACAAGGAAAATCAATACAGACAATCTCAAGAAGCCAAACCAATATTGCAGGAGAGATGCTAACTTTCGTAGTTTTCAAATCCTGCAAGACTGAAGTTTCCAACCTTGCTGATGACTGACACAAGATTTTTCCTTTGAGTTTCTCAGCTTTTAACTGTGAAGTAAAAAAAGAAAAAAAAAAAAAAAAAAAAAAAAAAAGATAAAATAGATAAATAAAATTGAAGCTATTGAAGCTAGAACTAATCCTTAAGAGTATCAGCTGCTACCTTAGGTTTTTGAAAATAGAAAGGGAGCCAGATTGTGATCACTCCTCACTCACAGAGGCTGACAATCCAATAAATTCCACAATCACATACTTTTGACTGCATAACTTGCTTTCTACCTCTTCGATCAAATTCTTTCTGACTACAGTTTGCATTAGAGATTTCCAAAAGGCCTCTAGTAGTTTTCTTTGAGTAAAACATCTTGCAGAGATATAAATTTTTCCCATCTGTTGCCTCCAAAGATAACCTCTTAGAGCCTAGTGCTGTTTATCTTCAGCATTTACTCCCCTCTTAGAAATTATGCCAAACTTGAAAAATAGTACGTATACCCTACACAGCTGTACAACACAGCTCTATACCTAGATACACATCATTATTTAATGGCAATCTATACTTCTGTGTATGATATACTAGTTTTCCCTGTAGGTCCTCAGAACACCTTGTTGGTTTTCAGAAGTGTGAGGCACCACACATCTCTCTCTGTCCAAGGAGGTGGCAGGGGACAGCAGTGTGACTTTCCTAGCATCCCTTCCTGGTCGTAGAAAAAACATGACAGTGCATGCAATAATCTTACTCTAGACAAAGACTCTGACTGAGCATCAATCTGTTCCTCAATAATTTTTTCAGTTGATTAAAAGTTTACACTATGGCCACAGGAATATGATATGAATGGACTAGCAATGTGAAGAACACAACCCACAATACAGATAAAAATAAGATTTACAAATACTGCAATGCATCATTTCTAGCCCTTTCCAATTTTTCTTGACCAGTTAAAACTGTGTCAGAGAAATTTTCTTTTCAATTTACAAAACCACCTGACTTTTATGACATCATTATGACTAACTCATGCCTTTTTTCTAATGGTGGTATAATTTCTTCGATGTGCAAAATACTCTCTCTGATGAAGGGGTTCCTTCTTTTGAAAACTGCCCATTTATTTAGCTGCCAAAATATCCACTTAAAAGCTCAATTTGAATACTTTTCAAAAGATACTAAAATTGTATTGAAAGCTGAAAAACACTTAGCTAACAGCAGTGCAGCTAACAGGTCAGTACCAGAGTGAGGTACTCAGATAGTCTTCCAAATCCAAATAGTATTACAATGTCACTTCTCTTTTTTGAAGCTTGCAGTCTGCACATGCCCAAATGAAATCTCGTACATCTGCAAAACCTCTAGGTAACATATGATTTAGGGAGATGTTACGCAGATATTAGGAAAACATCTACAGTTTGATTTTGTGCTCAGCACTGAAATTCTATAAACAAAAACTTGATCTTCCTTTCTTATTAACACCACACAGAAGGTGCTCTGGTCAAGCCTTTGAGAGTTAGATTTATTCCATCTTAAAGGAAATCAACTTGATCAAATAATAATCCTTTCTTACCTTTCTACATATTTACTCATAGCTCCTGGAATGTGATTCCCCAACTATTATCAAGGTAAAAACCAAGAGCATGGCCATTGTTCCACTGCATAAATATTATAGAGTAATACAGTTAACTCAAAAGTTAAATAATTTTAGGGACAACCAAAATATGTAGTTGATGTGGTATGTCAAAGAGCAAAAGTAAATTATTACACAAGTTATATTATTACACAAATTATAGAGTGGTATGTCAAAGAGCAAAAGTAAATTATTACACAAGTTCTCACAAACAGCTGCCAACTTGCAATGTAATTGACACATCACAGTTACATGGATGAAAAACACATGTTCCTTTCTTTATCTGGATGACATAATACATACTAATCCAAAAAGAAAATAGTTCAATAAGAAGCTTGAATTAATTATATGTTTATTGAGGCACAGTGAAGTAAATGAGTACAGGATCTTGGCAAAGAGCCAGATGAGTAATAAACAGTTTTAAGACTGTCTGGAGACAGACTTGAGAATATTATAGTCATCAGGCAGCTGAAAACAGCCTCAGGGTAATTATGAGCATTTGCAATCGATTAAGGAGAGTGTGATTCTTTTATGAATCTTTATTAAACTTACATTAAAACTTTAAATGATTTGAAAATGTTATGGTTCCAAGCACATCTTTGTCTGTGGTCATCATTTATTTCTTTCTGGAAAATGTTTATGCAGGCAAGTAACAATTAAATTATTTGCTTTACAGGTTCTCAAAGGAGATGCCTGGAATCCAGGGCCCATACCTGTGGGGCCCATATCTTCAGTGCAGAATATCATCCCTTTAACAACCTTCTCTGCATCCAGCTCAGCCTTCCCCATTCCTTTTTCAGGATCTTTCAGGAACTGTACTCCACTCCCATTCTAGCCCATAGCACCCAATTTAATAAACTGGGCTGGAATTAACCAGCCTGCTTGGGCAGGGCGGGGGGAATGCTCTCGTTTAAATTCACAGTTTCACAGAGCTCTTTATGCACACACCCTCAATATCTACAGATCTCACTGCTCTCCTTCTTGAGCTTGTTTTTTATTTTGGAACTTTCCCCCAAATCCTCTGTCAGACTGAGCTTAAGACATCTTTTTACTCATGTGAGCAGGCATCTCACTGCTGCCTTCATCCCTCCCCAGTGCACAAATAATCTGAACCCCCTGCTTATGCTGAGGAGTAAGACGATAAATCCATATGGAAGTTTCTGTGAGAGCTTCCTCTAAGTCTTTTCTGCTGCTAACCTCCTTCTTTTCCTTCCAGCAGTTTTCAATTATTTCTTCAACCTCCACTTGCTATGGGACTGCCTCCTTTAACCTCCCTCACACAGTAAATCTGCCTCATAGCAGCCCTAATTTATTTTTTTTCTTTGCAGAAGTTAAAATTAAATTATCACCTAAGTGGCTGGTAAATATCCACTGCCAAATATACGCAGTTAATATGATCCAAATGCTTGAATATTGAAGGTACACTGGGTAGAAAAACATAAGGTTAGGCCAGAAATTCAGACAGAAAAGTGGATTTCAAAACTTTTTTTTTTGCATATAAAATACAGAAAGATTTTTAAGTATCACTACCACTACAATAAAAGAGAATAGGAAATAAGGCAAAATTAATTCCCAAAAAACAATCTTGATCCCCTAACCTTTCTAGATAAAGTGCAGAATCTTTCTATCTGCTTTGGCACCAACAAAACATTAAAAATAAATGTTTTCAAACAGCTAGAGTTTCTCACTTTTATCTTAGAAATGCAGAGGTACCTACATTGTAAATTGCACAAAATTCACAATTATGTTCTTGCAGTGATTGACTGGTTTCTTCATTAAAAATTTACTACTACAGGAAAGTATCTACATATTCCTGGAATATACAGTGAGCTGTAAACTGCCTGAAGAGAAAGACTTGAATTGAAAAAGCTTGCCCCTTGTTGATATACCACAGTGATAAATAAAAAAAATAAAAAATCAACAATATGCTAGTATTCTAGGTAAATTACTCTGCTCATATAGCCTGGGTGCTCACATTCAGATCTCAAGTGATTATTTCATTTGTTTCCCTCTGTGATTTAACACCTTGAATGTATAAGAGTCTTTTTCAGGTTAATATTTAGGAACTGGCCATAGCAGATACATGTCTGTAGTGAGCCAGGATTAGCATTATTTACTGTTACAAACTCCGTTTGTACTTGAGACTATAAAACAAAGATGTAAAAACTTGATCCAAATATTTACAGATGTCAGTGGCTCTTCTCACAAACTAAACTCTGTGATTTCCAGAGGTGTAAGTTACATTATCTTTTCTGAAAGTACCATTACTGAAAAGGCTGTTGATGATCCTAGGGACAAGTCTAGAGGCTTAGTGTCTCTGTCCATTCCCTACATTTGAAAGAGGGAGATGCAGAGCTAACTTCTGCAGCACAGTGATCCTACCACTTGAGATGAGCAGTAAGAACTAAAAGAGTAGAAGCTAATATGGCTGCTTAAATGAAGTAAACTTGGCTTGTACATACTGTGTGGACAGTAATTTTAATGGTTGAGAAAGGCATCAATCTATTGGAGAATTTTGTTGTATTTCATTCCACTTACTCTCTAACTGTGAAAAAAAAACCTGTCTTTAATGGTATTTGCAGAAGCACATGATTGTCCTGGAACACTTTTAATATCCTCATATGAAACTTTTTTTGAACAAAATCAGATTTCATGTTCTGGGCAGGCCTTTATCTTGTTTCACTTCAAGGAACAATACATGCTGAATAGAAGGGGACTGAATGCACTGTATTCACTGGAATTTGATCTAGATCATCCCAAGCAGACAGCAAGAATGTGGGGAAAGACACTCAACTCATTCTGATTTTTACAAGTTTATCTGAGGTTATACGCTAAAGGCAAAGATACAATTTTAATAAATGAAATACAAATAAACTCCACTCCACTGCTTAAGGTAAAATGTTCTCTTTTTCATCTCTTCTCCCACTTACTATGCTTCTGCATTAGCCCTTCATTTGCGCTTTACTAAATTCTTTTTGTTAGCTTAACTGTGTAAAGCAGAAAAATACATATTTTTACTGTTATCAAGAGAGGTGTGTGTGTGTGTTTAAATAGCCAACCTAACTAGAATTTTACTTGAAAAAAATATCTATCAGTTAAAAAATTAGGCGTCAGTTATTCCAGAAATGCATTTCTGCACCCTTCTTTAACATTCAGCTGGCTATGAGTTACTGAAATAATTGCTTCCTCCAAAGACTGACTTTCTCTGTTGGTAAAGGCACTTTAAGTATACTTGAATCTTCTAGCATTTAGCTGGAAGAAGTGTTAAAATGTTAAAACTGAATATACTTGTCTACTGCTATTCAAAAAGAATCTGGCATTTTTACAAAAGGATAACATCCAGCAAATAACTCTCTGCCCTGCAGAAAGACACATTTCCAGCTATAAATAATACTCTAACTCCCTGATAGTGAAAAAGAATCTACGATAGACTGCAAGATAAAAATCAAAAGCAATTCAATTCATAGGATTAAGGAACTACAGTATTAATATATTGTCACACAAATCAGCCCCTTTTAAAGGTGCAAGGGATCTAGTTTATCACAGTTACTTCCTTTGGACATGAGCATAATTTTACTCTAGGAAAAATTACTGTAAATATGAGAATTTTTTCACATAACAAAAATATTACTGAAAATAATTTCAGCAATACAACTAAATTATTTTTAATAAATTATTAAATTGAATCACTGAGAAATGATTTCTTAATGAAACTCTTCTTGTTGCCAGAACCAAGCCAACAGCATGTTCATATTTTCTAACTTACAAAAAGGTAGGAACAATGAGAAAAAATAAAGGATTAACACATCAAAATCTATATTCCCATTAATTCTCATGTGCTATTTAGTACTGTGGAGATATCATTTAATGTTATGCTTTCTACCTTGAAAAGGAAAGATCACTATATAAAAAAAAAAAAAAAAAAAAAAAAAAAAAAAACAACTGGGGCAAGAAATAGGTCTGTTTGCACAAGTGTCAGTTCTGCAGAGGACTGAATGATGTATTTAGCTTTAAATAAATGAACAGTATCTTCCTTATTATAAGATTTGAATTTAATCCTAATGCAAGTGTTGGTCTCCCAACACTTTAATATTTAATACTAAATGTTACTTTAAAATGTTTAATATCAACTGCTGCAAGCAGTTGAAGGGAGCAAAGCTTCCATCCAGCACTGAAGTCTAGGTCTGTATGAGCTGAAAAAAAAAAAAAAAAAAAAAAAAAAAAAGATATTGCAGCGGATCCTCTCATGCAAGGTGAGGAATGGGACTAGTGGCTTCTGCAGGGAACTGCATCCACGTTTTGCTGTGCTGACACATTGACCACTGGGATGCTTCACCCCCAGGGCCTCTGTCCTGTATCTGCACGCCTAGAGTTGATTTCTTTCTAAAACAGTCACAGAAGCCAGTGTTTCCTTACCCAAGCTCTTTCAAGGTTCTTGGACCAACTGGCTTTTATAAAGCCTAAACTGATGCTGGGCTTGCTTATTTATTTATTTATTTATTTATTTATAGCATTTCACATCTGTAGACCCATCCCAACAACTTACTTTCTTAAACATCACAGTCACTGAATAATAAGAGTTGGATGGGATTTCAGAAGGTCATGTAGTCCAACCTCCTGCTAAAAGCAAAGTGAACACTGAATTCAGATGTCTCCACACTATAATCCATTAACAAGTGATTCCAGCTCCTCATTTTATGCCCTTACTTTCCATCCCACCCCTCTTTGGTCAATACAGAACCTGGGAAGAAAAACTATGTCCTGCTACATATTGGAAATGCTTTGAATATATCAGTAAAATAGCAGGAAAAGGGGAGAAAAATGACACAAATTGTTAAGATTTATAATAAGCTCCTGGCAAGATTCCTCACTAGGGATTGCTATGAGAATAGTGTCATCCCAGGTATGAGGAAAACTACTGCTGCAGATCAAAAACTGGCTAGGAGAATTAAGAACAGGTGAAATACTATGTCAAGCCTAATGATTTCACAGAGTAGTGAGGAATTACAGAGACATTACAGTATCAGAAAGAAAGAGACGGAGAACAAGTTTCATAGTAATGAGAATAACAAGAGGCCTTGAGATGGTAATCTGAAACTTCTGCTCTCTTGTTCTTTATTAAAAGGGAAGGAGGAGATATTCAATGAAATAGCAATGTAAGAACGTATAAAGAGACTGAAGGAAGCATAATGAGAATACAGAAACTGCTTGTTGCCTTAGGATGGCTTTTCAAATCAGGGAGTTAGCACAATTTAAAAAAAACATTTGCTTTTGCACAGATAACAACCCTACATAGAGTTACACATTAAATTAAAACAAATTGCATTTAATATCTTTCTTTTCACAGTACTGGATCCCAAATACCAAAAAAAAAAGAGTCCACAAAAAAAACCAAAAACAACAACAAAAAAACAAGCCCCACAAATAATTGGAGGGCGACAGCAGACTGCTTAGTATATACTAAATATAGATTTTTTTGCACCTTTTCCTGATGTACATGACAGTACTCCCTAATTAGAGTCCGTTTACCAATCCATCTAGTCTGACACCCAGGCGAGCGGCTCCGGGGCAGACACGCTCTGCAGTGGAGCAGGGGATTGTGGTGGGTAGGGGGTTCCTTGCATCAAGGCAGCTGAGGGAGCTGCCAGGACTCAGAGGCCCTCACGAGGATGGCTGACAAAGCGTGGGCAGAGCCAGGAGCACCCCCCTTTGTCTTACAAATGCAGCCCTGGGGAGCATGAATGATCAGGAGGTCAGCACAGCAGACTGTGCAAGAAAGATGCTGAAATTTAGCCAGCTTGACCGGGGGTGATAGTATTCACCTGGCAGAAGGCCATGGCCTCCAGGAGCTCAGCTCCCACCACAGCCAATGCAGCCTCTCAGAGCTCTGGTGGGAACATGATGCCACCGAGGTGTCCGGCTGCTGGGTGTGCATCAATTATTTTTCAGTGGTGTTATCTCAATTATTTTTCAATGGTCTTGGGAATCCAGAGAGGTCTCAGTTAACTGGAAGTGCCAAATGTGGTCCCAATTTTCAAGAAGAGCAAGAAGGAAGATCTTGGCAATTACAGGCCTGTCAGTCTCACTTCAGTGCCTGATAAAATTATGGAGATTATTCTAGGACGTATTGAAAAACACAGGACAATGCAGTCATTGGTCACAGCCAACATGGGTTCACTAGGGGAATGTCATGCTTAACAAACTTAATTTCTTTCTACAACAAGAAACCCACCTAGCTAGCTGACCAAAGACAGGCAGTTGATGCAATTTTTCTGGATTTCAGTAAAGCTTTTGATACTGTCTCTCACAGTATCCTTCTGGACAAAATGAGCAGAATACAGTTAGATAAAAGCATAATAAGATGGGTGAATAATTGGCTGACAGGTCGGGCCCAAAGGGTTCTTGTAAATGGAGTTACATCAGGCTGGTGACCTGTCACCAGTGGGGTTCCCCAGCACTCCAATTTAGGATCAGTCGTCTTCAATGTTTTCATAAACGATTTGGATGAAGGACTTGAAGTTTTTTTGAGCAAGTTTGAAGATGATACCAAATTGGGGGAAGCTGTTGACTCTGCCAAGGGTGGTGAGACCTTGCCGAGAGATCTGGACAAATTAGAGAGCTGGGCAAACACCAACAATATGAAGTTTAACAAGAGCAAGTGCTGGGTCCTGCATCTGGAAAGGGGCAACCCTGGCTACATGTACAGACTGAGGGACGAGATGCTGGGGAGCAGCCCTGCAGAAAGTCCTCTGGGGCTTCTGGTCAACAGCAAGCTGAACATGAGCTGGCCGTGTGCCTTGGTGGCTAGGAAGGCCAGCCGTACCTTGGGGTGCATCAAGAATGGCAATGCTAGCTGGTTAAGGGAAGGGCCTGTCTCACTCTGCTCTGCACTGGTGTGGCTTCACCTTGAACACTGTGCAGTTTGGGGCACCACAGTATAAGAAAAAAATTAAGCTGTTAGAAAGTGTCCAAAGGAGGGCAACAAAGATGGTAAAAGGTCTAGAGGAGACATACAAGAAGTGACTTCCTGTATGAGGAAGTCACTTGGATTGCTCAGGCTGGAGAAGATCAGACTGAGGAGAGGCCTCATGGCAGCCTGCAGCTTCCTCACGAGGGTGCCGAGGGGCAGGCGCTGAGCTCTGCTCTCAGGTGACCAGCAATAGGACTTGAGGGAAGAGCTTGAAGCTGTGACAGGGGAGGGTCAGGTTGGATATCAAGAAAAGGTTCTCCACTGAGTGGGTGGTTGGGCAATGAAACAGGCTCCCCAGGGAAGTGGTCACGGCTCCAAGTCTACTGGAGTTCAAAAAGCATGTGGACAATGCTCTCAGATACATGGTCTGATTTTTGGGTAGTCGTTTGGGGACCCAGGAGCTGGACTCGATGATTCTTGTGGATCTCATCCAACTCAGATACTCTACAATTCTATAAACACAGCATTACTTGTAGCCTACTGAAGTCAGAAAAGCATAGAAGATGGTGGGAAGACTTACTATTCCTCTCAAGTCACATCTGGGGAAGATGCATCACTGAATTAGCTACTGGTCTGAAACTTATTCCTTGCAGGCAGACATTTGCATTATATAACACAAATGATAACAGGATTTATAACCAGAAATCAAGGACAGAATGACATGGGTCTGAACTGCATTCTCAAATTAAAAAGAATGAAACTTGAGTAATTTTAAACTAGTGTTTATGAAAACAGTTATTAAAAAAATCTAAAGTTCAAATTTTAAAACAAATACATGCAAAAGGATATCTTTTATCTGGCACAACCACGGTCTTCTTCAAAGACACGCTGGTACTTAGATGCATAAAACAAAAATACTCTGCAAGCTTTTTGGTTTGTGTACATGTTCCTGATCTATGGCTGGTGCTTTTAGGTGCTGCTTTGTTATAAATAGGAATTCTCCTATTCATCATTTTTTATATTTCTAATTTAAGAATTTATTATGTAGCCAAGGAACAAAATTCAATAACACCTGACCTGAATGAACCAGTTATTATGCACAGCAAATCGCTGAAGTGAGCTTTTTACAACAACTTGAAGATTTAACTTTGAAAATAAAGTTTTGAAATGTTCATCCAAACGAGTCATGATTACTTATGAATAATGGATGTGTCTGAAGAAAACCAGTCTGGTTTCAAAGCAATTTTCCATGGAAAAAGATCATAAAATTAGTTAGATAACACATCTATTCTACAGCAATCTGTCTAGCTCTCCTCTCAGCAATAGAAGATATTTGGACTGAACTTGGCTGAATCACCGAGTTTGATGGCACAGTCTAACTTGTGATGCCATCGTCTGTGTCTCACTTACTCTATTACACAGCCACTGTCAATTCAGCACATTTCAAAAACGCTGAATGCACTCAAAAAAGAAGGAACATTGTCTTCTCCAGCCCTCCTCTTCATATGCTTCACTCTACAGAAGCTCTCTCTACAAGCTTCACATTTAGAAATAGCAGCTTCTTCTTGCTGAAGTCTCTGTCCTACATTCACTGTTGACTCAGCATCTGACCATCAAATGTAAGCCCATAAAACACAAGAGATTCACCACACAAGTAATAATTCTACAGAATGTTAGAATTTCACGTTATTTCACGTTATTTCTTGAACTGTCACCTTGTATTTCCATATACTCCAAAAAACAAGAAAACATGCTAAAATATTTACACTTAAAACACCGGCAGAATAGAAAGCCACGTAAGCTCTCCATTTATCAGCTAACTCTAACAAAGAAGTCATCAAATAAACCTGTGAACACTGATGGATTTTAGAAATAGATTTCTCTGAGGTAAGGTGAAATGCTGAGAGAACTGTAAATGTTTAGACGCAAACATTCTAGTAGAGGACAAAGATGTAGTGTGACTGCTTTCCGTAGTATTATGGATTTGACAGAAATTGCCTGGCTAATACTTACCATAGTCATTATCATAAAAAATAATGAATTTCTGCCAGGCATATTCCGTGATCACCCTCAAGATGACATCATTCAAGTAGACAGGAGGGCGGACAGATAGCGTGTAGTCATCATTGCGGTTGCTCCTGGTGAGCCCGCAGCCACTCCTTGGTGTTCCTGCCGTTGAGCGCTGGATGAAGAGGTGAGGGATGTGCATGGCATCTGCCAGCGACTGCAGGGATCCCGCTGATGTGCAGCCAATGGAGCTCACAAGGGCCAGGATGCCTTGGTTCATCAAGTCACAGGCTGTAAGAAAACACAGAGGTATTCAAGATGATGAGAGCAGTTCAGTGCATAGGGCATATTTTTTTTGCTGTTGAAGTGCAGACACTGCGCACTTTTAACCGTGTGAAATGCGGATAAAATTTTGTACATTGAGTAATTCACTGAAGTCATGAAGATTCGCTGTTCACTTTGAATTGTCTTATGGGGAAAGCTCAAAGACTGCCCTGTTTACCTTGCCTAGAAATGATTTCTCTCTTCAAAATGGGACCTACCCTGGACCTTCTGAGGAACATTAAGAGCAAATTACAGCTGCTGAATTAACATGGCTTCCCAAGGAGATAAGCACTCGTCAAAGTCTAGCACAACAGCTCCATGAATAGCATCTTTGCATTATACAGAGAAAACCTAAAGAAATAACAGCCCAGCCTTGCTGTCAACTTTTGAAGACAGCTCAATATGATTACATACATTAACTTATCCAAGCAAAAACAGAGTTGCTTTTGGGTTCTAAGAGAAGCAAACAATAATTTATCCTTTTGGTATATTGTTCTTTTTTTGTTTGTTTGTTTGCCTTAAACAAAAAAGACTGAAATAAAATGCTTTCAATGTTCAGTGATCAGTATGCACATTCATTCTTTTTACTTCCTTAAGAAAGGCATGGTGTTGCTTACACAAAAAGGAGTACCTTATAACTAATGGTCCAGTTAACGAGGGCTGAGTTGCAAGCAATGTGAAGTGCTATATAAATGACAGCCACATTAATGCCAGAGGTGTTTATCATGATTAATGTTAATGCAATCAATAAATATCAAAAGAATTAATAATAATTAGGCCTGTAATTTTGAAGCATTACCCTGTGAAACAAAGTACAGTCAAGTGTTTATGTTAGGCTTCTAACAGAACTGAGAGCTTGAATGAGGAAACAACACAAGCTTGTAGCATAATTCCCCAGAGTACACCCAAGGCTAATTTTGAAATACTCAATTTGCCACTGGCAAAACTACACATGCAGTTAACCTGCATTTACACATGGAAATTAGGTAATGGGATGGTAACGAGTAATATGCATTTACATATGCAAATCTAATACAAAACCGTACAATTGCTTATCTTGCAGGAATATTCTGTGCACACAACAGGTGCAGGCAAAAACAAGAAGCCTACATGTGAGAATACATTTCCCTAAAAATACAAAAATATACTACCATCAGCCCTGTTGTCTCACATCATATGGCTCTTACTCACAGTCAGTAATGTTTTACTCTGCAAACACTTATTGATCACAATAGGAATATTTACAATGTGACAAATGATTCAACCTGAATGGAGTTGCTGCAGTCAGGTTCATGGGGAGCTTGACTTTCTAGCCAAAGGATGGCACTGGAGGCCATGAACGTAGAGAAATACCTTATAAAGCCAGCACATTATTCTAACTAAGATTCAGAGATCTGGAACATGCCATGATTGATTCCCAGGGAACAGTGATGCCACTGAGGCTCTGACTGATGGGAACCCTTCATGAAGATAAATATGGGAGGACATGTGTTCTCACAGAGTGGCTTCCAAGTGTTTTGACTTCAGAAAAAGTGTTCCTTTGTACATGTTCTGAATATACCGCAGCTTTTGGAGCAGCTGATGAGCTTAAGGTTAAAGGTAATAGATTCCCAATACTTACAACTATCCTTTTTCAGAAAATTATCAAATTATTATTGGTAACTGGGCAAAAAAGTATCAGTGTATCACAAGTTTCTAATATTCAGAACATCTTTAAACAATCTCATTAGCTATTTATTTAGTATGATGTTTGTTTACATTCCTCATCATCCTTACTCTCACCTAAGGTAACAGGCTTGTCTAGTTGTGTTTAGGTAGATCCTGAATCTCTTTCCTGATACAGTTCTGCATAGAATATTGCAATATTTAGGTTGCATACCCCTATAAGAATACTACCATATGAGAAACTATTTTTATTGATATTGATCTATCCATTGATAAATACCTGTAGTACTTATATGTCAATAGATATCCTTATAGCTAGATATCAATAGATAAATAAAATCAACACTAGATTTTGCAAAAGCCTACTTTTAATTCAATGAAAATTTAGAAAGTCCCAAAATCATCCACTTCAATAAAATATGGAGCATGACATTCCAGTATCTCAACTATAACAGTAAAAAAATATACCAGTTGGACCTCATTACAAAAATCACTTGGTTACATGTACCCTTGCAGGCATATTTCAGACTGAGCACAATCAGTGCACTCACAGTACTATGAAGTGGGAAACATGCTTTTTGTGAAACATGTTATTGAAGCATGAATGGGTAGAAAACAGCACAGAACATTTAGCTCCACGGGGCCAAATGCTAATACCAGCAAACAAACTGAATAAAGGCTTAAAATCTTCCCTCTTGACATTGCACCATATTTGTTACAATAGCCTCAGGGCTGAAGTTGCCTTTTTGGCTCGTTCTTCCATTACGTGCTTATGAGCACTGTGTGTGTTGGGCTGGCGCAATATACACTTAATTATGCTCACAAATGGTCTTATCTCTGTACACTTAGAGACTATTTAATACACAGAGTTAGATGCTGGAAAAGGGTATCTTGCCATTCAAAACTGTTTATTTACTATTACCTCCTTAGAGGTTGTATTTCCAAGCTGATGCTTACTCAACTGCCAATACGATCAAGGTGTATTAGTCTGAAACCAATTACAGAAACAAAAATATTGCTGGATCTTTTAAGACCTTTCTCAGGACAGAAGAAATGTCAAGATCAAATGGACTTGTACACACTTACCTTGCAAGCTTAACACTGAAGGAACACAGAATTAGCAACGGTGTTTATTAAACACTATTGTTTCATAAGTTATGTCTGCATAGAAGTTGTCCAGACATTAACACCAGCATAACCACCAGATAACAAATGCTATTAAAAACTGGATCTTCACCAGGTAAAAGAATAAAATCGATTGGATTTTTACACATTGTGTAGAGAGAATATCAGGAAGGTCTACAGAAGAATTTAAAGTCTTTCTCTATTACAGATGTATATACAGACTTTCTCTTGCATAATACACACTTGCAAGTACACAGCCTTACGTTTCACTCTTCACTTGCTAGTGTTTCTCAAAATGCAAAGTTACTGAATTTCCAATAGTGGTGGGCTTATTGCCAGTAAAAAATAAAGTAAATAAAATGATAAAAAAATCAATCTTTCTGAGTTAGTTTGGCACAGCATCTAAAGAAAGTAAAAAACAAAACAAAACAAACAAAAACAAAAACAACAACAAACTAATTTTGCATTCAATATGTTATTTTTTAAAATAAAGATCACAGCCAATGCAATTTGAAATAAATAATTTATATCTAGTCTTTATATCTAGTCTATCAGTTGTATAAGCTCTTCCAGCAAAGCAGAATTTAAATAGCTATGGTTACAAATGTGTCCTTAAAATGTTTTCTCTATAAAATGCAAATAATGGTAGAATCTTAAATAAATATTGATTGCTGTAATTCAGGAAAAAAAAAAAAAAAAAAAAGCAACAAAAAATCTATATAAAAAATGAAACTATTTTGTGCAGGAATAAATAAGAAACAATAAAAAGGACGGAGATTTAACTCTTGTTATTAATGGGACCATTTTCTTACTCAGTTTTCACTGTTTTTTTCATGATAATAAATCATAACAAATCAGCCTCATATGCCACAAACTGACAAGCCAAATTGAAAAAGTTTGTGCAAGATCTCTAGAGTCTTCAGTACAGCCTAACTTTGTTCCCATTTAAATTGATGGTTAAACAAAAGTCAGAGCAATTCTTCATATTATTTTTTTCTAAATGCTAAATAGTGTGTCTAAAGCATGGGGGGCAGCCCTTTAAGTAATCAGAGATGTATTCTAGAGTCCTTTTCATTTTTTATAATTTAGAAACTACATTAGTATTCTTTGATAAGTACATGGTAAGGGAACAGAATCTAGATCTAAATTCTGTTCCAAAAATCAGTCCTGGTCCACTGGACTTGACTTGCATGTCCCGATGTCATTCCCCTAGATGTCCTTTTCAAAGCTACCATCATTTCAGTTTCTCTACTCCTGGGCTGTTTCCATGTTTTATAAATGTAGAGCAGTACCTCTAAGCTATTTAGCTGAATGTGAAGCTGGAGAAACAAGTCTTTTCCATGGTATCTCTGAGGTGAAGAGAGACAGGTTATAACCAGTTTTCCCTGTATATCTGCCCTGTGTTCCAGAAGTGCTCTGAGGGTTCTGAAACCAGGAGGGCTCTATATGAGCGGGACAAATCAGAAGACCAAGAGACCACAGTGTGCAAATTGATCCTTGCAAAGACTAAGGAATAACGATAACTCTGGATTTCTTCTAATGAGCTGTTCTCATCCCTCCAGTAAGTGGCCATACTAACCATAAAGTAGTGTTTTGCCTACCTGTCACCCTTAAAACAGCCCCCAAACATTCATGAATTCATTGCAAAAATGGGTTCACCTGAAAAAAAATACACATGAAAACTTAAAAGAAGTTCAAACAGATAAACTATGGGGCTTTCTGCTTGGTGTTCATAATCTCAGATGCAAGATGTAGGGATAAAATGTGATTGTGAGGCCCATGATCAAGTGAGCCTAGTTTCAAACTTTCATTAAATCTTTTTAGTCACTTTTGGATAGCAATTCTGCTCTGGCAAATTATTCTTCCCTCATAACACAACAGTTCATCCCAGACTTAGAACTGAATTAGTTCAAGATGAGTGACAGCAGATTTTTAATATATCCTGAAAACTATTCAGAAGGAAATAAGAGGAAGATGTGAGGAAAAAAAAATGCACTGTTCTCCGGATTTTAAAGAATATTCTCATCTGCAATGCAGATAAAAGTCTGTCTTTTTTTTTTCCTTTTTTTTTTTTTCTTTATATGGTTATAGAAAGCCTTTTCATTTACATTTTATCTGTAAACATTAACCAATCTTCCCCTCCTCCACTACTCAACTTGGAATGCTAACAGTGTTTTAAATTCTCTTGTAATTAACCTTTAAGGGATTTTAGTTTGTCCTGACTGGAAAACAAACTTGTGTTTAAGTTTTAACAGATGTGCTTCCTAACCCCTGGGGTTTCTTTGCGTGTGAAAAACCATCCAAAATTCTGCTAAAGAATAAATTTAAGAGTAAAAAACATTACTAGAAAGACCATTTGCATCTCTGGTGCACAAAAACACCACAACCACTCTTGAATGTTTTTATTAAAAAGCCTTTTATGAAGTCTGGTCTGAGTCAGATTTCCTTCCTTAAACAGGCTTTGCCAATTACGGTAACGTTAAATCCATCATATTAAAATTTAATAACTCATCTGAGCCTTGAAAAATAAACTAGAAATCTCACGAGTTTGAAGGGAAGTAAGATGTACACAAATCTTACTTTGACACCATCCTTTGTAGGATGCATTGAGAGAGCTTGAAGTAAGCGTAGCTTGCCAAAGCCAAGTTTCAAAGGCTACCAAGTGGAAAACTCAACAATATCTCTCTTTGGACAGAAGTCCAGATTTATTTATTTTACCTGTAAGCCAACCTGCAGATTTTCTATCAAATTCTAGAGAGACACACACTGCACTTCCCTTGCTAAATTATCACACCAGGCAGAGAAACAATAGTGAGACTTCTTATCCTTAACATTTCTCAAATCTGTTTTCACCTGGCATTCAACAGTTGCACCCAGGCCTTGGCTCAGAGGAGTAATATCTGCTCACTCTTTGAGCAGACCTGAACTGCCTGAAAACCATTTCAAAATAGTTTTTCAAAGAAGTTACACAACCACAAAACCTTAGCTGAAGAATGGCTTTAGCTGCCATCTCCACTAGCACATGTAGACGAGTATATTGTAAAGAATGTACCACTGCTTTTTAGATTGCTTGTAGTTAAGAAGTGTAGAGAAGCTGCAGGGCCGGTAGCCCTGGCAAGAGGAAGGGGTGCCAGCTAGCACTGTTGTAGAGATGATCAATGCACTGACAGATGAAGAAGAGTAGAGAAAACCAGGTGAAACCGATTAAAGTTAGGCAGTGATTTTCACTGGAGAAAGGGCAGAGGAACCACAAAATCAACAGCTTGATCCTGACGTCCCAAGAAGGATGATAATCTGCAAAGTTAATGTAGCCCACTGAAAAATAAGAAACGTGTGGAAACTGGGGCCTTAACTGACATGAATGACTCCAAAATTCTCCCTTATTTGTGTGCTGAACCTTCACTGACACGAGCCAAACCTCATCTGTTGCTAGCATCCTTGCTCCAACTGTTGCATGAGCAATTTCCATTCATCCATTAAAGAAAATGAAAACTTTTCATTTCATGTGTAACCCTCGGTGTATTATACTTGATTACCTATTTAATGATGAAGCATATATTACTTTAGTCTACCATGCAACTTCCTCCATCCCTTACTTTGTTCATTTTCGCCCTTGCACTATTGCTGAATCTTTTAATTTTCCTTACCAGCACTGTCTGAGAACTTATTAAGTAGCACGTAGCGTCTTGATACCCTTTTTAATAGCTAGCTTGCCTGCTGCAGAGCAGAGAATTGCTGCATAGCAGCAATTATAAGGAAACAAAAAGACTGAGTCTTAAAGAAGCTTAATATAAAATTAAAGACAATTTTATAAAAAAGATAACATCCTGGTAATATCACAGGGATTTACTCCAGTTCTGTGTTCTCTGAAAGTCTATGTAGAAATATTAGGGAAAAAACATCAACAAGAAATCATGTTTAAACCTTGGCATTAGCAATTCTCATTTTATAGACTTGCTCAAAACAAGCCAGGGCAAAATTCTTGTAAGCAAATAAAACACTGATCTTAAACGCCATTTGACAAAAATCACACTTTCCTTGCCACCTATCAGCCAGATTGTCAGGCAAGTTTTCCCTCCAGTTTTTCCAACTCAGATTTAACTTCCACTTCCTACTTGTTTTTTCTTCCCCTACTACAGAACATAGGTTTTCATCCTCCCATATTCTCACTCCCTCCTTAGCATCTACTCCAGCCAAAGCAACTTGTTCTTCCTCTTCATGTATCACCCCTCCCTCTCTTTTGTTAATTTCCCCCCACCTACTTCAATACATTTCCTCCAATATCAAGAAACAACATGATCTGGAGGCCTTGGCACCGGGCTGAGAATCTGAAGGATTGTATCCTGGTCCCACCTCTGACATTACTGTGTTAGATGATTTATTTGGGATAAGCAATCTCATTTCTCTTATGTTTTAGGGTTTAAGATCATAGAATTATTAAAGTTGGAAAAGACCTCCCAGATCATCTGTTCCAGCCATCCCCCTATCACCAATGTCACCCACTAAACCACGTCCCTAAGCACCATGTCCAACCTTTCCTTGAACACCCCCAGGGATGGTGACTCCACCACCTCCCTGGGCAACCCGTCCCAGTGCCTGACTGCTCTTTCTGAGAATAAATGTCTCCTCATTTCCAGCCTGAACCTCCCCTGGCACAACTTGAGGCGATTCCCTTCAGTCCTATCACTAGTTACCTGCGATGGTATCCTGATACATTTGTAAGACACTTTTGCACGATCTAAATGCCAAAGATAACACTCTTTCTCCCTCCCCCCAACCATTTTTTCCCACGGTTAGAAGGCCCATTTCTCAGTATAATTCACATAGCCAGAAGTTGCTTTACATCCCCTCTCTTCCCTGAGTGCTAATGTTTCATAACTCCCCTTTCTTGCCCAGACTATTAGTATGGAGACAACAGGCTCTGCTGGAGAGATGCCGTGTGAAGCACAATAGCACAACCTAGTCCAGGGCAGACAAAAGAACACACAGCTGGTAGCATTAGCTTAATTGGAAGCCCTACAATGGAAAGAGCTGCCTGTGCTGCCCTGGATGATCTTGGCATTCTCCCAAGCACAGATATTACTGAACAATACTGCTCAAAATAAGACCATCCCCAAAGGAAAAGAAATCTGTGAACAGCAATCTGGGAAAGCTTTCTTTCCTACAGAGCAAACAGCAAAAGGGACAGTAGTGTAACTTTTTTTTTTCTTTGGTGGCATTGCAAAGGAAACTTTTCATAAGCCAAAAAAAAAAAAAAAAAAGGGAAAAAAAAAAAGACCAAAAAAAGGCATGTATTTAATTCTTTTTTTTATTATTATTATTAAAAAAAAAAAAAAGGCAATTCGGCAATTCTACTAGACAAGTGAATTGAGCAGAACAATTTGAAGACCAAAGAATACTAAGGCCAGATCTTGTATTTGCCATGAAAGAGAAAAACTGACCCTACATCAAGAGAAAAAAGCTTTGTGTGAGAATGAAAAGAAAGCAAGGAAGACAGTACATCAGTTGCAAAAAATACATGGGTGTGAAAAACCTGAGAAGTCTGTAGGAGTTCAGAACATCACTTCCATTAGCAACTTAGCCACTCAAGAAAACCTTCGACGAGTCAAAACAACTACCACCATTATTATTTGCTAAGAATAGACATTGTGCTTATTTCGCTGACTGACACACAGAATAACAATCACGTTAAGAATAAAAATATCAACTACCTTTTATAGAACACTTTTTATTTGTAGCTCTGAAAATGCATTGCAAAGAAGCTCAGCTTCTTCATCTCTATTTCACAGAAGAAAACAGATGTGCCAAGGGGAATTACTTGCCCAAGGTCAGAAAGCCAACCAAGGAAATTATTTTCCATGCCAAGCTAAAACATGCACAAAGACTGAAAACAAAGTCTTTTGTTGGAGCTTTTCATTGTTTGTTTTGAGCATTAGTGTGTGACTAAAAGCGTTTTATGTTCTGAACCTAATATAACCAAGCTTTATGAAAAGGGAAGATTTGAAAGGCAAAGCAATGTGGCCTACAACAATGGAATTAAATGACAAAGTTTCTCAGATGTGCAGTGACCCCAGAGCAGACACACTCTTGGTTATGAGGGATGTGGGGCATGTGCCCCAACACTCAGAGACAAGTGAGTATGTAATCGGAAGTGAATGAGGCAAATAAAAGCAGAGACGTAGGTGGGAGACAGTCTTGGTGGACAAAACAGAGGTAGGAGACATGCCGAATGTACATTAAGCAGAAGTATTAAATTAAGAAGTAAGGACTTGACAAAAAAATTACAAACACAATCATAAGGTATTGAAGTATATTGAAGAATAAACTGCATGAAAACTGGGAAATAAATGCTCATGATCATGCATTTTGAAGAATGACATACACTTGCTTTGACTGGTTATGAGATACCAATGACAGAGAGATCCAGCATCTCAGCATATATTACTTACAAACATCCTCAACATGGTTCATGTCTGATACACAGTGCATTGTTTCTAACAACCTCAGGTTGTTTATGTGTTCACTAACAACCACGTAAGATGGTGACAACACAGAAGAACACACTTAAAAAAGGACTAAGGGTTCAATGCTTACATAGAGAATGTACAAATTCAGAAAATAAAAGTAATGGAAGGCATGGGCATTAAAAAAAAGAGAGAGAACCCACAGGTCTTCACACAGAACAATAAAGGAATAAGAAGAGTAAAGGGTTGTAATCACAGCCTTGAAGTCATAGAAATGGCTATTGAATGTTAGCTGGCAAGCAATGAGATGGTGAGATTTGCAGTTGGGAAGTAATAAATCCATGTAGGCATCAAGGAGGAGGATGTCGGCTGCTGCAATGTGGAAATAATGGAAGAGAACTGGAGACACAGCAGGGAAGCCAGTGAAGATGGCCAATACATTGACAAATGTGTCAGTTGAAAGGGCATTGAGGAAAAGTCAACTTGGTGCATGTTATAGGCAAAGCAGCAGCAGGGTCTGGCAGCAGCCTCAGCATCTGAAGGGAAGGAGATAGAAGACAAAATGTGTCTGAGTCTGAGAGTCTATTTTTACGCTGTTACTCCAGGAATAATGGTGCAGCGTTCCTTTGGTGCCAGTTGCAACCTTTTACTGAGATTGCTTTGACTTTAATGGTTGCCAGAGATGCCAGAAAAAGACAGTAATGCATGTTTTCTTTTCCCTTGACTTTTCCCAATGTCACAGAAAAAGAAATTTGCATAGCTCTGAAATAGAAAATACACACTGACAATAAGGAACATTTGGGTAATGCTAAACACTTAACCTTAATTGGAAGCAGCAGTTGATCTAAACCACACACACCATGAACCCCCACCAGCGCCAGGAGATTTTAAAACCTTCCCTGACAATGAAGGGACACACGTCCAACAGAAGACATTCTGACCATTATCAGAAAACAATTGACATACATCCTATTTGGAACCAGAGGTAAAGCTCCTCTTTGCCTCTAAGTAGCATTTTCAAACTGTATCTCTCCCTGACAAACACAAAACTATGTGAGGTGTAAAAATACAAGGCATCTCAGAATCCGGATCTGGAGCAGATGTGGTTTCCTACATCTAGCCTGTCTAGTGGAAGACATCAATGCCAGGTGCAGGAATGCCATTGGTATCACAAGTTTCAAGCAAGTGATTCTGTCACTGCTGGATGTGACTGAGGACTGCATGAGGCTTGCTGAGGCTTGCCCCTATTGAGGGCTCCTGGTTACGGACTGCAAGTAGCATTATTTTAGCCCCCTTTTGCTATGCAACCTCATAGTAGGAGGCCTAAAACTCATGTCTGGTAGCCTCTGGTGCATCGTACCTATGTTGCATAGCTCTAGTACTGAGTTTGGTGCCCATGTGGAAAAAAACACATGGCACCATTTAGCTCTCATAGCTTGTAGGGATGCCCTGAAACTGGTACTAAACCACAGTACTACACACCACCATTTGATCCATGGTACAATAGATATCATGCCATACAAGAGCCAAGACAAAGAAATGAAAAGACCTGAAATAAATAACGTTTTTTCATTCAAACATATCCAATACTTTATGAAAAGTATAGTAATTCCCATTACATCAAAACACAGGAAACATACGGCAGATTAAGCAGCACACATGAAAAGCTGAAGTTATAACACAAGCCTTTTTCTGCTCAATTCTTAGTTAAGCAGCAAGAGGCAGGTCTGTGTATGTGCCACTGTCATTCTGAATGCCTAACTGCTGTTTGAATCCTGCATGCACAATAGAAATAGCGAGCGGGTTTCAAAAATGTTTCTTTAGGACTGAGTAAGGCAAAGTTTTCCTAGTAACATGAGTGCTGCCAAGGGCATTGCAGGAAAGCCTGCATGGTCCTTCTGCCACTGGGCTGGTCTGATCAAAGAGTAGGCACTGCCTTGGTTTCCCACAGCATCTCATTAGTGTTCCACAAGAGGTGTTCTGTGGGAAAAAGGAAGGTCAGTTTTCAGAAATTTAATTACAGATGACTAGCTGCCAAGGATAAATAACTTTAAAATGCATTGTAATACATGAGTTTGCCTAATTCTAGTACATTATTCCATTGTTTATACATCTGTTTCTGCAGAACTTGTACAAAACAGAAGGGTTAACCTTAGCAAATAGCCCAAACCTGTTCTCTTTTCAGCAGTTCTGAAAGGTGTTTTCTGACTTTTCCTGATTTTGGCCAAAGAATTAGTGAGGAGAGAGCTAAATACACTTCACCATTTTTCAATTTACGTACAATTATTTTCCTTTGTTTGGAGGGTGAAAATTATATACTAAGGCACTGTCAGTTTGCTTGCCTTTTTCTCTCATTCTCTCCCCATTGCTCCTTTTGATACCTGCTTATTTTTAATGCACTCAATACATCTTTTTGTTTCTATTTAATTTAAATTTATTATTTTTTTTTTTTTTTAGGAATGAGATGCAAGATTTTCTTGTTTGTTTTATCTGTGGCACACAAATATATACAGACATAGAAAATATCACACAACTATCTTCAGCCTCAGCCTGTGCACAGCAATACTCTGGGCCAAGCTGCATAAGCCAAATGCAAACCCAAGAGAAAGACTCAGGCTTCAACTTGAAGAGCAGTGCTTTTTTTTCTTTTTTTTTTTTTTTTTTTTTTTTTTTTTCCAGCCTCCATCTGGGAGGCTGCTGCCTGCATTTCTAAGCCTTTAAGCCATCCAACTGCAGAAAAAGTCTAAGGTCAGTCCTTTGTAAGGCTTCAATTAACACAGGCATATATTTAGTATTAGTGCAAGAGATGACCCAAAATCCAGTGATTTTGTCCCCACAATAGAAAATGAAAGCCTTTTCTAGCCTGAAATTGACATTTGAATTAATGCAGCTTTCATTTCTTATTATTTTCTATGAGCAGTGTCAGATACCACAGAATGATTTGCACAGAAGTTTGAAACAGGTATAAGGACTGTCAAATTACTACACTTTCCAAAGCAAGAAATAAAAGAATAGACATAGGAGGGAGAAAAAAAAAAAAAAAAAAAAAAAAACTTATTCCTAATATCAGTGCCTTTGCTAGCATCCAAACCACTGTTAAAACCTGGTGATGTTAAAGAATGGCAAAAAACATAGTATCTTCTCTTTATGTAGCTGAAAACCAAGGACAAAGCCTTGGAAGTGCAGTAAATTGCTCTGTTTAAAGCAACTTCCCTATTAATTTAACAACCTCATCTATTTCTTCCAGTAAAAAACCTTTTTTCTTATTCCCTCATTTTTTGGACTGCTTGGTGCCAGTCAGTACTGAACACATCCCAAGACTGAGTTTTGATGGTGATCTAAAATTGCGATTACAACTACATTAAAGACCTTGGGAATGCCTCCCAGGTCTGGCATCATCCACCTGCCTTAATCTAACGCTACCTTGAGAGGCTTTCTTTCCCCAGAATTTCATTTCTCTTCAAAAGAGATGCAGGAATACAGCTTTGAAGAGACCTAGATGGAATGCCTAGTACCTGTTTGGTCAAAAAAGAAAATAAATAAATAAATAAATAAATAAATAAATAAATAAATAAATAAATAAATAATCTCTGCAGTAGAACAAACCACAGCCACAGCTTTGCCATGGAACTTCTGTTTTAACCTTGCTTTTGATGTTTGCCACATGGACAAACAGCAGAGGACTTGTAGTGAAGTCCTCTCCATGAACTTCCACAGAGGAGTCTGGGAGCTTGGTTCCATGTACAAATTCTTGGGAAGGTCTTAAAGTTTGCCATCGCCACTGCAGATCAATGAAAGCAACCAAAAAAGCTTTCACGAAATACGGTGGAAGTTTCAGAGGGCTGCTGATCCCATGCCGTACTCATATTTTGGCTGTTCTAGGATCTGATTCAGCTATTTTTCAAAAACAAACCATGGTTTGTTCTGAGATACAATCCCCAACATACCATATCCAAACACCTTGTAATCACACGTATACCGAAATGTCACTGTGTTGCGTGTTTCTATCAGCAAAAGGACAGCTTTCTTTACATGCAAATTTTTTATACCTGGGAGTATACCAGAAATAGAAGCTCCTTCTGGCTGCCGAATATGTAAACTGTCCATTGCCTTCGGTTATTGTCTTTTTGCTGTTAATTGGAGCTGGCACAGGCTGAGGGATTCACACTAAAATCCTGCTGCAGAGCTAGGGACTACTGTTATTTGTAAATCGTTTTCTCCTTTCACAAAGGAAGACTATAGTACATAATGCTGTTTCAGTGGACTGATACCATTGTTTTATTTTTAATAGATACAAAGGCAAAGGGAATTGTTAACAGTACTGCTGTTATGAAAAATAGATTAGACAAAATAATACATTTCAGAGAGAATTCTGCTCACATGAAGAAAGATAAAATTAGAAAGGCAACGTTCTAAAATACAGGGTATGACCACTTTCCTGCAGTTGAAATGAAGAGGATTAGCAAGTCTATGAATCCAAAACTTGCCCACTTCAAATGTGTGGATTTTTAAATAGCATGGCCTTAGGATGTTAAACAAGTCTTGACAAACTAGATCAGGGAAATCTTTACAATAAGAAAGACAGTCTGACATTTGGGAGGCAGACATCATTAGAGAAAAAAAAGAACTGCTGGCTAGCAAAGACTGCTTTTTGTCTGACTTTATCATTGCTCCTCCCCCCCCCCTCCCCCATTCATTTAGAACATCAGCCAAGGGAAACTCTACCTTTCAGGCCTTCAAGATTTCACTTTTTTCCCCCCCCAAGACAATTACAGTACCATTTGTTTTCCCAAACTGGTATGAACAGGAGGGGTTTACTCTCAGATATACTATAAATGCTGACAATTTAAACAAAGTAAAGACCTGTTCTTACAAGCTGAACCAAGGTAGAAAATGCCTAAGCCAATCTAAAATACAAGGGAAAAAAAAGCAACTAGTCCAGCTAAACCAGGCACTCTGTAGTACTATGTTTATTTTGTATGCCACATGTTTACAGGACAATATAATACTAAAAGGAGGTCTATTATTGTTCATAACAATTGCATTATGGATTTTTACCAACTCAGGTCACTCAGTAAACATGCATTGTAGGCTATATGACCAAAAG
This sequence comes from Heteronetta atricapilla, assembly GCA_011075105.1. Lineage (NCBI taxonomy): Eukaryota > Metazoa > Chordata > Aves > Anseriformes > Anatidae > Heteronetta > Heteronetta atricapilla. The sequence goes on along the minus strand of CM021734.1, from coordinate 26,469,598 downwards.
TGGAATATAATGTAAAGCCTTGACTTGGTTTTGGGAAATTTCCATCACTGTTACTAGAGTTGTTCTAGGCAGGATGCGTAAAACCCCTAGCACAGGCAGGCTGCTGCAGGATTTCACTATCATGTCACAAACACAGTGTTTTAGAAGACTTAAGTCGGGACCTCTTCATAATTCTTACTAGCAGCTGTCTCTGCAAGCAAAGGTCACCAGTTTTTCATCTAGAATGCTGCTGACACCTTCAAATTCCAGAATTAAATTGGTTCACCTGAATCTGGGCTCATAAACCTTTCTCTTTATCCACTTTCTCTGCCACAGTGCTGAATCAATTTTCCTTTATGTGATGTGGCCCTTACAACCCAGATGAAGATACACACTGGGGGCAAGCAATACTGGGAAAGATTTTTTTTCCATTAATTATAAGCTTGATGGAAAACACAATATTTGTTGCCCTGTTTACTTGGGAGAGGCTTACCACTTATGAGTAATGCTCAATTTAATTGACACGTAAGCAATTAGTCATTCAGGATGCAATTTTCTTCTTTCCCTATTAACTATACTTCCTGTGCTCCTGTGGCTCCTTGGTCAGGAATACACTAGGTGGTGAAGCCCAAGACTACCTCCCTGACCATTTCACTCCATGTAAGCTGTCAAACATTTAATGGAACAAGAGCTGTAACTCAAGGGACCAGCAGCCCACTATTCTCCTATCAGACACACTGTCCTTATAGTACAGCAATTATGAGAGATATAACTTGAAATCCTTTGTGACAGAAGAGAATTTGTGCCTTCTGTATCCTGACTGTGTGCACGAACCACTCAGCTACCAAGTAAAAGAAGAAAATCTCCTCCCTTAGGAATTCTGTGAATCTAGATTCTCAACTCGTTACTTCTTACAAAACCTTCAGACAAAGCATTCTGCTTCAGGTAGAACAGATACTTCTTATCAACTGGAATGAAGTTTTCATTTTTCTCTATTCTTTTAAATTTTTCTCTTCCGTATACAGTTTTGGGCACCGTAGTATAAAAAGGATGTAAAACACATGAAAAGTACACAGAGAGCATCCAGTAGAGATTTACAAAGACTCCAAAGGGCAAGGACTGGCTGAGGTCCCTCAGTTAGCTCAGCCCAGAGCAGAGCAGGCCGAGGGGAGGCCCCATGGTGGCCTGCAGCTCCCTCACGAGGGGAGCGGAGGGGCAGGCGCTGAGCTCTGCTCTCTGGGGACAGCGACAGGACCCGAGGGAACAGCATGGAGCTGGGACAGGGGAGGGTCAGGCTGGGTTCTAGGGAAAGGTTCTGCACTCAGAGGGTGGTCGGGCACTGGGACAGGCTCCCCAGGACAGTGGTCACAGCACTAGGCCTGCTGGAGTTCAAGGAGCGTTTGAACAGTGCTCTCAGACATATGGTCTGCTTTTTGGGTGGTCCTGTGTGGAGCCAAGAGTGGGACCTTGTGGGTCCCTTCCAACTCAGGATATTCTATGATTCTAATAGCCAAATCAAGAAGTCTACACAGGTGTAAATTCCCCCATCATTCAAGATGTCTTTAGCAGACAGCTGTGAAGGTATATGGAACACTTATCCAACAAGTATCTTAAAGGAAAGGAATTACAAGTCTTGCTCCTCTTAAGGACCTGTGATATGACACTCAAACAAGATGGGGTACATGTAGCGTTGCTACTGTAATGATGTATTTAAACTTACCTTGTTGGGACCTGTGAGAACAGAGAGGTAACTTATCCCCTTTGCCGCAGATGGGTCACAGGGTGTTTGATAAATCAAAAATTTACACTTTATCCTAGTAGCCAGTATCACTCTCTATGTCAGAGTCTGTAATCTTTTCACATGTAAATGAGGCATCCCTCTGAAATCCATGCACGTAAAAGCTGATAAAGATAGAATCTGTCCAATCCGGCAGTATAAAGACAAGAATTCTATGGTGATGCTGTGCGTGGATTTTGAATGAGAAATGTACATCATTTAATTCTGGGCAGGGGACATTATGAAATTAAAATCACTACACAATAGGATTTAGTGTTTAACCAATATTTTGCCATTTTTTAGATTGCCTGAGGACTTGTCTAAGAGAGCTCACTTTGTTATTCTTCTTTTTTTTTATTATTATTATTATTTTATTATTAAACTAAATCCTGACAGGGAAAAAAAAAAAAGATAGCAAAATGTCTGAACATAATAGAAGAAACTAGAAATATATAATGCTTCAAGGATTATATCTGAAAATTTAACCCTTCAAACCATTTGCCACTATTCCATTAGGAAGAGTTCTCTCCATGCCTAAAAATCAAAAATAATATGCTTCATTTTAGGCTCTTACAGGGATCCACCCTGTACTTCCTTCAGCTCCACTTCATTTTTATTCTTTCCAGAACTGAAATTTCTTGGCTGTACTAGTTTATGAGACAGACATGCTGCTAAGCAGGGACCACAGATGAGCACACACACCTTTTTTTTTCATGAGACACCGATAACTTATTAAACGTGGGGTTACATGGTACACAATTTACCTCACCCACATATATTTTGAGATTTCATTAATCTCTATTGCTTTGCATCTGAACAAATCAAAGATATCCACAAGCTTTGTCATCAAAAATATTAGAAACAAAAGCTATCAACCTTCATACCTTGTCTATATCAAGTGGAATAGTGTAGGTAAAGAGAACAAAATTATTTTTATGGACAGAAACTGCTGCAACAGTAAAGAGTAAATGAGGATCATCCCAGAATAAACTACAGATAACGGTCAGAGCACTCAACTGGCATAAAGGGAAAACCAAAAGTTCAAGATGATAATCAAAATCACTGAAAACACAAACAGAAAGGCAAGTTGTGGATGCCTCATCCCTGGAAGTGTTCAAGGCCAGGTTGGGTGCAGCTTTGAGCAACTTGGTCTACTGGAAGGTGCCCCTGCCTATGATCTCTAATTCAAGCTTTCAACCTAAACCATTCTGTGGTTCTGTGATTCTATGATTCTATGAAACATTCTAAATCCTGTCACCATGTTAACCTGTATGGTTATTCTGGGGCAAAAATAAATAAATAAATATAAGTTTTGCTGGTTAATGTGCAATTGCTCCATTTTGTACATATATATATATAAAAACAGAAAAAAACAAAACAAAACAAAACAAAACAAACAAAAAAAAAACACTGTGCCAGTATAATTCTCATTAGCAATAATTAATTTGTTCTGAGTGGAAAAACTGGGTCAAATTCAAACCTAGTATAAGCAAATGGAACTACTGTTAAACAGAAAGGTTCAGAAGAAAAAAAAAAAATCTACTATGCTTCCATTTGCCCTCTATTTCTTTGGTACCACTTTTCCTAGGGAAAGCTGCCTTATCCCATAATACTTACTAGAAAGATAAGAAAACTACTAAACCTACCCGATCGCACTGCTCTGTATCAGTTGGGATGTACTGTTCAGTACTCTGAGTTTAAGAAAAGCACTATGTAACATCAAGAGAATCATATTAGATTGCTGGAGGTAATACCACTTCTAATCCTAACAGACAGGCTTCAACAGACCTGGTTATCCCTTAGGAAGCAGGGGATAACAACACAAAGGATGTTTTCCCCCTTTATTTACCCCACAAAGGCCATTTCAGGTTGCTGAGTCACTGAATAGGATCTAAGACATCAGATAATTATTAAGATATTGCATTTACTTAAAACTTCCTGGCCCCCTTACTTCTTTGTCATCCTTCTTTCACCAAACACAAGTCTGGACACTGAAGCTCAGAACGAAATCTTTCTTTGCTGCTGCCAAATGTAACCCTGGAACAAGGGATATTTATGTTTCTAAGTTGCATGTCCCTGGCAAAAACATACTTATAAAAAAGAGCTTACAAAAAGCAGCATCTAATTGATCTCGATTCTTCTGTGATGATTCCTTAAATGTTTACACACCATGGCCACATGTTATTGCTTCATAGCATCTCTCTCAGGGATTTGTAAATACAGTGTTGGTAGAGACCCCCACATCTAAACAGATTCAGCAGGTTGAGAGGAACTCAGATAAGAAAAAAGTGGAGCAGGGATAAGAAATGTTTATTTTTCACCCTCACTTGGCATTTGAAGAGAAGCTTTGGAGGAATCAATATTTTCAGATTTATGAGAAAAACAAGCGGGGGGGGGGGGGGGGGGGGGG